>JARGXW010000301.1:0-170196 GCA_029204085.1 Mycena sp. CBHHK59/15
GCAGCTGCTCGCAGACTCCGCGTGCAGGGAAAAGGAGAAGGCGCGGTGGGAGAAGGCGCGTGCAAGAATTACTATGTACTCGCCGATGAATATATTTCTGTCCTGGTCAAATATTCCTTCAGGTTCTGTCAGTAAAATCATTCGAGTACTACGCCTACACGCCCTTTGTGTCGCCGAATAACCACCATATTTTAATCACTATATACATAGATAGAGCTCAATTTACAGGCGGGCGTATATCTGGCGGCTGGGCGGCCCGGATCACGTGTGATCAACCAGCAGTCCCGTCCCTTCCTTCCTCCCGTTCTCTCCCTCATGGTGCGGTACGAGCGTGGACTCGGGGGGCGCCTTAACTGCGTCCCTCAGTACTTCCCCCACCCTAGCCACACCTACTCCATCCTGGAAACACGGGGACACCGTCGACTGTCCTTTTTTTTGCTGTCCTCACGGGCAAATCCACAGGAATCTATAGCCACTTGTGAGTATCATTTACGCTGAGCTCGCAGTACGTGATTGACTCAACTCGATTCTCCAGCTCGCAGATCCTCACCATCCTTCGGTCCGAGCCCGACACAGACTACCTCTCCAGCAAAACTTGGGTGAAAATCATCGCGAGGTGGCGTGCGTTTTGCGGGCAAGAGCACGACCACCAGGGAGCTTCCATCTCGTGCTCGTCCTCGCCGGACTACTCCGCATCCGCGTTCGACACGTCTCCCTGCCCCAGCCCGACCGATCCCGTTGCTCGTCCCTGGATCTCCCTCACCCTGATCTCCCCCCTCTGACTACATCTGGCCAGCGCCGACGCTGCCACGCAAGCAACCACTGTGCTCCCAGCCGGCTTCCCCACCCTCCGCGCCCCCCCCGCTGCCGTCGCCGACCAAGAGACGCGCCGACTCGGCGTCACCGACGAAGAACCAGGACGATTCGATGTCGCAGTCCTCTACCAGGACGTCTGCGCGGGTTTTGTCACCGCGGCCCGCCCCTGCCTTCTCACCTGTGAGGGGCTCCGGCGAGCTCCGCTTCCCCACCCCAGTACATACCTCGACGCCAGCCATCGCTCCCTTCCCCGCCGCTCGCCGTGCATTCCCGCCGCAGTACGAAGAACCCCCCCGCTTGCCCGAGGAAGCAGCGCCGCCTGCCCGCGTGTTGTACGCCGTGAGCGTCTGCAACCGGCTGCTCGTGAGCCAGCGACGCGCGTACGACCTTTTCGTCGAGACGGAGGGGGCGGAGATGCTCCTCGCGGGCTCCATCGGCGAGGCGGCCGTGTTCTTCGAACGGCTATCGGGCCCGCATACGATGTACGCCGTGAGCGGCGAGCGCAAGGCCTTCAGAGATCGGTAAGTCCGGCTTTTTAATTTCAGGTTCCATTGCTGATACGTGCGTGGATATCTAGCGAGAAAGCCTTCGCTCTGTTCTTGCAGAAGGCGGGGGCACAAATGCTTTTTTCCAGCAGCCCGGCCGCTGTCGAAGCCTTCATTCGCGAGCATGTTAGTCTGTAGTTGCGTGCGCTGATACATAATTACTCTTTTTTTTTTTTTTTTTTGCTTTATTAATTTTGTACACGTCTATGCTTTGAAGTGAATGAAAAACATTCGTTGTATGCTATGATGCGCGTGAAGAAGAGAGAGTCGGAGTAGATATGTACTTGAGCATGCAGTAAAATTTTAAAAAATCACAGTGGTGGGATTAGAACTCAGCCGCAAAAAATCATCATGCACACACAGTCTCTCGGGACTGGAGCCTCTGACTACTTCGCGACAGGAGTTCACAGTATTCTTGAAGAGGTGGTGATAGGTGGGCTCTGCTCCGCGATCTGAGCAGCCATTTAATTGCCGGCGCCAAACACAAGTCACGCACTGTGTATCAACAAACACTTCTCTCCCCGTCCAGGCAGTTACCTCACCCATCCACGCCAGCGATGGCCAACATCAGCTCCCACGACGCTCTTGGCACAACCACCACCACCGACACCACATCCTTTGCGTCGCGCAACCCCGGCAAAGCCGTTCAACAGGCTCGCGTCGCAAGAAGGGCGAGCCGCTCTCCGACGGCCAGAAGCTGGATCGCAAAGAGAAGACGGCCGCGCGCAAGGTCCGCGCAGAAGACCTCGCCGCCGACATCGAAGCGTTCTGCGCATACCGCAGCAACCTCGTCGTGAGCCTCGCCGCGAAACACGACAAGCAAACAGAGTACATCAAGACCTTGCTGGGGAGCGGGTCCGCTTTCAAATCGACGCATGAGGTCTCGCTCCGGAACGCGGTGATGCATCGCATTGGCAAGGAGGAGAAGATTGGTGCGCGGGCTTTCTTTCTTCTTCACGCTATCCACTCAGCTAATTTTTATTCTGCTTCAGAGCCCCCTGACAGCGACGCCGAGGAATACGAGGACATGGACCGAGCAACTATCAAGAAGCGGAAGCGCGCCGCCGTCCTGCTCGAACTCCACCGCCTCACCGATGAGGCGCTCAAGGAGGGCTTCACGCCCGAGGAGGAGGAGGAGATGAAGGAGGTCCTGCGCGATTACCGCGCGCTTAAGCGCGTGGGCCTGCGCGCGTCAAATGCCGCCGCCGCGGCTGACGCGCGCGCCATAGCAGCGCATGTCCAGGACGAGGTATGTCCATATCCCCGCTGCACTGCGCACTTGCTGACGCAGAGCCTCTCAGTTTGTCACGCTGATGGAAAGAACGGGCACGCGCTGCTTCGCGTTCTTGACGCGCGGGCACTGCGACGACGCCACCATGCCCACCTTCCTGCACTCGGGCGACGCGAGCGCGTTTTGTATCGAGGTTCTCAAGAAGGCGCCCCTCGATATTGTGCGGCTCTTCGAGCAATGGGCCTGCTCACGGTCGTCAGGTACGTAGCGGTTTCCTTCACCACCTCGGGCGACGACGCTAACAACTTGACTTACTTCAGAGAATGTGCAACGCGACACGCGTAACAGCTTGTGCGCCGAGATCGCGAAGATCATTGAGGAGAAGCTCCACCTCATCATCCACAACAACACCGCCCGCATCGACTACGTGAACATGGACGTCGCCATACGCGAAAAATGGAAGGTCGAAATCAGCGGATGGCCCGCCGACATCGACATGGTCGCGCCAGGGAAGGTCAAGAACATCGAGCGCCTTCGGCGCCTGCGCGAAGGATGGGTCAGTGGGCGCACCTGCTGGGTCGCGATGACGCCGGAGCAGGTCGCAGAGCTGGCGGAAAAGCTTGCCGCACTGCGCGCCAAGAACGGGGGCGTCGTGAAGACGCGCAAGGCTCGTTCCGACACGGGGGGCAAGCATGCGAAGGCTCCACGCGCCGTCGGGAAGCCCCGCAAGACCACCAAGGCCGCCAAGGCGAAGACCGCGGGGAAGAAGCTGTCCAAGCGCCGCGTTGAAGAGGACGAGGACGACGAGGAAGAGGATGAGGACGACGAGGAAGAGGATGAGGACGACGATGAAGAGGAGGACGACGATGAAGAGGAGGACGACGAGGACGACGAGGACGACGAGCCCCCCGCACGCCCCCACATCCCCCGCGCATCCGTGTCCGCCACGCCTGCCGCATCTGCTACGGGCACGGCCGCCGCCGCTACTGCTGCCACCGGCACCTCCGGATCCCCTAACACCCCCCACGACCCCAGCGCTTGCGACGCCGCCGCCCCCATTGTGATGAGCACGAGCACCACCACCACCACCACCTTCATCCCCTACATCCCCCCCGCGCCCCTCGGTGACAGCACGAACAAGAAGCGCAAGGCTGACACCGACGCCGGCGGCGCGACGAAGAAGCGCAAGACACCACCGAAGGCCAAGGCCGCCGCTCCTGTTCGCCGCCCGGGGAGCGGGTACAAGGCACCGAAGTCTGCGCCGGGAGGGCGGGTGCCCGGTCTGACGCGACCACGGCGCGCATTATCCAGCAGATGGCCGAGCGCTCCGCGCTCGCCTACGCGGCTCAGCTCCCGCCCCAGTAGACTCGAGTCCTCGGCGTCATTACATTCTTCTACATACATATCTTTCCTTTTTGTGATCTATAACCCGTCTTTTTTGCGATGAAGGGCCTAGCTACAGTGATGCAAAGTATGTAGAAGATATCCTGCGTGCTGGAAACGTGTCGGGCGCAAGTGGTGCGCGGCTGCGCTTATAATGGCGTGCGGGGGGGAAGTAAGCCCCGCGCGTTGACCTAAGTCGATCGCGCCGAGGGCGCGTCGACACCGCACGTGCCGCGCTACAAGGGGACGGTCTCCTAACACCAGGAGAACGTCCCTACAGATTTACAGGGCCTCCGATGGAGCGGGGCGCGCGGCGGGCCAAGAGCAGCGCGCGACGCGTAAATCGATCGCGCCAAGGGCGCGCTGATGGCGCGTGCGGCGCACTTGACGCGCACAGCTTACCATCACCCAGGGGAAGGTCCCCTGTTATTTCCGTGATTTTAGGTGGGCGGGGAGGCGCGCGCGACGTGTACGACGGCGGCGGTGGTATTTTAGTTGGCATGGTGATGGCGCACGCGGAGCGCTCGGCGCGCGTCGCGGGATGGCTTTGTAATAGGTCGAGGAGCATACCCTATTAATTTCATGATTTTAGAGGTATGGGGGGGCACGGGAGGGAGCTCACAGTGAGCAGCAGTGAAGGGAGTGATGGGATGATGAGCGCGGTGATGGAAGGCGCTTGATTGATGGCGCGACGGCCGCGGTGATGGCGACGACGGGCATCTTGATGGCTTACCTGCTGTGCCGGTCCTGCCGTTCCTGAGCTCAAAGCGGTAGGTTTCTGGGGAATACACAATGTTTCTCTATACCCGTGGCTTTATTAGGTGTAAGGTCTAGTTAGACCAGTTGCATCACATTTGCAACTGGTCTAACTAGACTAGATACGTGGTATATATAGGTGCCAGTAACTTACGTTACCGGGAATTCTTCCCTTTGGATGGCCCGCCGGATGATATTTCCGTAACCGTCTATTTCATTTCCCTCATCGTCAAGAACCGCCCATCCACTTCAAAACCCCTTACCGTTAAACCCGCAGATTTCCGGAAGCGAAGATTTCACTCACTGAAATGGAGGCTCACCAGGGCGGGGCTCCTGAGCTTGGCTCCGTGATTTCTCAGAGGAACATTTATTCCTTGGCAGTGGGGCCGCAAAAGAGACAGACTTGACACTTTTTGAGAGAGTTTTTCTGCTTTGCATAGCGTAGCTCAGGATCCCGAGTTCTGACTTCCAAGCCAAACAGATACCTTTTCTTTCCATCCGCCAAGATGTGACTCCTGGTTAGACAACCTGGGAATGGGGCGGCATCCTTTCTCGAGGACTCGTGCAGGGAGCGACCCGACCGTCAGGACCTCGACATTAACCTCTTGACGGACGGGTGGCCCCGTCCCGCTCCCACTGACGGCCGTTCTGGTGACGGCCGTCCCCGTCGGACGGGCGGCGCAGAGCCCTAAGTACTACTCCTTGTAGGGCTCAGGAGCGTTGCGGAAATGCTCCGCGAGCAAGGAAAACATATTCAGATAGTCACAGTGGGCGGTGCAGTGAATACTCTCCTCCTCCGGAGTCGGGAAGCGACAACAGATGTGGATTTCTTTTACCATACACTCGACGACACCGATATCAATAATCGTATCCGCATTGGTCGCGAAGACTGGTGCTCAATTCGACGACGACCAGTGGCTCAATAATCACACGTCGAGTTTCGCATGTCGTGTTTACTCCAGCGTGGGTCCAGCACTGATGCGAGGGAGGAAGGGATCCGTAATGGCAGGACTATACTGTGAATCAATTAAACAGAATCGAATGGTGTTCGACAGCAGCAATCTCAAAGTCTATGCGGCTGCGTGGTGGAGGGCGCGCAGGACCTCTTGAGGGAGAAGAGCCAACGGGGCTCGCAGCGGGAGGGTGGAAGCGGAGGAAGAAACCCAATATGATTGCCGAAGACAGACATCTGAACCTAATATACCTAAACTACGCTAGCCGCTGTCAGCCCAACTACAGTGGCCATTTGCCTTCGTCCAGAAGGTCATCCGTTATGGCTCCACAGAGCAGAAGGTCTACGATATCGATGACGCAGTCGCGTATCTGAAGGAAATGAAGGATGGAGCGATCGTTTCTTACGAAGTGAGATGTATATGCGATTCGGAGCCGTGTCAGCGGGACAGAAAATCTGTTGCTAAGAATACATTTAGAATGGTGTTTTATGCAGTTTCTCTCAATTAACCGATTGGCTCCTTAAGCCTACACTGAGTCTAGCCATTGTATGCAGCCAAATGGCAGGGCTTCCAAATCCGGACATGCACGGTGATGGGATCAAAGTCCTGCGACGTTGCCGGTGGCCAGTGGCTGCGCATTTCACGGGTTTTAGGAAGCCTCTTTGATCCCTCAGCCCGTCTCTCGATCAACAGGTTCTTGCTTACTAAAACAACTGGTAGCTAGTCTACCAGCCCAGGTTCGGAGCAAGGCTGTCTCCCGTCCGGCAAGCCGTTGACCGCCGAACTGATCTCGCATCAGCAAACAATGAACGGCAGGCTTGATCCGAACCTAGGAGGAAGGATCCAGAAGATTCCATGTTTTCATAAGCATGATTATGAGATTGAGCAACGGCAATCGCGGCAGAGGGAGCGGCTAGGTCAAGCCGAAACAATTTGGCTGGGAGGGAAAAGCGATTACGCGAAAACTGCTGACGAAAATGTGATGCACGGCCAAAACCCAAAAATCAGGCTCTCTAAGACCCAGTAACTTACGTTACCGGGAATGTAATGAACTGCTGGAAAGATACAAAAATTAACAGATTGCCCTACAGATAAGTTTAATTTGAAAACCTTCACCTCTCGGGGACAGAATCTAATAGTAGGGTCGAAAGGATCCTTTGTGGTCCCCACACTGAAAACTCGAATCGACTCAGCCTAATTCAACGAAGTCAGTAACTAGACAGATAAACTCCAGTTTTTGTTGCTGTATAAAATTTCAACTCATTAGCGATTTCCCCTGGATTTGGAACACCTTCGACAGAATTTAAATTACATTCGAAGGAGAACAGAAATACACCAAACCCTGCGCAGTGAATAGCCAAGCCAATTCAACGCAACTCAATTCAATTAAGTGGACCATAGATTTGACTGGCACGTTACCCTTGAAGGGTGAATAACTTTCATGAAAGGGGATGGGAGGCTGCGAAGCGGCCGACCAGTCCCTTGTAAAATGCTCGAAAAGGTATGTGGGGAGAAAAAATAGGTCGGTAATCGATACGCACTCGATGGTCCAGGCTAAAACTTGTCGCAGGTGATTTCCTGGATGCATTGCATGTATGCCACTAGACCCAGAGCTCTGCGTGTGGCGTGAGCGGAAATATATGGGGTGCAGAACATTGAATAAGTCCAGAAGTTGTATCTTAATTAATTAGGGGCGCTCAATGCTTAGTTCAGTTCAGTTCAGTTCACGTTTTAAATAAAATAAATGATAGATCCGTTGATCTCGGCCAAACTTATCCCAATCGGGTCAGGGTTTTACGTTGAGACGCAAATTGTTTAAATAAACTTTGTAGGGTTTTATCTCGGGTACATCCTCCTCATCCGACTCGCCAGCATCTTCTTCGTCCGGATCGAACTCCGATTCCGAGTCCAAGTCGTCGTGTTTGGCGGCCTGCTTGCCTTTCCTCATCGGCGCTCCGAGGGGGATGAGCACCAGAGGTTTACGCTCCGTCGGCAGGGGTGCAGGGATCCCCATGAGCTGGGTGCATATCAGCGATGCCTCTTTGCAGGCTACCTCAACCAGCCGTTTGAAGTCATTGTCGGTGAGTGTAACTTGCGCGACCTTTCGGTCTTCGGGCGTAAGGGGAGATGCGTCGAAGTCTAAGACGTAGCCGACGTTCGCGTTTCTATCGCGCTTTTCCTTGAACGTGCCGGACAGTAGGATACGCTGCCGGACCATCATGTGCTGGGCCATTTTCAGAAATTCAGGAGGAGTGCAAGCGGCGCTAGTCGAGGGCTCTTGGGTGGGAAGAATGCCAACAAGTCTGGTCAGAATGTCGGGTAACGGAGCCATCTCGTCGTCGCCTTCGTCTTCGCTGGAATCTGGGGTCCGACTGCGACCGGGGTGCGGAGATGTCGGTGCACTGCTGGTCTGGAAAAACATCTCCTCCTCGACTTCGTTGCGTGGACGTTTCGGAGCAGGTGGGGGCTTATAATCGGCATCGGAATCCAGCTGCTTTCTGCGCTTGGGAGGCATTTGGTGGCGGGACAAATTGGCGACTGATAGGAGAGACCAAATAGGATGCTTATTTGTTTTCGTGATAGTACTCTCAAATCTTACTCTTTCATCTTAAAAACTACGGAAGGAGCCTTGCGAATGTATTTAGAAGAGAACTGTCTCTCAGAAATTTCATGCGAAAGGTTTGAATTTTCGATGAGGCGAAATTTCACGAAGTCAAAACTACCTACATCGGCAACTCCCGACCATACTAGCCGCCGGTTAGTAAGCTCCAGTCGTTTTTCCCGCCGGCTATTGATCGATTGTCATCAATTCCCTGGCATCACCAAAACGACTGCCTCGAGTCTAGGCCGCAATGGTTTAGAAAACGACATCGTCGAGGTCGCGTGAAGTGTAGCCACGAAAAAGGGAAATACCGGGCATCAGAGTCCCGAGTTCCTTGAGACCCTGCTTGGGAAGTGACATAGGAATATGAAGTCCATCGCCGTTTCGTCGTGGGCTGTGGTTATTTCCGGCGCAGTGAATCGCCGCAACGAGCTTGTCGAAACTGTCGAAGATGCGCTGCAGGTATGTGTCACGAATATGATAAACCGCGGTGCCGTAATTGATTTCGGGGACAATATCGTCCATGGTGGGAGTCCGAAGTGTGATACCTGGGCCTAACATGACGCGAAAGAGCAACCTGAGCGTCGGGTCGCCTAAAATAGAGTCCAGGGCCAGCCACGGGTTGTTGATGTCAAACGTCGGAACCAATGCACATGCGTTGTCAACGGAAGGTGATGTATGGCTCGGAATCGAAGGAGTAAGGCCGAAGGTGAACGGAAGATCCTCGGAAGAAATAGAGCCAAATTGAAGTGGAGGGTCAGATAAAATAGAACGTACACAATTCAACGTGGCTGATACTGGAAAGCCAGAAGGATCAGGGGACGACTCTGGAGTCTCAGACTCGTCAGAGGAGGTTGATTCGCGAGAGGAAGATGAGGAATTGGAGAATAGCGAGGCCCGAGGCGAGGGATCGCACTTTGTACGGGTAAGGCGTGTGCGGAGTCCACCATACGCGAAATCTAGCGTGCTCGGAAACTGACATGGAGCACGTGATTCCTGTATCCAGTGAATAAAATAAGTGCCGTGGATGTAAATGATGGAAGTGGGATACCTGAACTCGTTCTGGTCCGAGTCGGAAGTCCTTGTTGTATTTGCGAATCTCCTCGGGATTGCTACAGCTGTTCGGATAGAGAAGCTGGATGACCATAGCGGAGATAATAGAGAGATCAAGGAAGCAACGATAGAACTTAGAAGTACAAAACGGATGCAGACAGGGAAGTGATGGCGAAAAAATAAAATAAAAGAGGGCGAAGAATGAATGCGCCAAGGACCGGCGAAGGGGCCTATATATATAGATGATTATCGCAGCACGGGAACGCGGGAATGCCAAACTCTCTATGACAGGATCTGCGGCCTGTCGGCCTTGTTGATTCGGATTTGTTGATGCGCCTTCACTTTCTTTGAATCCATCCAATCTTGGAGGATCATCGGTGCGTTCCTAAGCCCCTTTTTAGTCAGCCATTCATCGTCTTCGGGGCCAAACCCTTTCCATCTAACCTTGAATTGTTGAATCCGTCGTCCACGAACTTTCCTGAAGCACTCGGCTAGGATACATTCAACGTCCACTTCAGGTTTAACATCGAAATCATCGCGATTTAGATTTTTTGTTGGGCGCTCACCGAATTCAACAGGTGACTTTTGGTAGGCTTCGAGATGCGCTATATTCAGAATAGGGTGAATGCCATACGAAATCGGAAGCCGTAATTGATATGTGACCGGACTGAGCTTTCGGATGATTTCAAATGGGCCGTCGTACTTCATCAACAATTTCTTCCCCCTTCCCTTCTCATTTCTGAGGAGGTCAAGTGAATGTGGGTTTAAAACCACCAAGTCACCTTCGTCGAATTCCGTTGTGAGTCTGCCATTGTTGTAGGATCGTTTCTGGAAAATTTGCGCCAAGAGCAAAGCTTCCTTGGCCCGACTTCGATTAGCTTCAAATTCCTCGGTCATCTGCTGAGCTTTGTCATTGATCACCTGTTTATCCCCCCTTTCAATTACGGCTTCGTTGTGGGGCCGTGGGAGAGCCGATGCAGCCGAGAGAATTGTCGAGGCCGTAATTGGGTGGTATCCGCGCAATAGAAATGCGGGTGAGAATCCCGTGCTGGTGTGTGGCGTGGAATTGTATGCTAATTTTAGACCGTCGAGATGGTCAGCCCAGTCGTCTCTAGATGGGCCTACATACGCACGCAAGGCTATCTCTAAGGTTTGATTGAGATTTTCGGTTTGGCCATCAGCTTGTGGGTGATACGCTGTAGTCAGAGCACGTTTCATCCCCATTGAATGGCAAATTTCCGACCAAAAATCATGACGCCATCGCGTGTCGCGGTCCGAAATTATTTGCTTCGGTATGCCGAAGTCAGAAATGACGTGTTTGAAAAACAGTTTGGCAGTATCCACTTCCGTGATCGAAGTTGAACAGGGGATGAAAATTGCATACTTGGTAAGTTTGTCGATAATCACAAGGATATTATCGAAACCATTTGAAGTCGGTAACTCAGGAATAAAATCCATTGAAACTACTTCAAAGGGCTGAGTCGGAATAGGAATGGGCCGTAGCAGGCCTGTGGGTGCGTGGCGTCGTGGCTTCGATTTCTGACAGATGTCACAAGTCGAGGTGTACTGTTTGAGATGGCGGGACATCTTCGGCCAATAATAAGTGGCCGCCAGTCTGTTGTAGCTTCGATGATAGCCGCTGTGTGCACCTTCTGTGAGTGTGTCGTGAATTTCTGACATGACTGGAACCCTGTACTTCTCCGGTACACACAAACGATTATTTCCTTCCCAATCTTCGAAGTAAATGAGCCCTGACTCACTGTAGTGGTATTGTGGATAGTGTGGCTTGCTCCAGTCGCTTTCCGCCTTCCATCCCTTCAAAACCTGAGAAAAATGCGGGTCTTCCTTATATGCAGGTGCCCAGTCTTTTAATTCCGACTCAGGAATGCCGACAAGGACTGAGAAGCATTTAGAAGTGATGTATGATGCAGTTACAGATTCATCCGTGCTCACAGGAATTTCACCAATGGTGATCATACTGCTGCCAGGAAATTCTTCCTCTGATCGTACAAGTCGTGTCGCAACGGTGAGTAATTTCTCCTCAAATTTCGGGCCGAGTTCATCGAACATATTTTTAATGGCATCCTCGGTCTTGAGTTCGACTGCGGTAATATTATCCGTAGCCGGGCCAACTTGAATGGGGACTCTTCGTCGAAGTCTGGAGATCGGATCGACGTTTGAATGGACTCGTCCGGCCCGATGCACGATTTTGAGTCCAGGATATGCTGCGAAAACGGTTCCCCAGGCGAGAAGTCGGCGGTTGACGTTCTGGAAAGTACGACTCCATGTCAGCGCGGCGTGATCGGTGATAGCAAGGACGGTTTCTCCCTCGAGAAACGGTTGAAACTTGATCAAAGCCTCTTTGAGTGCTAGAGCTTCGCGTTCTGTAGGTGAATAATTCCGTTCTGGTGATTTGAGAACTCTGGACCAGTACGAAATAACCCGTTCGATGTGCACCACGGTATCTTCAAAATTCGCAGCCCATTGTCCGGGTTCTGGAACGTCATCAACGCCTTTTAAAGCCGTGACTAAGGTCGGAATTGGCTCCTTACCATCGAACGCGCGCTTTAGGCGTTCATAGACACGAGTCCCGCGAAGATCGCGCACTTGAATTGCCTGCACCTGTTGCAAAATTGCAGCAAGTCCATAATCGCAAGCATCAGAATAAACACGATATGGCTTCCCTCTCTGAGCATACCCCCGAACAGGCGCATTCGTCAGAACTTGCTTGCACAAGTCGAATGCCTCCTGATGAATTTCGTTCCAGTCCCACTTGTTTTCCTTCTTCAATAGCTGGAAGAACGGATAAGCGATCCAAGCATAGAAAGGGATATAACCAGAGAAGTAAACCATCATGCCGAGAAACTGTTGGAGTTCATAGACATTCCGAGGCTCACTGAGATCAAGAATCGCGTTAACCTTCTCTTTGTGCGTTGAAAGTCCGAGCCGTGAAACTTTCTGTCCGAGCAACAGCAGGGACTGGTACGCAAAGTGACATTTTGATGGTGAGAGCGTCACATTTGCATTCGCAATCGCCGAGAAGACTTGGTCAAGGTGGTGGATGTGGTCTTCAAACGTGAGCGAGAAGACGACGATGTCATCAATGTAGAGATGAGTACGAAACGCGAGCTTCTCCGCAGACGAGGGAGACATAGTAAGCTGAGTAAAACCAGAGAGTGCATCCAGAGTAGTCAACTCCATGTTCCCCAGACTTGAACACAGCGATTTATTGCAAGGAAGCCATAAAGATTGGGCAGCACCAGAAGAGAGCCGAAATTAGGAGCACTTCAGCAGGGAGGTTGTGATTTGACCATGGAATGCGAGTCCGAAAGATAGCCATCAGTAAACAGAGGCATTATAGCTCATTATAGTCATTATAGATTGGGCCGTCACTGTTCACAGAGAAGAAGAATGATACAGGGCAGTGAACTGAAGACACGAACAGTGGGCAGAGGATTCGCAGTCGAACAAAAATAAGCACCCACTTTATATGTCCTCAACCGGCAGGATTATGTGGCTCACCGGCCAAGTGATAAGGATCAAATCAACCTGCGCCGTAGCCAGCAGTCACTGCATCTTATCAAGAAAGACTGCATGCAGGTCAGGTGGCCGTTCGCAAATGAAAAGGCCGTGTCGAACTGCAAAGAAAGTCGAAGATATAAGGGGTTACTCCAAGAGCAAGAGCAAAGGAAACCCAAATGGAGAAGGGATACATGGGGAAAGTAGCACAACAGAATGGAGACTGCGCAAGCAGGCGGCAGGAGAGAGAGAGCGAAGAGCAGCCGAGCTATATGGAGAAAGGAACCAACAGGTACAAATTGATGAGCACCGCCGAACGAGCAAAATCTTAAAGAACGGTTAATGCGTGGTACTGGCGATTATTCTGTACCACAGCTTCTACGATACCCTTAGTTTTTTCGAGTGAGTTTCTCACTTTCGTGCCATTAAATCTTTTAATTCCTTGGCCCACGTGAATATACAGTGCGATTTGGGCTCACACTACGATTTTCTATTATCAACATCGATATGATGCCAACACTTTCATTGATGTCTGGAGCGAGACTTGTTTGCAAGTACAAGCTACTACATATTAATCATACGAAAGTAACCCTAGCAGGTTTGCTCGAGCACTTGGCTTTGAATTGCCGAACGGGTTTTGAACCTGGTTCAGTTAAACCATGCCTCGGTGCGGACAGTGTATGTGTGCGCAGTCCTGCGCAAAGCTGTGATGGCTGTTTAAACATCGGGTGAACAATCCCTGTTTAAACAAAGATTCACAACCTCAAGATTAAACACAGTTCATTTATAAACCTCTCGATGTCAACGATCAAGCCCATGTTCAATCAGTGTATGAGCAACATCCAGAGAGGACAAGTTCAAGTTTACCTCACAGCTAACGGGGTTTAAACCACACTGTTCAGTCATTGTCTAACAATGTGTTCAATCATCAATTAATTATCAAAAAATAGAACAGTGTTGAACTCTGAGGGGAACGTCGACCCGATTCAGGTTTGGGGAGCGTTTTCGGGCTCCAGCCACCTTGCCGAGCTTGCGGAGTTTGCAATCATGATCTTGATCATCGTCGCAAATCAAGCGGGTTGCGAGCGCACATTTTCTCGGACTAAAATCGAACAATCCAACCACCGCAATAGGTTGGGCCTCAAGAAAATCGATAAGAGAACCAAGGTATGCCCTTTATTCAGCACACAACTCAATAATAATATTTACGCCTATAACACCCTACTCTGCAGATGTTTCCCTAACCCCGCCGACAGTCATTTCCCGCCCAAGCCGAGGTCTCGCGTTGCCTCCAATGTCAGTGTTGGCAATTAAGGGTTATGGACCCGCCCTGGGCACCTTTAAGGGTTAATAAGGCTTAAGCCTTGAACTTAAGGGCAACCCTTATGCCCTTAATTTCCTTTTTAGGAAATATTTTCTTACGGTCTAGTTCGCGGCCAAAAAGCCTTGTTCGAGACGTAGAATGAAGCAACATGTAATTTTAAGGTACATAAACATCGTCGTCATCACACTCGATCGCACCGTCATCAGGACGAGCATCCTCCTCTGCATCCGCCAGTGCCGCCATGAGGTTGGCCTCGTGGTCGATCTCTTCCTCCGTAAACTTCCTGACAGGCTTTGCCGCACCACCGAAAAGAACCTTCAACGTCATCTTGACCCATTTCCGGGTCTTGGGCGTATGAGTCCACTGGAAAGATTTGGTCGGTGTTTATCAACTGAATGACCAAAAAAAATTACAAATACCTGAGATGCCGTACGAGAGGGATTGGAAAAGACTTCTTCTTCTGTGAGAAGTGGCGAAAGACCTGTGATTTATCAGTTGAGAAGAATACTCAGTAATCGGTGGAAATATTTACCGGCAAGGAAGAAAATCTCAATAACAGTGTACACACCGATACCAAGAAACATGTTGTTGGCAGAACGAATAATGTCACAAGCCAGACCATTCCGATCCGAATATCCACCCAAACATCGCAACCATGCAGTGAGAGTGGTTAGGAAGACCCAGTTGGGGCGGGGTGGGAGCTTGTCCCGAGAATCGGCCCATGTGGGCTAGAATAAAAAAATATGTTTCAGTTCAGAGTACTTCTTTCGTGTACGACTTACCTGGAATACAAGATCATTACTGTTGAATGCAAGGACATGCGACTCGAAGATAAAGGCCATTTTGACTTTGAATTTGCGAACCTAAATTGGGAAAAATTGAGTGAAGAGAACATAAGTGCAATTTAATGTTGACTTTCTTGTTGACCAATTCTCCCAAGTGTGGCGCTGTGTGGGTCATCCACTGAATCTGCAAACTGATAAAAACAGCACTGATTGCAAGCCAAAATATTTACTATGAGAAATAGAGGACCCAGATCCAGAATCAATGCGCGATGTGTGTATGATATATCCTTGAGGAGCAGCTCTGTGAGTAAGTGTTCCGACATCTTCTTGCCCGGAGTATGCCACATCTATGGATAGAGGTGGCTTTGAGCTTTGCTGATGCCTCGCTTGACGGTGAATTTGGAGTCTATTGCATAGGGAAGACCACTCCTGGCTGGATGGTCTTTGAACCGCTTTTGCTCGGTCTGCGTTGCATCAATTTCGATGTTTTCGATGCGCAATGAAACATCCTCTTTGATGAGGGCCGTGACAGCGACATCCACAATCTCAAAAGATGCCTGTGATTCGCAGGACTCAGGCATAGAGGGCTGCAGAGACTGGAGGGATTGCGCGAGCAAAGTGGTATGGGACAAAGGTCTCGGGTTTCATTTTTAGAACATGCATCGAAACATTGCGAAAAAAATCACTCTAAAATGATTTAAAATTGCTCCGACACCGCTTTGAGGTCGCGGCGAATGGTTTTCTCACGCAAATAGACTTAATCAGTGGCCAACTGGCCCCTGTGCACGACTCGTTGAAAAAAAACGTGGGTGAAGGTCATTTTCAGAAAAATCATGGGGGGGGGGGGGGGGGGGGGCACTACCTGTTGCCTGCAGGCCCAAGTCCCTGGGGAAGAGATATTTCAGTTTATTGCACGTTTTATTGCGAGGTATTGCAAGCTTTATTGCAGGTCGTGGCATGGCCGATCCCCCTTGGTCAAAATATTCGAATTTGGTCTCGAAACGCGAGCACCTCCATCGGATACTTACACAGGATTTCGGCGGTAATAAGGACGAGTTTTTCGGTTTCTTTTCCACTCCCCCACCGGCTAGCAAGAAGAGAATGTTGGAAATAATACTCAGACGGACACAAGATGAGTGAACGGCTTTATTATACCTGTTGGAAATAATACTACGACACTGGTAAGTATGGGAAGAATAAGAGAGTGAAGAGACGAACCTCAGACGGACACAAGATGAGTGAACGGCTGAGGTACGTCTCCTAGAAGTAACTGTTTAAATACGTAAGGAAGCGCTAATATGAGCGCTACGTGAAGCTGTAGACAATGGACTACGATGTGTGCAAGAAAACAACAAACATCGATCGGACCGCTCATTATTTTGCTCCAGTAGAGTTTATCTAGTATTAATTAGTGATACTGAGCCACTCAGAAGCCCTCCAGAACATGCTAGAGCATGAGAAACAGAAAACAGGACATAGGGGCTAACCATATATGGTATAGTCGGAGTTTTAAATTCCCATCTATCAAATCACGGCTAAGTGCTTCCAGCCGTTATGGTACAATACTTGCTTGCTCGTCATTGCACCGTTGACAGGAGAACCGACAAAACAATGTACGACACCTTTGTCGAGGAAGCCCAAGCTGCGCACGACATCAACAGCACATTCTTTCCTGCCAAGCCCGACCAGAAGGGCAACATATACTACCAGAAGGCCGACGGCACTCCTTTCGTGGCCATCCAGCCATGCCTGCGGAAATTTACGGCGCAAGAGGTCGAGGACGGACCGGGGTGGGATTCCGCGGGTGATGTCATCTGGCTTTTTTGACAGAATCTGGCTTTTTGGCAGGCTAGCCAGGTAATTGCACATTTATTTAGACCAACTGGTGTGTTATATATGTTCTTATGCACACTTTTAGTCTGATTATTGCTAATCCGCGAACAGAAACGACTGGTTTCCTTTGAACCCTATGGAATATGGTTTTTTTCGTCTGAAAATCAGGAATCCATGGAATATGCTCCCACCCCAGAGGAGCACCCTGAATGGCCGGTCGATGCTCATAATTGTGACGACGGCAACCTTGAACACCTCTCTCATGAAAAACGAGTTCAACTGGCTGTCGCGGCTTCCCAATCGGGGCTCATGTCCCAGCGCATGGCCACCAAGTATTATTGAGTCCCTCGTACCACTGTGCAGGACCGTGCCAAAGATGCTTTGACCCGCAGCAATGCTCACCTCCATGAGTGCAAACTGACCCAGCCGCAAGAGGATGTTCTGGCTGAATGGATTAAGCTGGAATGCACACCAAAATGCGCATTGATCCCTATTTGCGGTGAACTTGGCTTTTCAGCTGAAAAGTTTATTTAAACTGACTGGCATGTTATATTAAGCTATTGCCTGTGACAAATGGGAAAAGAATGGTGGCTCTGGGGATTGAACCCACAACCTTCGACCCTCAAGGAGGGCAGCGAACACAACCAATTTGCTATAATAACATTACACACTTTTTGAATCTTGGTGCTAAACTACAACCTTCAAACTCAGAATTAACAGACTGAGGCACCAATATCATAGATTTGAGTTCAAAGCAGCAAGCGGAGGTGATGAGGAAAGTGTCGAACTTATGTCCTTTGCGCCAACACTCATGAGTGTGGTGCTCCAGATTTCCATAGCACAGTTTGAATCGGTGACCGATTCAATCATTCCTTGGAATGTTGGGGTAGCCCAGAACATCCTCAAGCCTTCCACTGCCCTTCCACCGCCACACCCCCTTATCACATCCGTCCAGCCACCTTACATATGCAATGCACACCCCCGATGCGAGCAGCACCGGTCGTACACCACCCGCTCGAAGCTCCCGTGAAACTGCTGCCCTCTCACATCCTGACCCTGCACCACACCCCCATGTGCGCATGGCTGCCCAGCAGCACACCACAATGGGTGCACCGAGCAGGCTGTGAATCATATACACCACGGATCCGGACCGACTTCAGTTTGAGGTCATTGACGAAAGTCAATCGAGGTCAGTACTCGAGGCCGAACCAATGTGGATTTGAGATCAAAAGTGATACTAACTCGCGAATCAAATCAAGGTCGGTTTGAGGCCCGAGTTCAGTCTGAGCTCAGCAAGTGGACCCAAGCTGGGCTTGTCGGAGGAATCTAAATGGTGTCGACCTTATACCACATGCGTCTCACTGTAGGAGCAAATTGCCTTCAATTTTGAGAATCAGTCCAGTCGTGATATATAATAAAATGGTTTATTCGAATAAAATAATACAGATCTAGCTCTCCTCCGGCTGTTCCCTCGTTCCCGTGCCCGACTCTCCTGCGCTGCCTTCTCCCAACACTCCCTCGCCACTTGGGCCCGCACCTCCTGCACCCCCGGGAACTTGGTCTTCATCCTGCGGAGCCCCGTTGTCGTGCGGCCCGGCCTCGTCGTCATCTTCCGAGCGCTTGCGCTTCTTGGTCTTGCTTTTCTGCTTCGGGAGGCGTTTGACTTGAGGAGCCACCTTGTACAGCTCTCGGAGCCAGCGCGGGCAGGTGAAGTTCGGGTCAGTGAAAGATTTCACCGCGTATTCAGTTGTGGAAGGATCGTTGAATTGCTCGATGTCGTCGGCGTAGATGTCTTCCAAAAGCCTAAATGGAAATGAGACTCGGCAATTAAATATATGCAAGACATGGGCAACTCACTCGACAAAGCTCTGAGTTCCCCCTTCACGAAATGCTTCCAGTTCATTGTCGACCTTCCCCCAAAACGCGTTGGCACTGTGGTTCAATCCGATGTGTCGGCGCTGGGACAATATAATCAATATGATGAAGGGATTAGAGAAATTAAACTCACCAGCAGCGCAAGGCGCATGTAAAGGCCAAGAGTGTGTGGAATGTGCTGTGTATGGACAAGTGAAACAAGCGCTTCGGCCATTTCTGCAACGTTGGCTCGGGCGTTCTCGATAATCTAAAGAAAGTCAGAACGATATCAAGTGCCGGGATGATCACATACCTTCTTCTTAATCGCATAACGTGCTTGGAAAATTTCCTCCCCAAGCCAGGCAGTCAGCTCGTCGACATGGACGCTGTCCGAGTCCGGAAGATCAGGTGTGCCGGCAGCGCGCATCGCCAGCTATAGAACAGTGGCTGAGATAAAGATGAATGCATACGACATTGAAACACTCACGAGGATTACATCGGCCAATGTCCCCGCATACAGCTGGATGTTGGGGAGCAGGAGGAGGGAGTATATGTTGCGACGAGCAGCTTTCTAAAGCGAACAGTTCAGAAGAAGTCAATGAGAACAAAAGATACGCACCTCAAGCGCACTCGACGGAGTCCAAGCCTCTGCGGTGTTTTGGGTAAGCTTGCTAAGCTGATCCCGGACCTGAAGGGTCCAGATGGCTTGGAGCGCGTCGCGTTCGTCCTTGCTAGTTGTCTGGAAGAGGGATGAGACAAGCTATCCCGGTGGCATTGCCACTCACCGCAAGGTAAGTCCGAAAGTCACTCTCCGTGCAAGGGTCGAGTTTCACCCGCTTCAGCTCGCGTTCCCCGAAGTTCTTGAGCTGGGCCATTGACGTGCCCCGGACGTTGAGAGCGGACCCAGAAGAAAAGAGGCCAGGAGTGGAATTGAGGTCAAAGACGGGTGGCAGTGGTGTCACTGTTGTTGGCAACCCCGGGCTCGATGGGGTGCTCGAAGGCGGAGGGACATGTCGGCGCCTCTGCTTGGCGCGCTCCATGAGTTCTTTGGTCGATGCAGGGGCCATGATGGTGTGAAGGAAAGAGTAAAGAAGAAAGAGAGAGTTGTGACAATAACGCACATGTGATCGCGGCTTTGAAGGATTTGAGACACACTCGGTGGCAAAATATCGGAAATGCCGCGAGCATCTTGGGAGCCTCCGACAGGTGAGGCTACAACTATTGAGCATTGGGTCAGATATTGACGATGGTGACAGAAATAGTCCCGTATCTCCTGTATTCGGGAGACAAAAAAACAGTCCGCTGCACCGTCTGCCATGGAACATCTGGAGCGGGCCTTGGTCGACATGGGATTGATGCAAAATCACTGAAAAGTCACCTTGCAAGTCCGTCACACGCGACTTGCTGGAGAAACCACCTGGCGCGCGAAGAGGCGTGTGCTGCCGATCTTGAAGCCTTCTCTGTGGTATCAAACTCGACGGCTGTCTCGGTGTTTCCTGATTTCGAAGTCCCTGATCTCGACTATCCCCCACCCATTTTCGCAGCCGCGGAACCGAACGACTCTGTATATTCTCGTGTCCTGAGCGCTGAGGAATTGGCCCAGGAGCTCGGAGCAGACTCAGAGGAGCCGTCAGCGATATTGACTGTCGAGCAAAAACAGTCAAATCTCCGCCAGCAATATGAGCAAATGCTTGTGGATGCATACCAGGCAGACCATTTGGAGAACGAGGATGGTCCGGACGATCAATTTGTGAGCGATGAATTGCCGAGAAGCTCGAGAGGTGGGGAGGGAGAGGAGGAGGAAGACGAGCAATGTTTTGATCCTTCTGCGCTACCTGCGTCCGCATATCATCCTTATCCGAGCAAAGTGGTAAGAATACATCACCTTTCGCTTTTTCTTGCTCATGAAAACGTCCAGGCTATGCTCCTCGACATCATGGACAATTTTCCGCGTTGCCGTTTTACGAGCACGCAGCTGTCCTTAGTCATCCAGTTTGCAAAAAATCTTGGTGTCCCCGATGTCCCCTCGATTAAAGGCCTGAGGAATATTCAACAGTCGCTTCAGTCAAGCTGTGGAACGACACCTTCCAGAGTAGAATCAATGCAGGGGAATATTTTCTACATGAACGATATTCGCGATATCATCGCCCGTGACCTCGCTAATCCACTTGTCGCACCCCATCTGCATTTCTACCTGGAGGAGACGGACGGGCCGATTTCGGAGGTTTATCAAGCGGAGAGATGGACAGAATACGCACCGCAACAGCTCACACCAATGTTCACCAAGGGCCGTCGACGCTTTTGGATCAATGAGCTGGCTCAGCTCGAAGATGGAACCCTTGTTGTCCCGCAACTGCTGGTTGTGCGCAACAATGAGCTGGAAGCGGAGGTCTTCGAAGTCACACAAACAGCAGATGGGCGATGGAGGCTCCATACGGAGGACGCAAAGACCAAAAAAGCTTCTGAATTCGAACGCCCCTACGATGAAATTGTGGAGGAGTTCGGCAACTGGACATGGGTGGACAACTCACAAGTTCCCGAAATGCCTAATCCCCAGCGAATGCTTGTGGACGACGACGAGGATCTATTCGTTATTATGGTTTCGCCCTGGGCAGACGACGTCTCTGGCAATAAATCAAAACAGTACAACAAGCACATGAACATGTATACTGGGAACGGCTGCCTGCCTGGACGTCTACTTCAGCAGGAGTTTCACGTCCATTACATCTCCTCCTCACCTCATGCTTCATCGGCGGAGCAATTTGCGGCGTTCCGTGATCATGTCAAAAGCACGGAAACCAAACCCGTGAAAGCATACAATGCGGCAACGAAACGGAAGTGCCGATGTATCCTTCGAGTCCCAGGACTCCCTGCCGATAATCCACAGCAGTCGGAAGAAGCTTCGCATATGGGGAGTAACGCCAACCATCCCTGTCGCAAATGTCATTGGGGTGGCACGACCAAGGAGAAGGAGACGGAACAGATATACCACGAATGCCATATTTCTGGTACTTTACGAAACGCGGCAGAGATTCGCGAGAATCTGCAGAAGCAGTTGCAGCTGGCTATGCGCGGAGATTCGAAGGGAGTCGAGAATCTGCAGCGAGCGACTGGAACGAAGGATAAAATTGCGCAATACTGGATCGAACAGCTGATTGCTAAATTCAGGGAGCTCAAGGCGGAGGGCAGAGGACGAACGGTGGATGCCCTTGCGGCGGATGTGCTGCGGTGGTTTTCCGAGCAGCCCGGCGACAAAATGAACCCCCTCCTCGATATTGCTGGACTCGACCCATCACAGGATACCCCTCTCGAGTTACTGCACACGATCCTGCTGGGGGTGATCAAATACATTTGGCACCATATGAACACCGAAAAATGGTCGGATACTGACCGGCATCTCCTCGCAATTCGTCTGCAATCCACCGATCTCACTGGATTAACCGTGCCGCCCATTCGAGCTGCATACATGATTCAGTACAAAAACAATCTCATTGGAAAGCACTTCAAAACCTTGATGCAGATCCTCGCATTCCACGTGCACGACATCTCGACGCCCGAGCAGTTCACGCTGATCAAGGCTGCCGCAGAGTTGGGCGCAAGACTTTGGATTCCTGAAATCGACGACATGGATGAATATCTCGCCCAGGTTGAAATTGCCGTCGCAAACCTGCTCGACGCGTTCGACGCCGTTGATCCCTTGCGAATTCTGACGAAGATCAAGCTTCATTTGCTTGCGCACACCATGGAAGACATTCGCCGTTTTGGCCCGTTGATACGATCCTCCACCGAGATCTATGAGGCATTTAACACGGTGTTTCGGCAATGCTCGGTATACAGCAATCACCTGGCACCCAGTCGTGACATTGCACGGAAATTTGCCTCTATGGCTCGAGTCAAGCATGTCTTGTCCGGAGGATACTGGTGGGACTCACGTTTAAAGATGTGGGTTCAGGCAGGAGACGCTGTTCTGACCGTCCTTCGGACTGATCGCGGGGTTCAACGTCATCTGGGTTGGGTCTCCCCAACGGTTTCTGTTCCTGGGAAAGTGGAACCGAAACCGTTGAGAAAAAACCCTGCCGTAGAATGGCAGCAGTCAGCAGCATCCAAGAAATGGAGCACGGAAAACGGAAGCGCACCTCAAGCGCAGAGTCTCTGGCGATTCGGGTGTTCTCTCTCGGCACAGAGCGGGGATACTGTAATGATGAAGCATTGGGTCGTCGCAAAGGATCTACAGGGACATACCGTTTTCGGGCGAATACACGAGCTGCTGACCACCGAAAAGGCAGCATTTGTGACCCTCGAGCAATTTATATGCAATGAACAACTGAATCGGCACTTTGGTTGGCCAGTCCTGCGTCGTCCGAATGGACCCGAGATTGTTGATGGTGTTCAGTCCTTCCTGGTTCTCCCATCGACATGCATCCAGTTTATCATATCGGTTGCGCATGACTGCCGAATGGGAAACTGTGAGCCCGCTGTCGTCGGCAAAGAACTACAGGAACGCGAAGAGACAAGCCGGCACAAGAGCTTAATTAAGCACACAGATGACGACCATTTCATCATTAACATGGGCGCCCTTCACAATTTCCCCAAGCTCTGTCGTGTACTGCCCAGGACATTGACTCAGCTGAAACCCCTGTACCCAGATCGGAAAGAATTCCACGCAAAAGTCGGCCAAAAAGCGAGAGCGGGACGAGATGCACGGCGGAAGAAGACAGCGGCAAAGCGTCGACTGAATGCCGAGGCCAAGAAGAAGGAGGCCCAAGATGCAGAGCGAGCTGCCCGCGAAGCAGAGGAAGCAGAGAATGAAGGAAGAGACGTGGAGGATGATGGTGACGAGAGCGGCGATGACAGCAACCACGAAGAGGAAGATGGCGACAAGTCGTTGTCAGAGGATGAGCCGGATAACGATGCTGACGCGGATTATGGAGTTCGGCCACGAAGGGGACGGAAACGCAGACGGAGATGAGTATCAATGTCATATGTACAAAGTCTTAAGGATCGGAAATCACAGCTTCGCGGTCATCGGCCCGGGCCGCCCAGCTTGGCAAATAAATAAAGGATAATATATTGTCTTGATATGAACTCAACTAACGGGGCTAGGTCTAAGGTCTGTGCAGAGCTCAATATGATCTGGATTTGAGGGCACAATGAGGTTGATGGTTTGATATCACATCGGCATCGAAATGGGAACAAATTGATGTCAAAGAATGACACCCTTTCGAACTACCGCCGCGAGGTCACACTGGAGTCGAGCCAGGTTGGTGGTGTAGGCCTATTATTAGGCTGCAGGCCATCTCATCTGATCTGAGATAGGAAACGGGAGGCTTTAGTGTGAGTCGAACCCGCGACCGTGATATAACAAATATTAGAACAAGCATACCAACTGCGCCAGGCAGTCCTTTAGAAGATGGGCCCTTCAGTTCACTATATGTTGGCCTGGCCTCCTTCCTCATAAAGAAAAATAAATCATTTGCACCCTCGCGCGCCCCGAGTGTACTGTAAACTAATTCTACGCCCGTAAACCTATGTTCTCATTGCCCCGACGAGACCTTGTAGTACGCGGCTCGATGTCACCACCCGAAACGGCAGTTGCGCGACCCGAAACGGCAGCCGCGCGACCCCTGCCAGTGCGATTCCCACCACGGCTCCCAGTGGGCCCCGCTGGCGCAGGAACCGCTGGCGCAGGAACCGCTGGTGCAGAAACCGCTGGCACAGGAACCTCCACCTCTGGTTCGTCTGGCATTCCCGCAGGGGGATCAAAAATGGGCTCAGGTCCAGGTGCGACTGCGGCGGCGCCCGCGTGCGCATCGTTGTCGTCCGCGGCCGCATCGGTCCCGAGCTCAAAGCGCCTCATGGCGTCGATGATGGCGTCCTCTGTATCGTCATCTGGATCTGAGTTCGCAGCGGCTGAAGACAGCTTGATGCCCGCAAAAACGAAGTTGTGAACAGTCTTGAAGATGTTTTTGACGTGCGGCAGGTGGTGATTGGTGGTGAGCAATTTTTGGTAGTTACGATAGTCTTCTTCCCAGTTCGTCCCGGAAAGAGCGCCTTTTGAAGACCACTCCCTATCTGGGGACAGGACGAAGCGGGCCTGATAGTTTGAATTAATAACATAGATGTAGGGTAAGCTGAGGACGTACCACAGTTGCTGCTGCCGATAACGACGAAGACGTCACCTCCTTGAGAGCGAGTTTCATGCCATTTGAATTGGCGGCCGGCTTACTGCCTGGAACGAGGCTCCCTAACCCACCCCACGTGATCGAGCGTGACGCTCCTTTTTAGGAAGTGCCTCTTTCTCATCACAATCAAAGCTGTATTTTGGCCCGCCAATCGACATCGGACACAATTTGGCTACGAAGAACTCTTCATATAGGTATCTAGTGACATAATATAAAATTTTGGCCCGTATCCTTCGGTCCTCGGTCCGCTGAAAGCCGATTACTGCCGGAATTGCCGGAATCTCCTCATTTCTCTCGTACACTCCCACTTCTCAATGCCACGCCTGTCCAAAAAGCAAGCTTCAGCACGTAACAATTGGGCAAAAGCTGCTGGCTCCATCAAAGTAGGCGCCAAGAGGGCTCTGGAGATCTTGACGCCACGAAAAAAGAAGAGGAGAATTGACATTGAAAAGGAAAATGTACGTGCCATTTTTACTTTGCAATTTCAGTCCCTCACGGGATTAGGATGGGGAGAGTGTCCATGACGGCCCGTCCGACGATGATGTCGTTGAATCGCCGTCATCCCCGCAGGGTTCATGCCATGAGGATGATTTTTTTCAATCGCCCGGACCAAGCCTTCCCCGCGACTTTGGTGATGTCCCAGCAGATGCCCGCTCCGAATTTGGGATTTTCTCTGCCAACACTAGGGTATCCCCTTCGAAATCATCATATCTGGGCCGGATCTGGCATGATTTTACACCTCGGCTACTCAATAAACTATCCCCTTCCCGGAAATCTGCAAATCTGCGGGTTTTTGATGATGACAAGTCGATTCTCGCTCAGAGATCGCCACGTCCTGCTCGAATGCTTGGCAACACATCTAGCTTTGACTCCGATAGCCTGGATTTTGAATTTACTTCGGCTCCTGGCAACAAGTTGGCTGACTCCATGTCGTCAATTAATCCTCGGGAATCAGTAGACTTTGCGTTGCTGAACTCAGCTGACTCTGCGTCGCCGCACTCTAGGTCGATTGACTCTGTGTCTATCGAGGAGATTCCCATTCCCACTTCATTGCCAGCCACTGATGCGGACTTAGCAGAGCGCGCACGTCTGCGTGAGATGGCGGCTGCCTTTTCAGATGGACGGCTACGTGAGGCCCCAACTGTGGAGGCCGCTCTTGCAGCTTTAGCTGATATTGGCAAGGTTCTTCGTCCGCCTCGGAAAAAAGGACCTGGATACATTGATCCCGAGCTTGACCCTTTCACGCACTCCCATATCGAGGGAATACAGAGCCTTCTTGCCCTGTACACCCACCCCTCATCCTCGACCCGGGGTCAGTGGAAGAAGGCCTCG
This sequence comes from Mycena sp. CBHHK59/15, assembly GCA_029204085.1. Lineage (NCBI taxonomy): Eukaryota > Fungi > Basidiomycota > Agaricomycetes > Agaricales > Mycenaceae > Mycena > Mycena sp. CBHHK59/15. The sequence continues at coordinate 26,169 of JARGXW010000301.1, forward strand.
TTAAATGCTGCCATCACGTTGCGGCGTGGCAATTACTGTGCTCGTGTCTTGCGTCGCCTCGCCCGCCAGTACATTGTTGATCGGACCGTCCTGCCGGAAAACCCGTACGGGAATTGGAACGAGACTCTTCTCGTTAATGAAGATCTCTGTAACGAGCTCATGGAGTACTTACAACTCCTTGGATCGACAAAGGACGAAAATGGCAGGGAGTCTGGGATTACGTCTGCCAAAGTACAGGCATCAGAACGTGATAAAGTCTACATCCCAAACTTGTCTGAACTCCGCACTCGCATGCGAGTTTTTGACAAGGATGGGAAAGATATCACTGCAGAGGTCGAAGCAATGGTTGCTTCTGGAAAACGGGTCGTCATTTGGTACCATGACGAGTCAATTTTCTATGCCCATGACCGTCACCGAAAATCCTGGCGCCATAAGGACGCCTCAATCAAGCCGCACAAAAAGGGCGAAGGGATATCTTTGATGGTTGCCGATTTTGTCTCTGCAGATTTTGGCTGGCTTGTGGGGCCGAAGACCAAATGTTCCGCCCGTGTTATCCTCAGGCCTGGTAAGAACCGTGATGTGAGTGCGAAAAGGGGCCTAATATATTTTATTAACTCAATTTTCAGGGCTATTTCACCAATGACGACATCCTTGCAGAGTTTGGTGATGGCATTGAACATGTCTTCGTCTATGATAACGCCACCACGCACAAGAAACGAGCAGACGATGCCCTGTCTGCACGGAATATGCCTAAAACAAAGCCTGCCGTGTATAAATCTGGCAAGCAGGCCGGTCAAATGCGGCCAAACTTTTTTGTTGAGCGCACCTCTCGGACTCCGGATGGCAAACCGATCCATAATCCCGACGGGTCGTTCCAGAAGGAGAAGATCCAAATGACGGGTGCAACTTTTCATGATGGACAGCCGCAGTCACTTTACTTTGAGACGGGACCGGATGCAGGGCTATTCAAGGGGATGCAGTACATCCTCACTGAACGCGGATATAACGTCAAGGGCAAGCACGCTGAGTGCAATAATTTCCAGTGCCCGGTTGATGCTGATGGGAATCATCATGACTGCTGCATGCGCCGTATGCTCTTCAATGAGCCTGACTTTGCTGGAGTGCAGTCATTGCTGGAGCAGGAGTGTGCCTCGTGTGGTGTCTCCGTGATATTTCTGCCAAAGTTTCATTGTGAGCTCAATCCAATTGAGCAGTGCTGGGGATACTCGAAGCGGTTGTATCGTTTGTGCCCAGAGTCATCAAGAGAGGAGGATCTCGAACGGAATATGCTTGATTCCCTTGCTGCTGTCCCTCTGGTTTGCATCAGAAGGTGAGTTGTATTTTTTCTTCATATTTGGTACTGAACTCGGCCCAAGGTTTTGTAATAGATCTCTTCGCTACGCAGATGCCTACGCAAAAGGCTTGAATGGTCGTGAAGCTGCGTATGCCACAAAGAGGTATCGCAGTCACAGGGCTATTCCCAACGACTACCTACGTGATTTCGAGCAGTCTGGCACGATAGAAGCTTTCCAAATGCTTCGGAGACTGTAATTGCCGTGAAATTTCAACTTGTTTTGTTTTCAGCCGTCTCAATCCTTTTCCAAATATTACATAGAGCTGGATTAGACAAGTTAATAGGTCCCATAACAAATTTTCGTATTCACTTTTGAGGTAAGATACCGTTGTGTTTGTAAATAATGGATTCGATGCCCATCGTGCCCAATTTGGAGCGAATTCGTAACGCGTGACATTGATCACGTGGGGTGGGTTGCTTATGAGTGAGCCCCACCTTAGCGGTATTACAATTTTTAATAAAAAATGCTTTCGGGATTCTCGGACCGCTTCTGATGTGACTTGAAATGTGACTCTAGTTTGGGTGAACCTCTCCACGGCGGCTGGCCGATAATATAGGTAAACAACATAGCCACATCAAGAATGGAGAGTAAATTAAAAATTTCTTCCACCGGTACCTCAGAAAAGACTGTGGTTACCATGGAATTGTCAGGATATATGATTGTTCGTGTCAGTCCGAGTACTTGATGTATATCACCTCATGTATATATTCTTCCATAGTCAAGCATAGCCACAATTCATCGTCTTATCTTTTTCCCCATCGTCCTCTGTGCAAGCTCCTTGCACTCGACTAGCTCCTCGTTCTCTGTGAGCTTCCTCGGCTTCTAGCCTCCTGGGTATATTTTCTGATAGGAATAAGGATGGAATATCGGTGGTAAGGAAATCAGCCAAAACCACCTATAATTATAATAGCAACCACTTATGAAAACTAAAACAGTGAATGCCTAATCTCAAATCTTTGAAGGTCTGGGTCAAAATTACAGGTGGTCATGAAGCGGCTTCCTGCGCTTTCGTCAGCTGGTGGCCTGCGAGAGACACATTTGACACAATTCCGTGTAAAACAACACCAGCCTGGTGTTCGGACACCAAGCCTTGTATTATTCAACCTCCATTCTTGCAATCATCCTAAGGTATTTGCAATGGTTTGTGATGGGTTGCAAGCCTCGCAGATGCCGCGCCTGGTATTGGACATTCATTGGGGGGAAAATATGCGGAGGAGCGGGAGACGATACTTATATAAGATGAGTGACTGGGTGCAATTAGCTCTCCATACCAAGTCATGCTTTTCGAAATGTGTGGCAACTCAAACCTGGAAACGATGTAAATTTGTGAGAAAGCAGGGCCAAACACGGAAAATATTGTGCAACTTGCTTTGGCGGGGGTTAATTTCCCTGCAAATTTATGCTGGAACCCCTTCCTGTCTTCACGCTGTTGATTTCCCCAAAAAATCGGTGGGCAGTCCACTCCTGCGGCTCCAAGGTGCAAAATTGTGAGAAAGGAGGGCCAAACACGGAAAATATTGTGCAACTTGCTTCGGCGGGGGTTAGTTTCCCTGAAATTTATGCTGAAAACCCTCTCAGTGTCCACTCCTGGTTCAATTCGATGCTCAGATCCCGGCAAACCTTAAATCAATCCCAAAACTAAATCCATCGTCTCATCTTCCATCGATACAATCAAGCCCGATTCTGACGACGATTCCAAATCCAAGAAGCCTAAGCACTGCCTTGACTCCGACTCCGAGGATGAATCCAAGACCAAGAAGTCGAAGCGCCGCCGCCGTACTCCGCATCTGCATAACCGTGTGCAAATTGACCGCTCGCTGTCAGCCTGTAGACTTCTGTCGGTATCACTGACCTCGAAATCGAGCGCTTGCTGTCAGGCCACTGACCTGGTACCGGCTGTCGACAGCCTGGCAACCAGCTGTGAGGCTCAGCTCGTAGCTACCTTGCGTTCAGCTGGGTGCGGGGTGAGACAACAGGTGGGCAATACAGTTCTGAACCAGCCGATATGGATGGATGAAGAATAATTTGGCTCCGTAGCGATTGGGTAGGGAATATGTAGGAAATAATTAATCTGAGTCAGAATATTACGAATCGTCGTACAATTCACTATCATCGGGGTCCAACTCGGAGTCTTCATCACCCTGTTCCTCGTCCGCTGCAAGTGCCCGCTTCGTCCGAGTGATTATTCTCTTTGGCCGCCCTTGAACCAGTCCTGTAATCACCGGCCCAGTTCCTTGTTTCTTCCTCTTCGGTTTCCGCTTTTGGCGCTTCCTCGGTTTTTTGAACACTGCAGCCTGGGTCTCATCGTCGGTGTCATGATCTGTGGCGGGTCGCTTCCGCTTCGCACGTCGGCTCTCCTGTTTTTCGCGGAGCTCTGCTGCCAATTCATGATGTTTGCTCTGCCGATCCTCGAATAGTGGTATTGGTGCTAGAAGAGCGCGAGGAAGGGCTGCGCGAAGAAGGTGGGCGTTATGGAAAGCATGAGAGTTGATGATGAACCGGTCAACGGGATTATGCTCGATGTATTTCTCCGTATTGTCGGACTCGACTCGTTCCTGCATCCGGAGGCGCTCCCTAGTTGCAGCACACTCAGCAGTATGACAAGAATGCTGGGCATTGAATTTGAACATGAGATTCTACCCATTAAGGATCAGACTCTGCAATGTAATTCTTAAGAGAAACGCACCTTTGCGGGGATAATCAGAAATGTTGTTTCTCCGTCACGACGTACAAGAACTGGCATCCCAAAGGTCTCGTCACGGGTCGAGAGAACCTGGAACAGCTCTAGAATAACGATTACAGTGCCAGTATAACTGCTCCACATCTCAGAGACTCGACCTGTTTTAACACCACCCTATTACAGTGGACATGATAAGTGAGAATATTCTGCGAGCGGGAGGCAACATACCTCGGGCATGTCGGACTTCACAAAAACCCAAGACCCAGCAAAACATTCATCGAGGGACTCGCTTACAACAGATCGACATTTGTTACACAGAGATTCCGCATCGTATTTCCTGAAGTTCAATGCACGAGAAGCAGTGCAACACTTGTGGTAAATGATTCCCGTCTGCCGGCGAAGAGAACACACCAATTCGAGTTGAGATTTCTCACCGGCAAAATCCGCTTGATGTGAGAGCAAGCGGCGCATGCAACAATCGACTGGTCTTTCGTCTTCCTCATCGCTGTCGTTGCCATCATCGCCGTACATGTCCGATCACCATAAAATCGGGCCCTGAGAGGTCTTCACGAAATTTCGGATTCAGCCCTGTGCGGTATACGAGCACGACCCTGCCCCAAGATTTATCAAAGGATGCTTTGGGTCGGCGCATGCGAGAAAGAATAGAGTAGCCATTAGGAAGCTGTACCGTATCGTGTTGCCGCCGTACAGGTCACGTGATTGTCCCGCGCCTATCTATACAGACATATTGCCTCTACTTGTATGGGTGTTTGCTGTAGAGGTAAGTGGGTCAGTAAAATATGTATGGGCATTGACAAGATTTTCCATGGCAACTTGTGCACGTGGCTTGTGAGAAGGATGTACATAGTATGGTGGTCGGCAATGCACTGCCCAAGCCAGCGGTGGAACGACTTCGAGACATGATGGGATTAAGGGGGAGACAATGAGACTGCTCTCATTCACGGGGAGTGTTGAAGTGTGGGACTTCCAGCATTCTCATTTGTCATGTTGTGTTTCACGGACACTTAGTTTAGACATGTGAAACACCAGTATCCTGATGGATCTGATGGTTTCCATGGTGTCTGATTGTAGTATCCATCAGTATCCTGATGGACCTGATGGTTTCCATGGTGTCTGATTGTTGCTATGCCATTGTGTATATAAGTAGCCTAGTGTAGAGCCTGAGTCCCCAGTTTCTCACTGTTGACTCAGGTTAGTTGTCTTGTCTCTCTCTTCAATTAGAGTTTCTCACTGTTGACTCAGACCACTGTGCTTGCCTGATTCTAACATTTCCAAATAGATTTATCCGCCGAATGAGTCAACTATTGGACGACTTCCATGTACGACATTGTTTTTTCCTTGCTGCTGCCGTTTTCCAGCTATTCATTCAACAATTTTCTCAGGATGTTCTTGGCAAGTTCGCCAGTGATGAGTCCACCACATGCCGAGGTGATGTGGATGATCTATATGATGTCTTCGAGCCCACACTCGTCGAGCCTGCCCTCTGAGCCCACCCTAATTTCGGATCCATGCCTGACAATCCCCTCACCGCTTTTTATCGACAAAACGGTTCATGAACTTTATTGCATGGATACTGTTGAAGTGGGGTTTGGTAGTGTTTGGTTCAGACGGGTCCGCCTTCCTTATTTGTACTCTGTCACATATTTAGTCATGGTGTGACAATGTGACAGGGCTTTTCGCCTTCCATCTGGTGCTATATCTGCCTTTTCGGCTTCCATCTGGTGATCTCATTGCAACAGGTTACGGGCCCTGTCTCAGAGTCTTCTATACCTCATATCATCTTCCTCTGCCTCTTTTCTTTCAAAAATCTGTCTGTCTTTGGGTGGATTCATCCTTTACCTTCTGGATAACCTCCTCTTGCGCTTTTCTGTCACGTCACACATCACGCGTCACAGATCACATGTCCCCTCCCTACATCACCTCTGCTCTTACGTCTGTGCTCACTGTCACTCTCGACTCATCCAACTGGGTGAAGTTTGGGAAGAATGTGAAAGTCTTCTTGCTGGGACTAGATGCTCTTTGGGTCCAGGATGGCACTGGGCCTGGCACAGATGCAGACAACATTGCCCTTGATCACATGCTTGTTCCATACCTGTATGGAAAGGGACATCGCTGGTGCGATCCTACCAATTTGGACTGTCATCGGTGCGGTCGTGCAGGCCATATTGCTTACAAATGCATCCATTCGATGCCTGCATTTGTCAAGGATTGGATCGATTTCAATCTGCGCACTCCTCACTCGCACGCTGCGGCTTTCGCTTCTGCCATTGACGCTGGTCTCGACGTGTATCGTTCTCACCGTGGAGTTCAGAAGCGAGAGATGGAAGTTGCGCAGACTGAATGGGAAAAGAAGGTGAAATTGGGCACTATTTAGCCTGTATAGTCCACATTTCCAGTATGAAAAACTTTCGGTTTTTGGCCCAAAATTTGGCGATTTTTAACCCTAAGTTAGGAGTAACCCCAATTTCTCTGAAACGAAAATTTTACTTATAAACCACCCCCATGTTCCCTCTAAATCTCAAATCTTGGACGGATCTGATCAAAAATGCGATTTGATATAAAGTTTTGTCCGCAACCATACCTGCCCGTCGCTACCCATCAGCCGTTTCTCATCTGCAAACACACGGTCCAAAGTGTTCAACCCGTCCCTCCCGTGTTCTTCCTCGAGGTCAAGCGCCAACACATGCCCCATTCTGGGTGCACCCTTCCGTACGGCCTCTCTCCGACGAAAACAATCCTGAGGCTGCTGAACGGGATCCAGGGCCTCTGCATCAGGAAAACCCTCTTTCCTGAATCTGGTCCAATTCAGCCAAATTGGCAGAATTTAGTTCAATTCTGCAAAATTTTGACCAAATGGTTCACAAATTGAATTCTCAGAATCCTATCGTGCATTTGCCAATTCTGCACAATTTTGGCAAAATTTGGGTTAATTCGGGGCCATTCGCAGTAGGTCATCCTTCATTTAGATCCCACTTGATTCACAAAAGATCATGAGAGGCAACGAAAATCCATTAAATTCATCTATGTACATACAATATAACAGCTATGAACAAGGTAACAAGACATCACAGGCAATATCCACACAGCACTGCACACACTGTTGCAATGAGATCACCAGATGGAAGCCGAAAAGGCGGAAACAGCACCAGATGGAAGGCGAAAAGCCCTGTCACATTGTCACACCATGACTAAATATGTGACAGAGTACAAATAAGGAAGGTGGACCCGTCTGAACCAAACACTACCAAAACCCACTGTTGCAATGAGATCACCAGATGGAAGCCGAAAAGGCGGAAACAGCACCAGATGGAAGGCAAAAAGCCCTGTCACATCGTCACACCATGACTAAATATGTGACAGAGTACAAATAAGGAAGGTGGACCCGTCTGAACCAAACACTACCAAAACACCCAGGTCACCGTGACATGCAAAATAGATCTGGGCAACGCAACCACTGCGATTTTGACTGTGACTGTTGAAAATTTGGCAACCAAAAAATTCAACTTGGGCCAGATCTCTGCTTTGGAGGGCAAATAAAGCTGATTTATGAGTAAGGTCTGTACAATAATTGACTCATATATCTTTTGGTGGTTTTTCAAGTAGATTTCAGCAAATGTTCGATTATTTTATGCATGTCATGGTTTCCAAGCAAAGCAACAGAGCTAGCAACATCTCTCAGGGCCGCCCTGAGGTACACTTCGACCCTGAACACCGATCATCGCCATGAGGATATGCTTGCCCGATGCCTGGAACATGTATTGCACATATAAATAAATGACCACCACCACCCACGTCTTCCTCATCGAAATGCCTGTCACCCGCTCCAACTCCTCTCCTCGCACTCGTTCTGCTACTGCAGGCCAGAACTCACCTGTTTCTGCATCTACCTCCTCTCCACGGCGCTCTCGCAGCAATGTTGCCCGTCTGGAGGCCAAGCACGCCAGATTATATCCGTTGACAGTATCTTTGGGCATCAGGGGGGTCAAAGCAGAGAAGCGCCGCATTGTTCAGAGGCGGCTTCGCGCCCAGCTTGAGGTGACTATCACGCACAGGTTGAACCCATGACCCAGCCACATCATCACGACTGTTTGCTCCAGTGTTCATGATCATGCCTCTGAGGCGGTGACCAAGATAGTTGGTGGGGAGCTGGGACTGCGCTGGTGGACGAGGGCTATAGATCTCGAGTGTTTCCCTCACCATGCCCTGGACTGTATGGCGCTTGGTCTTTACATTCCCCTTTATGCCCAGATGAACAGTGATCGGATAGAGCTGGGCATGTTTTTCTCGAGACAGGCTGAACACGAAAGAGGAGAAAGAGAGGAGCGGGGGCGGCACGTGGGTGATGTGGAAGTAGACGAAGAGGACCCCACTGCTGATGTGAAGGAAGAGGAATACTGTGAGGTTTTGGACCGGGTGTGAGGTGAGGAGGATGACCGAGTGAGCATTTTTGGCGAGGATTTGGACCACTTGGATCATCATTCATTTATACAGCCAGTGTCTCTGATACATCGGAGTTTTTGTCAGGGTCAGCCAGGGTTGGTTTTGCAGCGCTCACGATCCTGCCGCTCGAATAATGGAGAGACTATTGGCCAAGCGATGCTGGTGGACGACCTTGAGCATTGAGGGTTACATTGATACACCGATACATTGGAGTTGGTCAGGGTCAGTCATAGTCGGTTTTGCAGAGCCCACAATCCTGCCGCTCGGATACTGGAGGAAAGTATTGCTAAGAAATGGCGGAGGATGACCCTGCACACTGAGCAAATGGTCGGTGTTACGTTGCCACAAAACGTGAGAAACCGGATAACTCATCACATGTTTTACTATTCCCAGTATGGAACCGGCAAACAACTAACCAATTTTAGTGGTTTTACAGCTCTTTGCGGAACTTAGGGCGCGGCCGATTTTTTTTTTCCTTTTTGAGCTGTTTTTGATCATTTCAGCCAGAACAGCTGTTCTGACCTCAATTCTCAGTGTACGTTTCTGAAAACTATATGAGCAGAATCACACGACGATTCCGCAGGGCATGACGTCCTCAGAATCTTTCCATACCGCCGGTAGTAATTATAATATATTATTTTGCATGTTTTGCGGAGATCATCTCTTGTGTCGTGATTTGAAGGTTGTGTGGGATGTTGTATAGCTCTAAAAAAAAAAATTGGATTGCGGAGGGCACACCGTCCTCGTAATTGAGGCATGGCACCCGGAGCGTGTGAACAGTGGACTTGAACAAGCAGAATATAGGTACAGCTCAGGCTCTGTGTATCTGTGTGATCTATGATTGAATAAGCTGAGAAACTGACCATTATCATTCTATTGAGTGTCCTGGAGGAGTCCCACGGCTCGGATTTGCTCTTGTACTTCCTGTACAGCACCGCGAGACAACTCGATCACAACGATTCCGGGCACGTGACCACGCTTGTGATCACATTGGGACGTGTCGCGTCGCCGGACGGGGATGCACAGAGCTGATCTGAGGCGTGTAATCTCTCGAAAACACTTCAAAGTCAGAATATTGACAATTGGTTCACTCGCTGGAGGATAGAGCACACAGATATATAAGGCCTAGACTGTAGGAATATTTCACAGCTTCAAGTCCACTGTTCACACGCTCCGGGTGCCATACCTCAATTACGAGGACGATTTGCCCTCCGCCATCCAAATAAGTGTTTTTAGAGCCATACAACATCCCACACAACCTTCAAATGACGACACAAGAGATGATCTCCGCAAAACACGCAAAATAATATACTATAATTACTACCGGCGGTATGGAAAGATCCTGAGGACGTCATGCCCTGCGGAATTGTCGTGTAACTCTGCTCATATAGTTTTCAGAAACGTACGTTGAGAATTGAGGTCAGAACAGCTGTTCTGGCTGAAATGATCAAAAACAGCTCAAAAAGGAAAAAGAATCGGCCGCGCCCTAAGTTCCGCAAAGAGCTGTAAGGCACTGATAAGCGATGTGTTGCAATGAGATCCAGATGGAAGCCGAAAAGGCAGAAACAGCACCAGATGGAAGGCGAAAAGCCCCGTCACATTGTCACACCATGACTAAATATGTGACAGAGTACAAAAACCCACTTCAACACGATGAAGGTGAAATTCGGAGACGCTTACGAGCGCCTGTGCTCCATGGTCGGGTTTTGAAACGCCAAGGTAAGGAGCTTGAACTAGCTGGCTTTGGAATTTTTCCGACCACTTGTGGAGTACCCGACAGAGGGGGAGGAAAAAGCTCACCATTTTTTTTACGATTAGAGCGGACAGGTGGAGTATTTGAGTGTGAATAAAACAGCAGGGCCAAGCGAAGGAACGGATATTGCGCCATTGTGGGAGGAAACCAGCTTGAACACTAGCTAAATTGGGAGTCATTTCCGACCGGAAAGAAGGAGGTTACATGAACCAAGACATTTCATAATGAACACGAAAAATACCTGGTGGTGGCGGAATATGCAATTCAAAATGCAAGCAAAGTAGGTTGAACAGTGGTTGAACTCGGAGCTAACATGCTCACGTGATGAGAATCAGATCGCCTGTGCTATCGAGTCTTTTGCCTTACATAGGCAAAATACCATTCTGGTACAATTTCTTTCATGCTCAAAGTTATCTAAGGAGAAATCCCCGAGTAATTTGGTCACCTCTGTTCAAATCACGGCTCGTGAAAAATTGGAATTAGACGAGGACTGACCCATCATTCGGCTTTACCGACCCTGTATTTTTATCGGGGCTGACCCTGAACATCTATGATTGTTGTGTTCCTGGTTACTGGGTGCACTTCCTCCAAACAACCACAAAACAAAACGGTTTTCCCACAAGTTCGCACTTAATCTTCTCCTCACTCTTCGGACTTTGCACTCACTTACTTTCCGCGATGGGCAAAGGTCAATTCACCACAGCTCAGGTGGAACACCTTAATTAATACCTTCCGGACTACATTGCAAAGTTGGACGCTGGGGTACGAGGAATCGAACTCACTCGATGGAAGCAGGCCACAGCAAACAGCGGCAAAGAGGTACAGGTTGTTAACGGCGGCAGATCGAGGTGCGGCCCATCCAGTGACGAGCAGAGAGAGCAAGTCGGGCTGGGACATGGTGACGTGTCGAAGGCGGAGGTGCCCGCCGAGTAAGTTGGCAAAGAAGACGGTGAGACAGAGGAGGGCCCGGACGGCGCCTCGTGCTCGTGGTGCTGACCGCAGACCTCGCGCCAGGTTGCGAGGATCGCCGCCAGGCTTTTGTCGCAGACGCAGTGGGAGTGGGGGTCCAGGCGAAGAACGGAGACAATCTTGGAGCTGTAAGGCGCGTCAGTTCAAGGCCTTGGACCCCGCAGCGCAAAAATCACAAGTCCATGTAGATGCCCGCGTATTTGCCGCTGAGGACGGCAAAAAAGGTGCTAAGGCCATCCAGGGTGTCGCCGGGCTCCAGCGCAGGGTTATCGGGAACGCAGTATATGCGTGCTGGAGGGCCTACCCCTCGGACATAGCGCACCATTGGGATGCGAGTGGAAGCAGACTGAGAGGAAGACGAGTAGTCTTCGGAAGCAAGAGGTGAGTGATCTCTGGATCAGCCAATACTTCCCACGACCCCCCCCCCCCAGAAAAGGCAGTTGCCATCAGCACATCAAATCTGACTACCAATGTTTCTATCGAACCCAGGTTCAACTACCTGGCTATAGTGCCTAGATCACTCTCTGTAGCCATTCTAATGTGAAAAGAATATCTCCAGCGTGCTGAGTAGCAACTGGAAAGCTGCTGAAGCAGTTGTCGGCCATCACCGGCTGATCATCAGCTGACATAATCGTATTCCACGATCCAGAGATCGCTCACCTCTTGTTCGGAAGAGAGCTGTTGATCACACGTGCACCGGGCCGCTTATCCGCCCGACCCTCGCCTACTCGTAAATTGACAGTAAATGCGAAATATATTCGTTGCTCTACCGACTACTATTTGCGCGCGCGGGCGCCTGCGCCAACTCGTCGTGCCTTCGATGAAACTCGCCGGCCGTGATTGCCTGACCGCTCTCCTCACACTCTTCGTCGGTGTCTCCCTCCAGCTCTTCGGGGAGCCAGAGGCGGTAAGTGACCGTGGCGGGGTCGGGAAGAGGCACCCGCTCGCGGCGGGATTTGGCGGGCTCGGGGCGGGGAGACGGGCTTTGGGTTTCCGGGGCGCTCGAGCCTTGCTCGACTTCACGACTGGTACATCAGATTTGCTGTGGTAATAAATCATTGTGAATACAGACTGTCTGGAGTGCGACGCACCTGAGGCGCCTGGCGGCGTCTGCCTCACGAATACGCTCCTTATTCCTGCCGGAGTCAGAGAGCTAGGCCCGAAATCAGCAGTGCGGCGGCGCACTTTTGTCGATATTTCGCGGCAGAGGCCACCTTGCGAGCCTTCTGCTCCTCGCTGAGAGGTTGGGCGCGAAGGCTGGGATGGGATGAGCAACGAAGATGAAAGCGGGCAGAGCTCACGTACCGTTGCATGCGCTCCTGCGCAGAGGTGCGTAGCTTCTTGGCGTTTCTGAAGACATCTCAGTGATGAAGCTTGCGCGAAGATTTGTGTCCCGTACATTTTTGCATAGCGTTCAAGAGAGTCTTGGCGGTGTTGAGCCTTTGTCTCGTCCTTGAGTAGAAGTCGGGTGCGAGCCATCGCTTGGAGAGACCAGTGGAGGTGGTGAAGAGAATAAAGGTAGGTAGTGTGTATATGGAAACATTTGGTCAATAGTGTTGTCACACCAGGAGTTCGCGATAATTTTGTAGTATTTAAATCACTGTTCGACGACCTCTTCGAATAAAATTATAAGCTCTTGACCAGCCCAAGATAAAGTAGTATACCGTCCCTTGAATATTTCTGGACCTCTACGATATAGTTTACGAGGCACACGGTCGAAACAGAGGATGGCAGAAAAGTGTCGGAGAAAGCTTCTCAAAGGGTAGCGCAGTGCTGGGGGACAGTCCTCGCAAAATCTGAGGGAATTCTGACAAGTGAGTGGGGAGATATACACCATTATTTCCTGTCCATCAGTGCTTTTGATCCATATTCCCGCCGCCTCGGACATCCTTTCACTCACAATGTGCCGTGGACACTGAATTGAAGGCTATTGGTTACAAGGGTTCTAGTAGCTCGTCTACGGTACTAAGTAATGAAATGCCCATGTCCCATCGCGTCTCCTTCAGCGCTGAAAGTCGCGCGTACTCGGCAGGATCCTCCTCCTGCAATTTTCCCTCCGTACGGAACCCATTGTCAACGTAGCGGATGAGGCCGCCGGGGGTGTACTGCGTAAATGAGCCGCGCGTCTCACCTACGCCGACGGGGATGTTGGAGTGGGCGATGGTGGCAGAGGGAAGCAGGATGGTGGCGGCATGCGGGAATTCCACGACGAGCTCCAAGTCCCAGAGGACCAGGTGCCCGCCGGTGGTTGCGTCGAAGTCGCCCATGGCGGTGACAGAGCACCAGCCAAAGGGGACGTTGAGTACGTCGCGATGTTTGTAGGTCCAAGCGCTGGGGCCGAAATTGAAGGCGGCGCATGAAAATACCGACTTGGCGAAGTTTCGGCCAAGGTCGGGGTGATGGCGGTGTAGCGCGTCGTCGTGCTGCTTGTAGTACCCGTAGACCTTCGGGGCCCAGAGGCTGAAAGCCGCTATGGAGGAGAGCGGCTAGAACGTCAGCGAAAGAAGAGGCGAGCCTACGTACCGCTCGCGAACACCGCCATCCGGTTGACATTCGGGTCGCCAAGGAGTTGCTGCAACAAAAAACCATACTCGCCGCCGGAGAGTCTCGAGGGCACACGTTGCCCTTTGCTGTACGAAAGTCCCGCGAGGAGCTGGGGGAAAGCGCCGCGGCGGTGCTTCAGCAAGCCGGCGGGGAAAGGCCATGTGCGGCGGGCGAGGAGCATGGATTCGAAGACAGCGGACACCGCAGTCGGGTATTTAGGGTCGTGAGGCCGGCCGGCCAGTACTGCGATGATGCGCCCCTTGGCGTCTATGATGGGTCGCGGTGCACTGGGGTACAGGTGAGCGTGTGAGGGGAGAAGAAGTGGAGGATTACACACATTCCGTCCCATTTGACCAAACGAAAGCCGAGCGCGATGAGCTCGGTCAGTGTGCGGCGCTTCTTGCTGCCGTACTTGCTGAGAGAGTCTTCAGCCTTCGCAGCATAGGCGCCGTGCGTAGATGGGAGCGTGGACGCGTCCAGAGTGGAGTGAACGGCGTTGCGGTCGGAGACGTGGTCCTTCAGAGTGGCGGGGCGCGCGACGTGGCCGTTGGCGCGAATGGCGGTGTTGCGGCGGTCGCGGCGCTTGCCATGGCGATGGTGGTTGCGCTTGGGGACGTCCTCCAGCTTGACCTCGCGTTTGACGCGCTTGGGTGGAGGGGAGGGTGGAGGGGAGGGACGAAAGGGCGGGGGATTCTCGTCATCGATGGTGTCGAAGTCACCGGCAGGTGTCTCGTCGATATCCGAGAGGTCCGAGAGGTCGTCCTCCACGTCGTCATCGAGCTCAGCTTCGCGTGCGACAGACTCTTTTAGGAGTGGCGCAAAGTCGAAAATTGGGGAAGAGAGAGTGTCGGCTGAGAGTGGCCAGAATGACGCGAATACCGCGCCGCTGCGGGTCTGACGCGTGTCAGTGAGTCGTGTGGGGGAGATGAATCGATTCGCTCACCTTGCGTTCGCGTGGAATCCACAGCATCTACGAGTAGCCCTGAAAATGAATCAGATTTCAAAACGCATTGACCTCGAGTTCGCTGCCTCTACACTGGCTGCCACATCCCCGCGTTAGACCCAGGGTTGAGTCCGTGCACAGGGATGCGGCCGCCGGAGATGCAGAGCAGCAGGGAGATGAGGGACTTACCAGGTAGATTGAAGGTGGGTGGCAAGTGGCAAGGTGGCTGTGCCTACCCTAGGCTTCACACTGCCACAGTCCCCACTTGTATCAACAACACGACCGCGTCAAGACCTGAACTCAAGCTATGAAGCGCGGCCGCGGTATCATCACGGCTACGTCAAACTCGCGGAGGGTGTCCATAAAGGGCTCCGGGTACACCTCTGGAGGCCGTCTGGTAAACACCAACGAGATCATGAGCGCCTCAAGAGCCCTAGACCGCAAAAATCAAGAGCTCGATGACGAGCGACGGCGTCGCCGAGGTACGTCTGGCGGCTGGGGGCTTGCACGCTACTAAACGGCCCCTTTTAGATCTCACCACTACAGAACGCATTGTCGACGATGCCCTCACGGATGTCCACACGCTCGATGAAAACGAGGCCGCTCTCCCCGATGACTTCGCCAACATACTCGACGGGACGGCTCGCGCAGATTTCAGCCATGCGGGCGAAGATTTTGCGTCGCGGCTGGAGATGGATGAAGATGAGCTTATGGAAGATTTGCGGGCCTCTCACAAGTACGTTTTTACTGCGAGAACCATACATAGGCCGTTTCTGACTTTCTACTGCCTCTAGCCGTCTTTTTGGAAAGCGCCGTGACTTCCGCAAGCGGCGCACCAGGACGCAGAAGCTCGTCGACGCATTCCAGCCGCAGATGGAGGGCATCGCCGATGCCTACGTCCAATGGGAGCTGCGCTCCTCGGCGGAGGGTCTGGGTGCTCCGGTGGGCCTTCCCGCGGATGCGATGGTCCAGAACTACCTGCCTACCATGGTTGTGGATCTCTTCAGTAAGCCTCCCTCCGTCTTTTCGTCTCTGAATCCGCCGATTGACCTCTCCATGCAGGTGCGCGCCTGATCGACATCCCACTGCTCGCCGGGGACGACACTTTGTCGTCTGGCTTCGTGAACCTGGGATACTTCCCTTGTTCCCCAACGAACGCGATAGTCGTCCTCACCACACGTGTTCTGGAGATCTTCCGCGTCGCTTCCCTCCGCTGCCCCCGCCTTGCCATCCAGCCGTTCGTCAAATCCCTGTGCGACATACACGGGGTTCCCTTCCGGCCCTACCTTGCGACTCAGTTCTCCGTGGCTTTCGACCTCTACCTCGCCACCCGCGCAATCGTGGATGCGCGCGTCAAGGCGGTCCTGAAGCGCGACACGCCGAGCTGGCGTTTGAAGAATGCTTGTCCAGCCTGCATGTACAAACTCGAGGGCGAGCCGCACCTCGACCTGCCCTTCCTTTCAACAAAGGATGGCAACAACTCCCTCAAGCGCTGGAATCGCCGCGAGCGAGGGAGGATGGAGCGGCGGGCGCATCGAAGGAGCGCGACGACAACCGCACCCCCCCTGGCGACTACTACCTCACACGGGCGGAGGTGGACGTTTGGGCGAAGGAAGGTCTGGACGACCTCCTGAAGGGTTTCGTTGCTGCGGACGATGAGGAGGTGCGCTTTCCCGCACGGCTTGTGCTTACTTTTACTGACACGTACTTAGGGATGGGAGCCGGAGGACGGCGGTTGCTCCGACCGCTGGCAGAACATGCGGGAAGACGTTACTTCCAAGGCCTGGGGCATGTATGATGAGACAGGCATCTTCCTGTCTCTCTGCCGCCACGGCTTTGTGCTGCTCGTCGCGGACATGGTCCAGAGCGGGGAGCTGTAAGTGATTCCAATTGCTTTATGCTGCCTTACTCACGGGACTTCAGCGGCAAATACGGGTTTGCAGTCACGCACCACCTCATCGATGCCCTCGGCGAGATCGCGGAGGGCTACGACATCGGCTGCGAGTTCGGGGAGAGGATTAACAAGCATCCAGCCCTCGGCCCGTTCGCTCGCCACCACCATCATCGCTCCCTGGTCGGCGCCTTCCATGGGCACGGCCACTGCCGCCTCTGCCAGCTCACGCACCTCGCAACGTACGTCCACGGCGTGGGCCTCGAGGACCTCGAGTACTGCGAGAGGTTTTTCTCGAAATCTAACGCCCTCGCTCCCGCAACTCGCTACGCGAGCCGGTTCCATCGGCAGCAAGCTATTGCGACATATCTTCAGCATACCGACGTGTTTGACACGTACCAATCCCTCTGTAGGTCCTGACCTTCCTTGAAATTGTCGCCGCGCTGATGAGTACTTTACTTAGCACTGCTGCTCGTAAACAAGTACAAGCGCGCGCTCGAGGTCCAGCGCACGCAGCCTGCACTCCTCGAAGTCATGCGGGACTTGGGCATCACTGACAAATCCACCTTCGCCGGCTGGCTCGCGCGCGAGAAGGAGGTCTTGACTGCGCTGAAGCGCGAACCCGTGGAGGAAACATTGGCGATGGAGTATTACCAGAAATTGGTAAACCTCAAGGCCGCAAAGTACGTGCTCTTTGTTCCAGCTCCGCGCCGCCCCATGCTGACTTCGGATAGCGTGCGCATGGACAATGTCCTCCGGGTCGGTACCGCCCCCACACTAACCCCCGCCCACCATGACTACGAGGCTCAGGCCAAGGCTACCAGGCGACTCGAGGCGCAGCGCCGCCATGCCATCGAGAACCACACCAAGGCTCAGCTCCTCGTCGCCGACATGGAGGTGCGGATGTCAATTGCTGTCCGCTGGGTGCCCGACTCGGAAGAGTGGATGGACGCGGCCGTTATGGTCAGGAGGCGGCAGTATCAGCGGGCGCTCGACCACCTGCAGGGGCTCGTCATCGCCCGCATGTTTGAGCTCACCAAAATGAATATGTCGGGCACAGGTGGGTTCTTACTTCTCGTCTGCGTCGACGCGATGCTAAGACCTACTACCTTACAGGCTATAAGCTGCGCAAGCACATAGCTAAGGCACTACAAGCCCGCTCGCGTGCCGTACAGAATGCCGTCACCAACTACAATGCCGCTGCGTCCCGTCTGAGTCCACCACGCGATGAGCTCAGCTGGGAGCAGGTGGTGGACTACACCTTTTTATCCGACTTCGACTTGCTCCGCGACGGCCGGGAAGACATCCGCAACGAACCGTGGGCGAAGCCATCCGGGCGCATCGCCATGGATATGTACTTCAAGATCGAGCGCGCCGGCGAGGAAATCTGGCGCCTCAACATCGAAATTCCGCGCCTCATCACGTACATGCGCGACGAAGAAGAATTCCTACGGCGCGCGGAGGTCAGCGTACGGGAGTCGGCAGGAGAGGCGTTGGCGCATCAGGTGCATCTGTACCGGATGCGCCAGGGACGCTTCCACGATGTGCACAGGTACCGCCTGTACGCGCTGCGGAAGGTCCCGGGCTTCAGCGGCTCGCTGGAACCTGGTACCGCCATCAACAAGGAGCGGCTCCCGCCGCCTGGGGCGGCGCCTGTGCCACCGAGGGTTGCGTCGCCGCAGCCCGAGCCGGGCGCCGACTCGGACGACTCGGAGGACGAGGCGGAGTTGCTGGCGGAGCGCTACGCGCTGCTGCGCGTCACGCAGGACGACGATGGCGGGCCTGAAGATGCACCGGATGCTGGGGAGATGGGTTTGTAGTACGTAGCGGGCGTAGTCTTTTTTTTTCCTGCATTTTACATGCATTTTACTTTGTATTTATGTTACGCGTCGTATATATTGGCCGCGCCGAGGGCGCGCTGATGGCGCGCGCGGCGCGCTGGCCGCGCATCGTCTAGTAGTATATAGGGGAAACCCCCCCATTATTCTCATGATTTTAGAAGGCCGAGAAGGGGCACACGACGTGGAGGAGTGCGGCGGGGGAACTTTTGATACGGCGTCGGTGGTGCGCCCGAGGCGCACGGCGCGCGCATGCAAAAGGCTTTGTAATGTGTTAGAGAGCACCCCCTATTATTTTCGTGATTTTAGGCGGGCGGGGGACGGCGGCGGGGACCTAACAGTGACGGGGAGCGGAGGTGGTGATGGGGTGATGAGGCGGGATGATGTGTGATGGGCGGTGATGTCCGCAGTGACGATGGTGACCCACGTCACGATGTTCCTGATCGTGCCGTGGGTGCCGGTCTGTACTCAATCGGGCGGTTTAGTTGATGTATAAGCATACCCGTGGATATATTAGAATGTGGTCTAGTTAGCCTGGTTGCCTCACTTGTGCAACCAGTCTAACTAGCCTAGTTACGTGGGATAGGTAGGTGTCTGTCGCAGGCAGCGCGTCCAAGTCGCATCGTTGAGCGCTGCACGTGACTAATTACACCTTCCTAAACGAGCGAGCTTACATAATAAGGGGACCTAACGGTTACTTGGGCGCGGTAACTAAAACAGACTAGGTGGTCGGTGAGTCAGAAAGGTGCACCGCCACCTGTCACTCATGTCACAAGATGTTGCACTGCCTCCGCAAGCTCGTCAGTGCGTCGCAATGAACTTACTGTACCATTTCGTTCAATTCGTATCAGCACGTGACTTTTAGTTTTTCCGACAAATCTCCAAAATCCGCTAAAATTGAAAAAAAAAAATTGCAGGGGTTTTCAGAAATCGGGTGTGACATGTGACATACGAATTGAACGAAATGGTACAGTATTCCTGCTTTCGACAACATCTTTTCTCTCATGCCCGTCGACGTACACTCCTTTCTGGACACGGCAAAGATTGAAGCCCATCTTTTTGAGCCAATGAACAGCTGTCGACTCGCTGACGGTCGCATTGATCTCGAGATGAGGAAGTAAAAAATCGTTGATGTATCGACACATTTTTGCGGGCCTCATCTGAATATCGAGATGATGATTTCGGATCTGTGTTCCAGACAAACAGGGTACATACCGGCCCAAGGAACCCACCCTCGTCGACTTCAAGTGTCCCTTTTACCCACTCTTGAAGTGCGTCCCGAATGGCGGGGTTGTCGAGGAGAGACTCATGATGTGCCCCTAGACCAAAGCTCTGCGCGCGGCGCGCCGAGCCTCGTATGTGTTGGTCGCAAGGGCCTGAGTGCTCGTGGTGGTAGATGCAGCAGGTACATCGCGGCTGAGGCGTTCCACGTGCATGGTAACAAAGTTGATAACGTCGGCAGACTTCGTGTAGGTGTGGAGAACGGGGACGACATTGTCCCACCCGGCACCAAGCGACAAAATGAATATCCCTCGGGACGTTGGGTCACCAATCTTCGCCCCCATCTCGTTGGCATCGGACCAGAGCATGCACATGCGAGTAATGTGCTCGGACATCAGTGTCGAGGGGGAAAGGACAGCGGTGTGAAGGGTACACAATGCATTGACGAGCCCCATGTCTGTGACCTGCTCATAGTTTTTCACTAGCGAGTCAAATGCCTCGGCTGCCGTTCCATCAAGCTTCATGCCGAGCCCTTCGGGATTCTTCACGTTGAGGACGATCATCACGAAGAGCTGGGAGTCCCGATAAATCCATTCCTCCGCGAGGGCGTCATGGAATATACTGGAGTAGGCTCAGGGGGAAGTACAGTCATGGTGGGATCTCCGGTAGGGCTCCAACCGTTTTCATTTTTAAATGTTTATAAACGTTTGTAAATGGTATTTTTAACCGTTTAGTTTAATGGTGTGTATCAAAGACGTCTGTCTTTCCGCTCACGGCATCGACGGGCCGATGGCAGTGCTCGGCTGTTGCCTTTGCACTGATCGGGTGGTAAGTGCTGTTTGCACAAAACACTTGCGGCTTGCGCCACCGCCACCATCCTCGCTCGTTTGAGGCCAACATCGCATTATTCGCGCACGGACCAACACAGTGAGTATAAATTGTTTCCCGATGCGACCAAACGTGTCTCAGTGCTGTTCTTCATGGCCCTACTTGGTGCATACTCTGTCACAGTCCACAGCGGCTCGCGGATAACATCTGTAAACAACATAGCCACAATTTCGCGAAATCACTCGAACGTCTCTTGGGTAGCTCAGTCACTTCAAAATAAAATAGTCACCATGCTTAATCCACTCAAAAATGACTATATGACACTATTTATGCTTCGTGGATTTTACTATAATGGGCTACGTCATCTTGGAGTGAATTACAGTGGAAAAGGGTGGTTTCTCCAACAAACCCACAACAGCACCCAAAATAAAAATTTAAGACTCGTACTACACTTTTATAAAAGCCACTATGTGGTTTGGGATGCATCAGATTATTTTATTTTGAACTGACTGAGCTATCCAAGAGACGTTCGAGTGATTTCGCGAAATTGTGGCTATGTTGTTTACAGATGTTATCCGCCAGCCGCTGTGGAGAGGTTCACCCCAACTTTCTGTCACTTAATCACATCACGTTACTTTCGTCACACGGTCCGATATCTCCGTGCCACCACCAATTCTGTATTCGATTAAAAACCTCCTACTGAGATTGTGAACCTCGGAACCGCGGCTGGGTAGGAACCTGCGAGAGGACGTTCAGCACATGCTTATATTTAGGCTCGTGACCATCCGCTTCTTCACGTGGCTCCGCTAATCACGTTGCGAAGCGGCTGGGATCTTTGGTTGGCATTTTCGGTGATGCCGCAAAATGAGGTTTTGGACTTCGTATTTTCAACCCTCCGCACCTTCAAGAAAAAGTGTAAAAAGTTGTATAAAGAAAGATGTATATTTTTGAATTCTGAATCGGATAAGACCAACTTGTTTTTTATTTGACCCAAAAATAAGTGCCGCTCATCTGAATCCAAATTGAAAATGATCCAACTTTCTCTATATAACTTGAGGCCCTCGAGGTGTTGTTCTGAAGTTACGGAAAAGTGGATGAGAGGTGAAAATAACAAGTCCAAAATCTCATTTGGCGCCATCAGCCAAAATGACGACGAGATGTTCCAGTCGTTACCCAGCACTGATCTTTCTTGCCCTTGTGATCAGTGCGTGGGAAACGACTGGTCGCGAGTCTAGCTTATATTTAACGTCGTGGCCATGCCTGCAGCTCATGCATTCACCACCTGATAAGTTTACTATCGTGGGCGCAAGCCTCTCTGGCCTCACTGCCGCATATACCTTGCGCCACGCCGGCCACAGTGTCCTGGTGTTGGAGAAGTGTGCTCAGGATTTTGTGGTACAGACATCCATCTTGCGATCCATGCTGATACTCTAATTGCGACGTCTAGTCGCTTGGCGGCCTGCGTGTTCCTCCGAATATGGCGCGTCTGCTGCAGACACTTCCTGGGGCTACCGAGCTTCTGAGAGAATATGGCACGCAATGCAGCGGGTAGGCTGTTTCCGATCTTAAATGTACTCAACTCACATCGCATCAATAGATTATCATTCACGCAAGGTACTGACGTACTATATCTGTCGGTTTACAGCTAATCCATTTTATTTCAAGGCGATACCGCCGAGGTCTTGGGGGCGAATGGATTTTAGTGAGGACATCACTTCTACGTGCTTTCCGTAAGATCTTTTATGACTACTGTTCACAATAATAATGACACACGTCCCCAGTATGACGTCCTTGTCAGGTATCTGCTCGGCTTGTGCCAGAAATCTGGCGTCGAAATCAGATTTCTTGTTCAAGTCTCATCCGTTCAGCTATGCACCGACAGCAAGCCGGTGATCTTTACGGTCTCCGGAGACCGTATTGTGACCGATGTGGTAGGTTTCATTTCGTGGCTCCTTGAATTCTATTGAATTTATGTTCCTTAAGCTTGTCGGTGCAGATGGGTACAAAAGTATCGTTCGCGATCCACAACAAAATAGTAAAGAAGAAATCGAAGACGCAGCAGACTTTGATGATGCTGGCCGTATCTGTGAAGCCGGCTCCTGGCCGGCTCGACGCGGCTGGCTAGTAAGTCGGCTGATTGCCGACTGCGTCACGCATCGGTTCCATCTTAGAAGTCTTCAGTAACAGAGAGGAGGATGGAATAGATGCAGAGCTTGATTGACCGTCGGAATAGGTCCATGAGACATATCGTCCCCATCTGAGAGGTGTTCGAAAATAGAGAGGCGGCTACGGAGAGAATATGAGGGTGCGATTTGGAATGGATGAGATGCAGAGCTTAACTGACCGTCGGAATAGTTCCCTGAGACGCATCGGTCCGAAAGAATATGAGGGTGCCATTAGGAATGGATGAGATGCAGAGCTTAACTGACCAAGTAACTGACAGTCGGTATAGTTCCCTGTGGTTCCTTGCACCCTGAAGGCTGAGACGCATCGGCGCCATCTTTTGTTAGAGGTCTTCAGAAATAGAGAGGCGGCTACGGAGAAAATATGAGGGTGCGATTAGGAATGGATGAGGGTGCGGTTGAGATGCGGAGCTTATCTGACCCTCGGAATAGTTCCCTGATCAGACGCGGCGTCGGCACTATGCCGTTCTTGGATCACATGGCGTTCTTGGAGTGGTTGTCCACGGGGCTTTATTTCACCGGAAACAAGATGAGCCTCGGCTTTTCTCCGGCAGCCCCGGAGAGGTAAGTGAGGTGAAGTGTCATGATTATCTACTGTAGAAGTGGGAGGTAGCCCGCCTTCAATGCGGCGCTTCCATATTCTACTGTACTATTTCGACCAAGTATTCAGTCACAGGTCACATTTTTTTTTTTTTGATTTGTGTAAAAATCGCCTTTAAGTAATCGAAACAAAATTTATCGGCCTTCTCGGGTGAAAATTGATGAATACTTGGTCGAAATAGTACAGTACTAACCAATGGCAATGTCCTGCTTACATAGGAAGCGATATAGAGAATCCTGGGGTGATGACTCATGATTCCATCGGACTCCTTCCCCGGCGACTCCTCCTAAAAGAGGCGAACTTTATTTTTTGTGGTCGCGCCTGAGAAGGTCTGTCAAGGTACACTCGGACTACAATAGGCTGTTTCACACCATCCAACTGGGGCTCAAGTTGGGATGTGTGAAACACCCTATCAATCCCCTGAGCGATCTCCGACGTTGTACTTAAAAGAGATTTCTGGGCTGAACTAGGCGCACGTGGGAACCTGTCACGGGAGAACGACACGTCACGACCACGCATGCCACTACCCTCATTCTCCTCCCTCTTGAAGTTCTATCTCTTCCTTCTTACACGTCGACCACGACGCATGGCCCAGGCATCCGATCCTTCCCGATTCGCCGTTCTCCCCCCGCTCGACCAGCGCTGGACGACGGTCCCAGCGTGGGTCGAGCGACTGCGCGTATTGCCCAATGCCGAAAGCTATAGGATCGTTGCTCTCGAGCTCTACAAGGATCCAAAGGGAATACAACACGAATGGATTCGCTTTACACTGGTCGATTCCAACATCGAGGACCCTGTCTCTCTCGCGACCATCAAGACGGACCGTTGCAGCAGCGTCGATGGCGGGTCCAGTGTTGACATAGCCTCTTCCCCGAGCAAACCTGGCGAGGCGTTTGACCGCATTATCCATGCGCTTGATCCCGAAGGCGCCGATCTTTTAGGAAAGGGGGCTCGTCTCATTATGGAGACGACCTACGAAGATCTCGCAGGCGCCCCCAGCATCCTGGATGTCGCGGCAGCTCTCACCGGCATTCATGTTTTCACCCCAAATTACGACGCTATCACCTCTGCTTGCTTCAATTATGCCATTGCCTCTTTTCTTTTGATCACCGAAAAGTTCCCCGATTGTTCGCCCGTGCACATCCTGGGGAAACATGGTTACGCGGCGAACGTCGTGAAAACCGCTCGTTGGGCCGCTGTCTTGAAGGCCTTGAAAATCACCGACCATATTCCTCCCGAGAGATGCCTGCCTCAGCTTGCTGCAGCATACGAGGCTGCGCTTTTTGAAATCAAGGCTCTTTGTCAGCAGGTTCGTTAACCCGGGTCACTGAGAATTACATGTAACTAACGTAAGCATTCACAGCACAAGTCAATTGCAGACAACCTTCAGGTCGCTCTTCAGGATCGTGAGGTCGCCTTCAGATCGTGAGGTCGCCCTTCAGGATCGTGAGGTCGCCCTTCAGGATCGTGAGGTCGCCCTTCAGGATCGTGAAGTGCTCCGCGAGCGAATCAAGGAACTGGAAAACATGGTATTCATCTTGATCTATGTTGCTTTGCGCCGTGCACTCATGTTGTGTAGCTTGGGATCGGAACAGTTTCGTCTTAGGGTTACTCCGGAGTCGGGTTTGGGGCTGGATTTGGGAATTTGAGGCGCGAATATGTTTTCCTTCGTTACAGTATGAATTTAGTTTGTACAAAAACAGGGCATGTATGAGGTGCGATGCGATGGGTGCATACGACGTGTGCCACAAACAAACACGTCTCCGCTTCTCCACTACTTCGTTGCTCGTGCCCCGATAAATATTAACGCGTTTATTCTTCATCAACAGCTTGGAGAAATGGAGGAGGATGAAATGGAAGATGAACGGCTTGAAGCAGGGACGGCAATGGCCGTGATATTGCTTGGAGCTGTCGAGGCTCAGAGGCTACGAACGGAGCGACGAAAATCAAGCAGACTGTACCTCTGCCGTCCCCAGCTGCTCTGGAGGACTACCCCCTGGCAGGTTCTGTACAGAAGCCGAAGCGACCGAGCCTACATCACAACAATGGGATTTGATGTTGCGAGCTTCAATCTGATCCTCGCCAGTAATCTCGGTTCCAGATGTTAGGGTGTGCCGCTGCGTGCCGGAATCAAACATCAAAATGATGGGGCAGAGGAAATTCCCGGTAACGTAAGTTATTCCCGGTAACGTAAGTTACTGGGTCTTAGAGAGCCCTAATTTTTGCTTTTGGCCGTGCATCACATTTTCGTCAGCACTTTTTGCGTAAGCACCTTTTCTCTCTGCCAAAATGCACCGGCCAACTTTCGGCTTTGCGTGAGACCTTGATACGCGAACTGCAACTCATAATCCCGCTTATGCTGCTTTATGCTGCCTCTGGAATGTTCTCCGAGCTTTGCCCAGGCGAGCTAGCGATGACCCACAATTGCAACGTACTTATTAAGAGCAGCTTGCTTTCTCCTTCACCATGCCTCCTTCGATCCTTCATTTTTCGTTTCGACCTCAGACTGGGCTTCCTTGTGGGCCCCTCAATCCTGCGTGTTAGGTGTTAACAGTTAAGCTGGGGATTAACTTATCCTGAGCTGCCGCTTTTTTTGTTGCCAAACCCCTCTGGACTTTGTGAGAACATATGTATATAAGAAATTTCACGTAGTTTGCCGTGAACTGTGTGAACTGCGTGAACCGTGTGAAGTTTTGGTGAAGTCGGTGAACTAACGCGTGAACTGGCGTAAAACGGCTCGCGTAATGTTTGGCTTGTGTTTGGCTGGCATCAGCCTCTCTATCTCTCTGTCTCCACATCGGTACACTCGCTTTTGCCTACCTTGTGAGTGCCCGCCCAGCTCAAAACTTTGTGTATACTGAGAATACTATCCCTAGAATTCCTCCCGATGCTAAGTATGCCATAAACTAGCCTACAGCGCGCGCCTCCATGCCGCCGCGGCCCCCCGCCAAATTATCAATATATTCGGTGCCCTGGACCAGACGAAGATCATCCATGTGGAGAATGGATACCGTCTAGGCTAATTTGCAGGGTTTCAAAGGTCTGGTACCACGCGGGCCTCGAGTACAAAGTGGTGTGTTATCAATCCACCATTACCACTGGCTTGCGCTGATGCGCCGCCATTCAGCACAACCCCGAAGCCTTCTCCCGCGTCCAGCATGCCCAGCATGTCCGCCGTGAAGCGCACCAGCAAGAAACACTTCACAGTTGGTGACGTGCACGTTCTCGGACTCCTGGCCGCATTGGCCGTGCAGCGCTTACGGCGTGCGCACTCCTACTCAAAGCCCCCTGCGGACGGTGCCGATGCGGGGAAGCACGCACCGTCCGCGTACGCCCGGCTCCACCTCACAGGTGTCCGCCGAGTAGCGCACTTGGTAGTCGAGATTTTATCGTATTCTTCTTTCTTCGCTACATCATCGTAATACATGTATTATCTTAGTACTAGGAATAAAACAGCCTCCTGCTACCTGGAAAATCCCTCCAGAGATAAGGAAATGCGGTCTCTCCAGCATGCTTGACCAAACAAAGTCCAGTTCACGGAGAGTTCACCGAGTTCACGGAGTTCACAAAGTTTCTGGGCAACCTGTGCACTTTCGGTTCAAGGATTTACTGGACTTTGTAGCATTTATACTGTCCTCAGGTGCTGGGTGGCCAACACAAGTGAACCTTCCTATCCTTGATCTCAATCTTCCCTCTAGCCTAGGTTGTTGTAATATCTGCAGAAATATGTATGGAAAGTCATAAAAAACCCCACTGGCGCAAATGCGGCCCAATGCGAGCTGGTCGACGCGTCAGCGTCGAGCGAGCGAGCTTCGGGCCGCCGCCATAAAATCTCATAATATTATTGGGGTCGAAGTTGTTGATTCAAAAGCATTATGGCTCAGGAAGTGCGATTCCTGATGGCGGGTCGTGTCGCCTGTTGGCACCACCCACTGCATTTGAGTCCCGAAAGCAGTTCTCAAGAGTGCAGCCATGATTGATTGTACTACGCCGACCGTGCCGCAGCGCCGCTCACTGGCATTACAGCTTTATTTACCATCTTTAAACCAACCAAAGCGTTACCGGGCCTTGCCGCTCGTCGGCCTTACCCGCTTTATGATGAAAAAGACCCGCAGAAGACCACAGTTATAGGGCAGTCTTCCGCAATCAAATCTCATCAAAACGTCTGCCTCGGATCATTCCGTCGCTTATATACAGTGCAGCTGCTACTCTTGCTAAGACGCGCCCTATAACGTCGGGAACGAGACTACCTCGCCAGCGGATTCGATCTAAGGTTAGTAACTAGGGACTTTCAAACCTCAGATTTCGAGCTCATTTCGACTTCATTTCGATTTCTCATTTCGAGCCAGTGTGACACGGCAACTTCCGAAATTCTCATTTCGCAATCACGATCAGAGTTGAAATTTCATTTCGGAAGGCTTTTTCCCCCGCTCATCATATGTTGGGTGCCGCCCGCTGCATCCCGCCCATCGTTCGCCACATTGAGCTCGTGCATTCTGCCTCCTAGACCAATCAGTGTGGAGCACTTTGAGCCATCCACTATGTCTATTACTCAGTAGACATGCCCTGTGGTTAGTTGGTTGTAACCATTTACCCGTGCCAAATTTTGAAGGGCGGGAATGGCGGCGGGAAGAGCGCGCAGCGAGCGCATGGCATCGGACGTTGGCCGAACAGAGCTGCCAAAATCAAAACATCAGTTTCAGAATAGTCACATCAGGTCACAGTAGACAAGGCCGAAATGAAAATCGAAATGGAGTCGAAATGGGGTCGAAATCTGAGGTTGAAGATCCCTACTGTCACCGGAGTGACCGGACCCTAACGTCGGAGATCGGTCCGACCGCCAGATGGTGGGAGATTTTTGTCGCTGGTTCTTTGGCAGCTCTTCTTCGCTGGCAGATCGTGGGACATCTTTGTCGTCGCTGGTTCTTTTCTCGTCACAACTTCCCATACTGCAGAAGGAAACCTTCATAGCTTGCTGCGGCTGGCTTATACATATGTACTTCATGATCAGACCATGCGGGTTGTGCAGCACCTTGTGCTCCAAGAACTTGCCGCTCACGCTGCTATTTTCTCATGGGGCATCATCCATTGCTCCTAGGCCACGGCTTCTCTAATCTCACGATAACAATCGGTCACATCCGATTGGCAGAAAGAAATAGGACGCTCACACAGGTGCTGCGCACCATAAGTAAAGCCAAGATCACACCGCTGCCTCAACAACACCCTCTTCCCCTGCCGCCACAATGAAGGAAAACTGTGCGGTGGATCTTTCACAGTGCGGAACCATATCCTCGGTTTCAATCCCTTTATAATGTTTGGGAAAACAGTCATCTTTCTCGCGTAGCAAGGACGCTGGAGTCCCGCCCCCAGTATACCGCTATGCCGGGGGTCATCAATATGGATGGTGGTATTCCAGAGTACATCTACAGCATATTCCCGAGAAGTTTCTCACGCCAAATACACAGCACGGAGTATTTTCCTTTCGAGTCGATTACCGTCGAATATCTGGAGCCAACCGCCTTCCCCCTCGCTCCTACCGATTTTTTCCCGCACAGACCCGGGGTATTGGGCTGGATCGCCAACGTGCTCACAGGTAAAATAAGCAAAACTACGGAAGCTCCGACCGGCCGCTTCGTTATTCCTAGGAGACTCCGCTCAGACGATGAGGGCAAGTTTGAGCTCAGTAACGCACTCAGTTATAGCCCTGTGACGGGCCTCTCAGGCACGTCTATGAACCATAATTTCTGAATCTTCGGAACGTCAACGATATTTTAGAGGCCGAGACTATTATACGGGAAGGCGTCTCACAAGTCCACCGTCCAGCGTAGTGCGTAAATGTACCTGGTCATGTGTGTACCCATCCAACACAGCGGTTCAGCCACAATTGGAAGACACTGATCGATGTCGGCGCATGTTGCGGATGGAGCTCGTGCCTCACCGTCTCCTCGACCCCGGAGACGCATTTTTGACGGGTCAGCAATGTTACACCATTTTCGTTCTGGATTGACGTTATGACGCAGACCGCTACGCATACAGTGGGCATCATTTTGGACTAAAGGCTGGATTACGATTTCACCGCACTAATGTAGATGTTGCTTTATTTCAAGCGCGTGCACGGGACGTGACACCAGTGGCCGTCGGAACTGACGATGATGGCCTCTCCCCGACGGATCTCGAACGCACTATTGTTGAATGGGATGAGAAAATACGGGGGTTCCGGCGGTCTGAAATGTGTCATTGATCACTTCCCTCGTCTCACATTTCTCTCTGGAGCAGACCACGTGTGATTTACACTCAGGGTGGAATCATAATCCGACGGGCCAAGTAAGTCAGTTCTAAGAGCCTCAAAGCAGCCCTCAACCTCAATTCATAGCTGCTCTCTACGCAGAGAAAGAAAGATGTCAGTCCTCGGTAGTACATCCAGCGTTCAATTCGCTGACCGGGATGTTCGCAGATCTACGACGTCGCAGTTCGCTACGATTTGGTTTGCCTTCTCCTTCATATCCGTCCCAATGTGGTTCCTCATGATTCATAGATTATAATTGAAGGCAGGCGGTCTTATCGCCGCGCATTATTGTTTCCCTGATCCGTGATGAGTTTAGATGATCCTTATTCTATCAGCAGGCGGCGCCGTACACGGGTGCAATCACCCAAGCGGTTGTAAAAGAGACGGACGAAACATGGTTGGAAAGGCTTGTACCTAGCTTCCTAAGATTTGATTATCAAGGACGAGTGATCAGACTCGATACGTTCTCCAAGGTGAGTGACAACTTTTGATTCTGAAGTTTAAGGCATCATAACAAGCTCCCCAAGAGCATTGGACCTGGGGGTAAGTCGTTGAAGGCGTTTCGATGATCGATCGATGTGGTTGAATCAACTTTCAGGGCGTCTCGGATACTACACGGGTGCCCCTTTAATCATCACGAAGTTGGAAGCTCTCCACAACATTTTATATCGTTTCCATCCGGACTTTCCCAGGCGGTTCGAGTTTCATGAGCTGCGCGTCGGGCCGATCTTTCTGATTCTTGTTCCCTTCCGACCCCAGATATACGGCGAGCTTCTACACCGCTACAAGACTGAAGGGTTTACTCGCTGGCTGCGAGGCATCACGGCGCAATACGAATTACGGCGTGCGTATAGCGTTCAGCGTCCAATATCCCGTTGATATCGTCGCTATGTTACTTTGTATTTGGCAGGGAACTGCGTCATTGATGCCTTGTACAAGGTTCTAGACATCAGGTCGACCAACGGGCCCTCGGGCTCTGTGACCTTGACAGCATATGTGATGACAGATTCAGAAAAATCTTGCCCCTCCGCGGCCCTCATGAGCTTCGTGCCACCCAGGTCAGTGTGTATGTCTGCATTGCTAAGCACCACCCATAAGTCGACAGGGGCGGATGTTCATGTGGTTCAAGAGTGAGTCCGTCGTCTTCCTCGACTGCCCTTCACTGATCAAGTACGCTTCTCAGTTCATCTTCATAACCATCCAGACTACGAATGCCTGAGCCGCGCCACATCTCCTGCCGCTGCCAAAACCTTTCTCGCGACCAAATTGTGGAACAAAGTTGCTGATGCTGGAGTGATATTCAGGCGTGGAGAGAGCTTTGCCGTCGATGATAACGCTGAACGTGCGAGAATGGGTGAAGAGGACGTTTATCTGCGCGCCAGTTTCAGCCGGGAACTAAGGAGGAATTGGAGCGTGGAATGGCCATCTTTGCTAACGTCTTGGTGGAATTTTTCCAGTAGTCGCTGCTCCAGTATTACCAATCATCTGTATACCTTTCCCGTTCTTTGCAACCTTCTCCTGCGAACATCCCGCATTCACGAGCATCCGAGACATAGCTCGGGCTTCTGGCGTATAGGGCCTCGAGAGGGAAGAGGGTACAATATTAATCATACATACAAGATTCTCCAGACCAATTTTCCACGCCCAAATTAATTGAAAAACACGAGATCACGCACCGGAAACACCAGTCTTGATTGCTGCTCTACTATTGACATGTACCGCAGAAGAAAAAGGAATCGGAACTGCCGCTGAATGACCAGCACACTGTGTTGATGGCCCGAGATAAATACTCAGGCCGGCGTTTCCACGATGACGAAGCCAGAAATCTTGCGGATCAACTCAAAGATCCCTCGTGTTCAAAGCATTCAAACTCCTGCAGAAAGGCGAGATCACAGAGTGTTTCGTGTACCTTTACGAAACTTGCTTGAACGGCAAGCTTAAAAACTACGAGACTTTAAGCAGCTCTGCGGCGTTCTGACGGACATTCTCCAGCGGGAAGGGACGGACAAGAAATACGGCATCCGATTTCCTGCAGATTATCTCAACTTCATGATCCTCCTCCGTTCGTATGGGGTCAGTCGTCGCGACAATATGGATCCTAGCCGGTCAATTGCCATGCCCGTCCTCGAGGCAGCTCAGGTATACTTCCAACCCTTCTCTCCATCCGTTCGCTCTCTAATTGACGTGTTTCACAGGGCCCTCGTATCGAAATCAGAGGATGCTCTACAGAATCCATACCTCATTTACGAGAACATGGCACGAGTGAGGCGTCTCGTTGATTCCTTGAAGTACACCGGTCCGGTTGCAGTTGCGGGAGATTGTACCAAAGTCCGGAAGCGCTTGACATATTCACCAGCATTTGGTGGACACATCCTCGGCGGTGTTCTTCCCTTTGAAGAATGCGTGGTCGAAAGCCTGGAGGAGATTGAAGCCGTGATTAAGAAAATTACAAAGGCCAAGGCAGAGGCGACCCAAGTTCGGGCCATATTGGTTAAAGTAGGGCGCGATCACCACGACCAAAAGAAGATATCACGGGACATTATTCAGTTTCGCTGGTTGGTTTTTGTGCGTTAAGCCTTAGCCACCGCATGACGCCGGTCTCATAGGCGGAGCTCAGATCGAGGCTCGGGACTAAGCGGCGCCCGAACCAACCCGTTGAAGGCAAACCCAAGGGCCAATTTCCAAACCACTACAATAGAACGGAAATAAAACATCACGTCGTCGAACTCGAGCCAACAGTAGGCCTTATTGTGCGTGCAATCGAAACCTGAGGACGCCACACTTTTTGATAATCCACAAGACATACCGAGCTCTTGTTCTTATAAAATTTGCCGCTCTAAAGATTCTTAACATTTCAGATCCTGCCGCAATCTTAATCGGACTGTGCGGCCGTGTATATGGCAACCCCCGTAGTCGTACTCTTGGCACGGGGTTTGCCAAATAGAATTATCCTGTTTTGGAGGTCTGCAAATAAGTCTCGTAGGAGCTTCCATTCCATACCTGTCATTCCCTCGGACGTGGGAGGAACTTCGCTTCCATTCCATATTAATATGGAATGGAAGCTGGACCATCATAAAACACGATCCGACGGACCTCGACGGCCTCGGGAGAAAGCGAGAGCAGATAAATGACGGGACGAGATTGTTCAGAAGATGTTTATCAGGCACTTTTGCGTGAGCACCCAATATATACCCGGTATATATTGGCCTTTAGTTAGAGGTGGTGAACCCACGGGACTTCCATCTTGATCATCAACCGCTATTTGATAATCAATGAAAAAAAAGTTAAATAAGGCTTGATTATCAAATAGCAGTGATCAAGCAGCCACGAATATTTGATGATCATAAAACACCCATTTGATGATCAAACACAAGTGACGATAAAGTGATCGGGACAGTGCTCGCTATACAACACGACGCGACGCAGCTATTATATACCCCCCCCTCTCTATACCACTCTTTTTCTGGTTGCAATGAGCAGTCATCCCATTCAATGTAGCATCCAGCTTCGACCCAGCAAGGAAACGCTAGAGGCGGACCCACTCGCCCTCAGTGTGAAAGGCAACCAAGTCTTCTGCAAAGCCTGCAAGAAGTGGGTGCAGCTCTCCAAGCAATACAGCTTCCAACCAGGGAATTGGGAAGCCCACAAGCAAGTCTTTGTAGTAGCAGGCCGGCCAATCCTTTTCTAACCCATCTTTTTTTTTTTTTTTTTTTGTCTTTTTTAGGCGAACTGAGGCGCACAAACTCAAAGCGGTGCCAGAAACGGGTGCGAGAGCAAACCAAAGGCTGTTCTTCATTGAAACTGACAAATGTCTGCACATGTAGTGCGAGATATTTTTGCGCATCAGTCCTGGCCACGCCTAGCTGCCATGGGGAACCTTCCGGACAGCCAGCATGATCAGCCCCAGCACCCTGCTAAGTTCGAAGGGCAGTACTCGCCATCGTCTCGGTCCTCGTCGACGGATCCCTTTGGCCAGGGCTCCCGCGGCCACAGATACACCCCGTACCCGGCGACAGCGATGCCACCTCCGCGGAGACAGTCGACCACTTCGAGACGTTCCTTGACTTTGGACATACCATCTTTGGCTCTGCATGATCGCTGGCGTGCCGGACCCTCCCCCTCCCAAACGATGGGCCCCGTTGTGCTCCCCGAAATCCAACCGCCTGCGAAAGGCAACAGTCGCTCCATGTACACCTTACCACCTGTTTCGGCCCTGGAGGAGCTGCGTGGCATCGACACACAGGACTCAGCCGCCGTGCTCCGTCGACTGCAGTCCGACGACGACGACACATACTCCAAGTCCGGCCGAGATACAGTGGACCAAGATTGGCGTGGATGGCATCATGGCGCGCACTCTCCGCTCTCGCTCCCAAGTACGCTTGTCCTTCTTCGAGCCGTATTGACTTCACAAGAATCAATCATATGCTCCACAGATTATGGTAACGGACAAATGTTCATGACAACCCGTAGTTTGTACCGCATCGGTCCAAAATTTCAGATTTAGAAGGAAGATGGGGGTGTTTTATGGGCAAAATCTTCATTTCAGAAAAAATGGGGTAATAGCTTAGGGTCTGAAAAGCGCGAAATCTTTGGGCAAAAATCACAAAAGTTGAAAGATCCTTCTGTATGGCTGGGAGATTCTGGCTCGATAGATAGCGAATAGTGAGCGGAGTTTAAATTGCAGTTACATGTCCGCAAATTCGGTTCAAAGCAATACAAGTCTCACAGACGTACCCCAGATGGTGTCGCGGCGGCTTTCGACCAATAGGGGGCCGGTTTGATGGGCAGTCCCAATCTGGATGGACGAAAATTTTATAACTCCTTCATTTTGGACTCTAATAAAAATCTGTCTTGCCAAAAAAATCTTCTCGTTAAACTGAGTCGTTTCACAAGAGGAATAAAAAATCGGATTTTTTTTGAAGGACTAGTAACGGTTGTCACAAAGTAGCAGTGACTAGGTGAACCGCACCATACTATAACGGCTGGCGGCACTTAGCCGCAACTTGACAGATGGCAATTTCAAACTCCGACTATACCATATTGGGAAGTATCTCCGGAAGAGAACATCGCATATTTCAATTCTTGGAGTCTCCTTGACCACAGAATCTACTTGGAATGACTTTTGTATCATAAATAAGCATCCCTCAATTTTTGAAGAATTTGCGAGGGTATAGGGCCTACGTTTGAATAATCCAGGACGCTAGGGCCCAGGTTTTTTCCCCGGACTCTCAGCCCACAGCAGGTGCTTAGGAGGTTAATAATATTTCCAGAGTGACACAATAATATTAAATTCCCAACTATACAGGGGGAAGCTGATGTACAAGTAAAGGGTAGATATATGTGTGGATGGGGGAATATTATGGGATGAGAGCAGTGGGTGTAGGCCATGCAAAATATTGTAGGCCAGCGGTCTAGGATGCAGCCAATGTGTAGATGGCTGGAGAATATTATTATGCACCCAGCATCATGGAGTCCAGCCAATGCTTAGATGGTGGGAGAATATTATTACCCACCCAGCAGAGCAGGACATGGCTGATGCTCAGATCACTGGAGAAAGTTATTTCTCGACCAACATTGCAAGATGCAGCTGATGCTTAGATCACTGGGCAATAGTATTTCTTCACCAGTCGGATAGGTTTCGGCCGATGTTTGGATTGCTGGGGAATATTATTGTTCAACCAGCACAGCAGGATAAATCTCTATTAGGTTTGCTTATGTAAGCAATGTGCTTTACAACGCCAAACGGGTTTTAAATATTGTTCTGATCAACACTGCGGTGTGGCGGCGCTGGGTGTCCATAGAATCCGGGAGGCTGGTACCATTGGTGGGGGGATAAGAAGCAACAGGAGGGTACGCATACGGATTGGGGAACGGTGTTGCAGGTGGCTGTGCGAATGGTGCAAGGGCCGGAGCATCGGCCGAAGTGGCCGAGACAGTAGCTGGCACAGCTTTCTTGAGCGCAGCCTTCATACTGAAGTGGTTAGAGCCAAGTGGTGGGCCAAAAATTGTTGAAGTCCTATTTTTCTAGTGCATAT
Source organism: Mycena sp. CBHHK59/15 (assembly GCA_029204085.1). NCBI lineage: Eukaryota > Fungi > Basidiomycota > Agaricomycetes > Agaricales > Mycenaceae > Mycena > Mycena sp. CBHHK59/15. The sequence goes on from JARGXW010000301.1 coordinate 61,757, forward strand.
CATTTGCTTAGTGATGGATATAGGAAGGGAGAATGGGCTTACCATTGCAGCTGCCCAGACAATCTTTTTGGGACGGTCAAGTGCATAATGCAGATCATTCACACGAGAATGGAAGCATTCGATCTCGGGGTGAATTGAGCATTTACTGGGAGCATACCTCTCAGAGATCTCTTGTATATGCTCTTCCAGGCCTTGGATATGATACCTTTTTTTTTGGCTGATCATCGTCATCGGAAGCTTCGTCGTTGAACCCCATGATGGCACGGGTTGACACTTCGAACGCACCAGGCCCAGAACTCGGAGTCTCGGACCAGCGGCTTGTTGTGAAGCCCAAGGCTGTAAATATAAACCGTGAGACTACCACCAAAAGAAGAAGAAGAAGAAATCACCATACCATGGATTGGCTCGGGGGTGATCTCATCGGCAGGTCCATCTTGATGATGATGTACGACGGTGAGACATTCTTAGGGCGCGATAAAAGCTGTTTGATCAGTGAATTATAGCCACTTTCCGTACGAAGAGGGAGCCAGGCTGAATTTTGAGGCTTCAGCCAACACCACTCCATGCTAGAAACAACCAGGAACTCAGACGAGGTCCCCAATAATCCCCCGAGGGTGTCCACAGAATCATCCCACGCCATATCAGTTTTCGCCTCGATGGGGCCGTAACTAATGGGATCGGGTTTGGCAGCTTTTCTACTCTTCCCACCTGCTGATTTCTTGGCAGGAAGGCAAACCCATACCATGATCTCGAAGTCTTTAGCATCAGAGAATGCCTCCGCAGGAGGGGCTGTGCGCTTGGCACGCGTCAGCCTTGGTTTCGGCATGCTGGGAAATATGGAGAACTGTGAGGCGTCAGGACCAGACTGTGTGTCGATGGCCGGGAATGGCACACTTTCAGGCATTGAATTATTTGGATCGGGAAAGGGGAGCTCGTCCCCAGGTATAGGCAGATGGGATTTTCGAAGGAGTGGACGTGTGGATTGACATGCGCAGATGCAGAAGATGACAGTGATGGCGACGACGGATCGGCCTGGAAAATCCTCTCTTTTGCTTACACTAGCACCACACCCCGCTGGCCCCGCTACGCACACGACGTGCTCCAGGCACGCCGAAATGGCCCACTGGCCCACCCCTCCACTATGAAACCGACTGTAGAGCTTGAGCCGCAAATTCCGGTCCCGTGTCACCCATATTCACTGCGCCGCTCTAGGATCGACATCCGAGGCATTTCAAGGTGGAGGTTTTTGGTCTGCAGAGTGGACGCCTTGCGTTCCGCTCTACGCTCCGCAGCCGCCCTAACTTGGTTGAGTTTGTCGGAGGTGGGAGTTGTGTGCGGTCGGGTTGATTGCTGGTCGATCGTGAGTGTGGGGCATGGCTCAATTGCGGGAAAATGCGGGGGACGCGTGGCTTAGCAGATATTGCCACCGTCCCCAGCCGGAAGGTCCCGGCTGACGTAATCATTATGCAGTATCGTCGTGGGTTCGAATCCCACACAACCGTGAGGAGGTTTAGTGGGTATTGAGACAGTTGCAATCCCGGCTCCGTGTCCCATAGTACCGTGATCTGTTCTATCATGTGTCTGCATAAATGCATTCCTGCCTCGGGATCTGAGGAACCCTTCTGGTTATTCGCCAGTGCCTCAGATGGGTGTCACGTGCCAATGCTTCTGCAGAGGTGAGGGCACTGCTCGCACAATACAACAAAGTCATGGGCAACATCCCAAAAAAAAAAAAAAAAAAAATTTGCAAGAAAATGCGGGCTCATTAGTGTAAAGGCGGTCCGCCAGAGACACTGTTTTCACGGCTTTCCAAATGATGCACGACCCCGGGCCGCCTTGTCCGAGCAAGCAGATAGGCGTAGCGTGGTTGCAGGAACAACAGTAGTAAAACATTATATATACCATAGAACTAGTCTCCCTAGTCAGCCCAAATGATCAGAGTAGTTTTTCTGAAAAAAAAAAAAAAAGACAAAAAATACCTGATATATGGTCTGATTTTACTCGCGCTATGAAAGCCGTAGGTGGGCCTTCCGGATTCGGTCAACCCAAAGCGGACGTTCCCACGATCCTTTTGACAGCTCCATCACGGCGCGTCAAGGCACTCTGGCGCGTCGCGTCCACCCCGCGCATTACAAACCCCCTCATGGCCCAGACCTCTTGGAATATCAATTGGGATGTCCCAAACACGCCTGCTCCTCGCCGAAATCCCCTCTCATCCGCTACAAACCGCACGTCGGCACTCCCCCATCCACGACATCCATCCCTCAAACCTGGATCTCCTCATGGCGCGACACTTCAGCCGACCCATTTCTACTCAACTCCTATTCAATTTGGCTCCGTAGGAACCCCGGAAACTCCATTCAACTATTCTCCGCCACGTAAACGGAAGCGTGTCGAAGTCGACGAAAATACTCCTGCTTCTTTGGCTTCGGAAATCTCCGGCCCATCTGCAAAGCATCAAAAGAGAGCATCCCCGCGTACGACTTGCCAAAAAATTGAAGCAGTTCTTCATGCCATAAAGGAGCAAAACTGGACCTTCCCTTCTTTTTTGTATCACATATTCCAAACCAAAGACGGCAAGGGGCTCGAAATTGGGAAGGACATCAAGCAAGATTTTAAGGGCCAAATCAAAGCCTTCGGGGGAGTAAAAATGAAAGGCAAGAGTTGGGTGACATAGCAGATAGAGTAAAACCCAGAAAGCGAAGGTTGTGGCGCGCATATACGTCGAGATGCGCGACGTCGTCAAGACGTGGCCTCAAAAAATGGTTGTGTTTGCCATTCCCGTGCTGATGCCAAGCCATCAAATTCACGAAGCCCCACCTACGGTATGACAGGCGCGAGTAAGACTAGACTACCATAGAACCTTGAATGAAACCTCGTTCAATCTCAGGCTTCAATTCAAGTCCATAGCTATCACACAGCTATCACACCAATAGGGACTTTCAAACCTCAGATTTCGAGCTCATTTCGACTTCATTTCAATCTCATTTCGTTTTCATTTCATCTCCTCCGGGATCCCCGAACCGAAATTCGGCAAGAGCTTCATTTCGGCATCGTACTCCGGGATCAACGGAGCGCGAACATATAGTGATTACAACTGTTTCCAAGGCTTTTTGTCGCTCATCTCATGCCTTCCGTCAAGGACGATCTCAAGGCGCGCGTCCAGCTCCTCAAGGCCGGTCAAAAAGCCCAGTCCCAGTCCCGTTCGAAAAAGAATAAGGAGAACAAGTCTCCCAAAACCAAGTCGGCACCGAAGAAGGCCAGAAAAGCGCCGAGCGTGCGGTACGTGTCAAGCCATGGACACACAAACGTTACTGATAGACCATATCCCCGCGCACAGTTGGGCGCACCATCATGAGCTCACTGATCAGCTGCTCACCCTCATCGAAGCAAGTTCCCTTTACCGCCAATCGTTTGGCTTTAATAAAGGGGTAACTGGTGGAGTCCCTACTGGGGGGAAACGGCCGCCGGACCTGCATGCAGAGCTCGCGCATGCTTTCTTCGTCGAGCCGGAGGGTTCCGAGTACACCCAGGAGGATGTCGGCGCCCTTACCGGTGTGATTGGCAACCGTATTGGCGCGTGCGTGACAAGTTTATTTAATGTAGTTTGAAACTCATGGAAAATAGCCTCAAAAAATCCTACCGCGACCACCGCGACAAACTAGGATCATCATCGCTATCCGATGAGGACGATGAGGAGCTCCACGAGCTTGATGACGATCAGAATCCGACCAGCTGTCATCCACCCAGGCCTCGGCTTCAGCATTTGCAATGAGATCGACAAGGAAGGCTTGATATAGAGCATCAGCAGCTTGCTGGTGAGCAGTGCGAGTGGGCATTTCAAGAAGGAAGCAACGATAACCTGGCGATAACCCACCAGCCTGCCTTTAAAGCATCAACGCGCACCGCGCGTAGAAGTGCCACATGACCGCATAATCTTGATCTCCGTTGATGTGCCGAAGCCAAGCCGAAGTTGCCGAATTCTCATTTCGCTCATTTCGACATCAGGATCAGAGTTGAATTTCATTTCGGGCGCTCGAGGACATGAAATAGAAACGAAATGAAGTCGAAATGAAGTCGAAATGAGCTCGAAATCTGAGGTTGAAAGTCCCTAATATCGGCCGTCTATCACATATGGCTCCTGACTCAGCACAGGGTGAGCCGGCAGTTAACTCCACCTGATCTACGGCATGTGCCGCATCTGGTCACCGCACTTTTGCTGTTATGTGCCTCATATATGTGCAGCAAATGTGCCGCTCTTGGTGAATGTGCCGCACATCAAACCGATGTGGGCACTCCATCTTGCCCATCCCGCATCAAAAACGGGTCCCGTAAAAGTGGTGTGACAGGGCGCATTGGCGCGGCAACTGGCACGCCACCTGTAGTTCTTCTCCAAACACACGCCACGCTATAATTTCACTTGGAGGTGCTCAAACTATTGCATTGGCATGTATTGGTACAGAAAAATTATCCACAGTTGCTCAGCGTCTTGTGTGCTCGACCCCCTGGAATGATTGTGTGCTCCGATGGCATCTTGTAGATTTATGTATGGCTAACCACCTGTACATTACTACATGTTTGTCTTTGGTAGACTCGTTGTTCATGTTGTGGACCACGCGAGTATAATAACCCCCCCCCCAATTTTTTGACCTGAGGTGACTTAGATGGCTTAGGGAGACTCAAATTTCGACTTTTGTGACCTACCTACGGGCCTTAAAGCAGCAAAGATGAGTCTAAATTTACCTCAATGTGCCGAAAAAAAAACGACACAATATTTGAAGTAACAGGAATGCCTTTATTTGGCTTGCCTGCCATGTGCAAGTCTTGCACATCAGACTTTTGACATATTTGTTGTGGGGTTGTTTGGGGTTGTACAACCCCAAACAATGCCAAAACCCCCCCCTCAATCTGCACAACACGGCCACAACAAATCCCTCCGTCTGGTGCGTAGGTTGTAACTATTTCTGATGGTGCTCATTAATTGTTGTAAATGCTGATGATTTTCCCGACGATGATTCTGACTCTGGGGAACCCGGCCGCATCAGGAAAAACCTCTTTCCTGAATCTAGACCAATTCGGCCGAATTAGTAGAATTTGGTTCAATTCTGCAAAATTTTGACCAAATGGTCCACAAATCGAATTCTGAGAATCCTATCGTACATTTGCCAATTCTGCAAAATTTTGGTCAAATTCGCACTGATTCGCATGCATTCAGAGACCATTAAGATTTCATTTGCTTCACAAAAGATGGTATTGGGACAACGAAAATCCATTAAAGCCTACATACAACATAACAGCTACGAAACTACAATACAGTAAACCAATATCCTAATATCCTAGGTACCTTCCCAACCACCATGGAGAACAAGTACACACTATCATCCGCAAAAATGATTCGGTCAAAAAACAAGCAGCTGCCAATCTGCGCGGTGCAGGGCACGTGTGGTCGTATCCGCGGCGTCAGTGAATAGAGTTTGCACACCCACGCTGCTATGAGTATGGGTAAGTAAATCGTGCGAGACTAGTAGGCGGCCACGTACCAGGTGCGCGTGTTGTCCCAGGAGTAACTCATAACCTCCGTCTGCTTATAAACTGCGCCGGGGCACCCAGTGCATATGTTGGCTGTGCATTGGTGCACAGGCAAGTAAGTAAGTGGTCGCGCGAGATTCCACGACGTGCCATGTATGTGCCAACCTTTACTCGGCATCTCGGGAGTGCGCTGTGGTGGTGTAGAACTTAATGACTCTCACCTGGCATAGTTAATTAGCAATTGAATGATAAGAGAAGAATAGGCATAACTTGACTTACTTTCAAGATGGCAGAGGGCAGCCGGGGTGACTGCGCAGGGGACGCCGGGGGGCTGGCGTTGTCAGGGCGGACGACGACGCGCTGGAGGCAAAGTTAGCGTTGGCGTCGCACATAATATGTTAAGCGGGACCCACAGCTTGGTAGTTGAGGAGGACGCGGGGAGTGGAGATTGGGGTGGACGCGGCGGGCGTGGACATGGGGGTGCTGGTGACCTTGGACGTGAACTTCGAGCCCGACTTAGACGGGGACAAGTTGGACACAGAGCCCCTGCTGGCACCGGGGCTGACGCAGGCGGAGTCTCCATGTGGGGATCAGTGTGCGGCGGGGATGGAGTGTGAACTTACGGACTTAGAACCGGAGAGAACGGGGAAGGGCGTGGAGGTCTGCGTCGTGCCGGCGTTGTCCTTCATGTTGAGCAGAAGGTTTGTGGCGGAGGGCTCAGTGATTGGCCAGGCGATAGACGTGTTGGTGAGCTGCCTGCCAAAGTCGCTGAACGCCAGAACACGAGGTTAGTAAAGTGCGCTAGGGAGACAATGAGTACGTACAATGAAGTAGAGAGCCGCAGGGAATTGGGCCAGTAATCGGCGGGTGCCACGGCGCCGTGAGTAGAGGCTTATGCAGGGGAACTCCAACGAGGCGAAGTCATAGATGGAGGGCGAGAAGAAAGCGACCAACTATTTGTTTGGCTACAAATCACGCCACGTAGGTCCCCGATGATCGGATCAGACGGACCTTGAATGACTTGGCGTTTTTCCATCTTTTCAGCATCAGGGTCGGGTTATAATCATCTTCGGCGTGGCTACTTCGTCTTTGGCGTGGCTACTTTAATCATCTTCAGCGTGGCTACTTTTTTAAGTGACTATTCCACAACTGGATGAATTTAACGCTGTAAGGATGTCAATGCACTACTAGCCGTGCTAAATTCCAATTGGCAGCTCAACTGGTGAACTCATAGCAGGGGTGCCAGTGTTGCTCTTTTCCTGAAAGAGTATAAGCATAGCAGATATGTTTCTCAGCTTCATTATATTGGATCTTGCAATTTTTTGATTAGATTTGAGGACAGTCGTTCAAATCCTTCCGAATTCGCAGAATTTAGTGATCATTTGGATCATTTAGTTCGCTTAGCAGTGTTTGGCATAATTGGCCCAATTTGGCCAGATTCAGAAAAGAGGTTTTTCCTGATAGGTATGCAAAATGATGTTCCTATATCTATTACTCATTATGGCCGCTAGACGAGACTGAAAATTGCGACGACTCTGACTTGGTGGAGTCTGACACGGTGTGGCAAGATGACAGCACATTGCGTGTGCATATTGGGCATTTCCGTCCCACCCAGATGACCACCGTCGAGCGTATGGAATATCGCGAGGGACCCACCGCCATTTATCCAATCCACCGCGTGTGTACTGGAATCGTCATTGACCTCAGTGATGAGAAATACTGGCTTCGGGACCCCGCCACCAAGGAGTTGTATACACTCAACTCAATTATCTTTAACGCTGTTTGTTTGGGTTCCTACGTTTGAAGTTTTGAGTCTGTTTTTTTTTTTTTTGTGCTAGGACAATGACTCGTGGGACTGGGGTGGTGGTGGCGCTCATGCCGGTGCCAAAGTCGCTTTTGCGCCCGGGGAGAAGCCTATTGACTGCCGACAGCCGCAAATGAGCCTGAGTATGGCTCAGATGATGGGATGATGGGGATGATTCTCAATATGGAAAAGATGACGAGTATAAGCAGTCCACACAAAAGAAAAGGCAGACTGCAGAGACCAGGATTATCCGTCCTGCGCCAGTGATTCTTGCACGAAACACTACTCGCTTGGAATCTCTCTTTGATGCGAAATGTTTGGCCGCAGAGGTTGATGAAGTGAAATCGAACCGCTCTACTGATACCGGCCATGCCTCCAAATTGTTCCTCAGCACTCTCACATCCTCATCCCTGATCCCACAAAGTCGCTCTCTTACCCACTTTAGTGTTGGCGTAAGAGATTTTCGACTTGTTGGAGTTCGTCTCTTATTCAGCCGACCATCTATTATGTAATCCTTCTTGCGCGGGTTCGACCCCAGTATGCGGTATTTCTTTCCTTGTGGTCTGCTTCTCAAGGATAGATGGCTAGGTCCTGTTTTTATAAACTGGTGTTTATAAATTGCTTTCAAATGGTTGGGTCAAGATGGCTTATTATTATGGCTATCCTCCCTTCTTCAAGAACCTTCCAAATGAGGTATGGGGACGTCTCATTGACACTCAGGAGGCGCTGAACCTTGGGCCACAGTCCTGATATCAAAATCGCCGCTGTCATCAGTTTCGTCGCGACTGTCAGTCTTGGGGTCCTCATCGCCTGGACAGCGGACTCTTCTTCCACAAGGTTTCTCGTGTGGTCAGTTGTACTCTTATTAACAACGATGTTGGTTTTATTGCGTGGGTTGCCGGTGAGTCGCTACTGTAGTGGATTGCTTGTCTCCAAAGACGTTGCTCATGACCGACAGTTCCAGCAGCCTCCTGAGAAGGCCAACTCTCTTCAGTGAATCGACGGCCGGCTACATCTTGTCAAATCTTATTCAAGTCTGCCTGAAAATATCCTGACCTGGGATCTAGGGCCGTGGCTTCGACCGGCGGGAACTTGTACTTACATATGTATCATTCCCGATCCTCCGTTACAGTCGATTTGATCGAATACATCATCAGTTCACTGCTCAATCAACCGTTTCCTTACAGATTTCGAGATCTTCTCTGAGCACTTCGGTGAATGAGCTGCGTCGCGTTCGAGAAGCTGTACCTCTCAGAACTCATTGGCTGGCATTCGTGCTGAGGTGCATCGTGCTGCCCGAAGTGACCATTCTTCGGATGATTGTCATGGCTCTTATGCGTGATCTAGAGCTCGTGTACAGTCTCTCTGAAGTGAATCCCCATATACAGCACCATCAGGTGGGAGACATTGACTTGACTGTATTCATGTGACACATATCAGCCAACACCCTGACATCAGTTCTACTGGAGCAATTGAACTCCCCTTTTCAGATGCCTATTGTTGGTCCTGGCTCCGCCATCGAGCACTTGAATAGCCTGGTGGTGAATTCAACCAAAGGGCTGAGAAGAAAGAATTGCCAGCCCAACATCAGCTTACCTCTCTACTTCTCCGACTCGCAGCCCTACATGCTAGCACACCGGCAAAAAGAACTGTGGCCCATCAGGGAAAAGTGACACTACAATATAGGGCAATGTTGGCTATGTATCACTTGTAGCCTTATCGTTAGGTACCCCTATATGTAGCATCTGTAGTCAACCGGGGAGGCTCTGTCATGTAGCCATCTGTAGTCGACCGCCTGACAATGTAGCAGTCTGTAGTTAGGTGGGGTGCTATGAGAAAGGGGCTTTTGCAACACAAAAGGAAAACTTTCGTGCGCTCACTGAACCTCTTTCTTTCTTGTTGTCTTGTCTTGTTCTATGGTAGCAGACAGAACTTCGTGACAAGTTTGAGTCCCAATTTAGAAATTGTTACTAGTGACCCAAAAGAATTCATGGAAGAATTCTGATACTCAATTCAGATGGTAGATAATCCCATAGGACATTCAGAATCATTATTATCACATCCTTTGAACAGACTCGGTCAATCTGCACCAAATAAGCCGATATAATTTCCGACACGAGGATTGTTTCACAATTTTAGCCAGATCCTTGCGAGTAAGAGAGAGTTATGGGATTTTTGGTCAAATTTAGTGAGAACGATCCGTGTGGACTCAAAAATCTATGGGGTTTAGCAGAGTATGGGTTATGACAGGTATGGGTTGAGACAGAGGCGACTGTACATATCTGGTGCCGAATTCATTCGAGCAGCCTGGCAAATAGAAACAGAGCGGTTCTCGGGCTCCGGTGTCGGCGGTTCAGGGATATATAGAATGGGATTCCGTGGAACGAACTTGAATTAAAATGCCGAAAGTCAACGGGGCCCTACTCCCTAACAAGGCGAGCCGAATTGTTTGGAGAAAGGCGATGTCTTACCCATATGTTAGGCATGCTTAAGCTGTAAGAGAAGGAAAACTCGTTGCGATCCAAGTAAGTTGTCTTCACAAGGGAGATAATGGGTGGATAACAGAGACATTTATTTCCCTTCCAGCAAACGATCCGAGAATTGCGAGCGGCCCAGTTCTCAATTGATCAGGGTCTCTAGGAGGACTTCCAAAACAACTGCTGACATAGGTTCGTCGCCTGTATAAATGCCAAGAGCCCATATCTCACTGTTTGCATACCCAACTCAGATAAACTTGTGGCAACCTTGACCAAGCTAAATGAACGACTTGATTTTTAGAAGCGACAGTCTTTGGGTGGACCTTGCCCGTCGAACAGGTCCAACATAAACAAACCCTGCATAGTTCCGAGGATCCCAGCCACCCGTGGGCAGAAACTTTCAGGCGTCGGCGAGGAACTAGCGGGCAATCATTGACTAGCTCAACCCTATACGATGACTCCCTTGCGACTTATCATTCGAACATTTCAGCCCATACGAGCGGAAGTGGTTCCAGGATGTATTTTAATTTTGACTTCCCGTGATCTTCGCAAGTTCGCATCGCCACACCAACGGGCTCAAAAAACAGCAGGAGTACAGCAGAGATAAAAGGAGACCGTCCACGATCTTTGGATGCTTGATCTGGACTCAATATTCACACGGAGGCCGTCCACAACGGAGCGCACAAAAGGTAGATACGTATCGAAGTTTATTGGATTAATCAGTTTGTGCTTTCTCCATACCGAGGTACATGTATTTTTGAAAGAAAAAAAAAAAAAAAATCGGCCCGCTTGCATTTTTGGTTGCTTTTCAGGAATTCTAAAAGCTCTCCATTCCAATCGAAACAGTTGCAATTGACATGAAAGTGCATCCAGAATTACTTATCGGCAGGGGTGTTGTTGAATACAGAAGCACGGACTGAACAAAACACAAAACAGACGGTTCATCATCAGCGCTAGCATTGCGTGGACAGGACACAATGAAACTGTAAATAGCTCAGCTGCGGTGTTGGGAAGAGTCGCAGCCTAATGTGTCTGCACCCAAGCAAAAGGGAACGGTGAGCTTTCTGCGTATCGAGTGGGGCGCAATTGACAATGGATTTAGAGCAGCAAAGCCCAACACACGATTTATCTTTTCTATGAGAAAGTGTTGATGGATGCAAGGGGCAAGGCCAAACACGGGTGGTTAGCCGTACATTAAATACTACAAGATGTCAACGGAGGAAACGGCAGGATTAACGGGCGAAAACTGCGGCGGATGAAAGAAATCATGCTTTGGCGTAATTTTAGTGAAAAAATGCCTAGCCGAGCATCGCCACTCATATTCTGCCAGGTTCTGCCCGACCCCCGGAGGTTCTGCCGGCAATTGCCTGGCTGGCAGAACCTGGCTCGCAGGGTGGCAGAATTCTACCAACATCACTAGTTGTGTACTAGGCGTGAGGCTCGCGTCAAAGATGCTCCCTGGCGCGAGCAGCATTGTAGATAAACTGGATGTTGTCCCTGAATAGAAGGAAATGTGAATCGTACAGGTCGAGGCACCCTTATGGTTAGTTGACTTGAAATTCTCTAACTTCGATGGTCTCGCTGGAAGAAAGGTCAATCCAATCACCTTCTTTTCTTTGCCCAAGACTTAACAAGCAGATTTCAATATTTCGTTGTAGAGCGGCGTTGCGCGCAAGGAGTTGAAATATCGTATGTGTTCCAGTTATAAGGTCCGCAATTTTGGGTGCATTGTGGGGGGGGCTTAGACTGGTTCCCTAGGCTCGCTGCTGGGAAGTAGAAACCGACCCCCTTCAACGAGGCGTCACAGTTCCCAGTCTACTGCCTCTAGGCTCGGAGTCTATGCGAGGCACAATCTCACCCAGTGAATAATTATCAGAGAAGCATTGAAGCCATTTAAGCCATTAGCCATCGATTTACGCACCGCAAAAAAGCCATCAGATCGCTTGAATGGCTCCTGCGCAAACACTCTAATTCACTCGACTCCTCACTCCTAATAAGGCTGGAAGATTATGATTAAATACACCCTCGACCCATAATGTAATATAACTTGGGATCCGCTGAAGCCGCGCGGTTTGCTCGCGCCGCAGAGAGAGAGGTCTAGACCGAATCATGGATGTGTCATTCACGATGACATACATGCTTTTTTGGACACCTCTTGTTTCTTCCTCGTTCGCGGAATAGCGGGCATTGTTCGAACCGGCGGAGAAAGCGCTGTCGTTTGAGACTACTTAGGTCCCGATATCTCAAGAATTGAATGTCTTTGAGGCCATTCTTTCCGGCGAGGACTGTCAGCCACCTACGTTATACGTTGTACTTGTTTACCGTGAATTCCAGCCGCCCGCCTCGTCACGTGTTAGGGTAGAATTGTAATATGGATCCGCTGAAGCGCGGGGTGCTCGCGAAGAAAACAGAACAGCGGTGCACGTTAGTCATCACCGTGACATCATTACAATCGTAAACCCATATTGGGACAATCATTGATTCCGCTGATGCCGCCAAGTGCGCGGTACGGTTCGACGCGTCGTGAAAAATGCAACAAACCTGAACATTCCGTATTCTGATATCTACAAAACTGAACAACCTTGAAGGCCTTTTTTCCTCCTCGGATTGTCAGCCACGCACATATAAGTTTGTTCTTGTTTCCTGCATATCCCAGCCCTCTGCCTCGTCACGTGTTAGGGAAGAAATGCTTCGCTTCACTCGCAACTAGGTTACCGGTATCCGCTGAGGGGCAGGGTGCTCGCGAAGCAGACAGACACGGTCTAGACCCGCCGATGCCTTTTTTGGACACATCTTAATTCTTAATCTTTTGCCGAAAATCCGGTACCATTCGAACCGTTGGCGAAACGCGCACCACCTAGAACTCTCATCATCTCCACAGCTGCAGAACTAAACGACTTTGAAGCCCTTTCTTTTCCTCGGAAATGTCAGCCACCTATACTACATGATGTCCTTGTTTGCGGCATATCCCAGCCCTCTGCTCGTCCCGTGCATTAGTGTAGAATTGCTCGCTTCGCTCGCAAATATGGATCCGCTGCAGCGCGGGGTGCTCGCGAAGCGGAGAGACTCAGAGAGAGCGGTCCAGACCCCGGGCGATGTGTCATTCACCATGACACTATACCAGATACTCCACCAGATATTGAACTTGTGAGCGAGCTAACGGCCAATACACGAGGAAATTGTGCTACTCTCCTTCGTAGATGGAAAACGACCACTGTGATCAAAAAAAATGAAATTTTAAAGAGCACATGGGTCGGGCGCCTCGAATTAAAATTGAACGCTATATTTCACCAGATATTCCACCAGATATTGAACTTGTGAGCCAGCTAATGGCCAATACACTGGTAAATTGTGTTTCCCTCCTTGGTAGATGCAAAATGAACACTCTGATCAGGAAACATCGAAATTTCAACGAGCGCATGGGTCGGGCGCCTCGAATTAAAATTGAACGCTATATTTCACCAGATACTCCACCAGATATTGAACTTGTGAGCCAGCTAATGGCCAATACACTGGTAAATTGTGTTTCTCTCCTTCGTAGATGCAAAATGAACACTCTGATCAGGAAACATCGAAATTTCAACGAGCGCATGGGTCGGGCACCTCGAATTAAAATTGAACGCTATATTTCACCAGATACTCCACCAGATATTGAACTTGTGAGCCAGCTAATGGCCAATACACTGGTAAATTGTGTTTCTCTCCTTCGTAGATGCAAAATGAACACTCTGATCAGGAAACATCGAAATTTTAAAGAGCGCATGGGTCGGGCGCCTCAAATTAAAATTGAACGCTATATTTCACCAGATATTCCACCAGATTGAAGTAGATATTGAACGCTATATTCAACCAGATGTTCAGCTTACCTCTGATCCGTTGCTCAGCCTTGTACTCTCACTTGAGAAACCATGCCATCTTGCCGTAGGACATTGAACGGTTGATTTGTGAATTTAAAATAGATGCAAGCGCCCGATCTGGCCGATAATTACTGATTAAAGACCTGTCTCCTTTCTTAAAAATAGGACACATCCAATAAGTGATGGAAGAGCACAAACTAGTTCAAGCTGTGATTTTTCACCTGCAAAGTCCAGTTGATGTGAGAGCAACCTGTGCATGCAACAATCTACCGGTCTCTCGTCTTCTTCCTCACTGTCGTTACCATCGTCGCTGAGCAGATCTGCCTCTTCCGTGGCAGAAGCGCCCGATGCTTTGCATTCTTTGCATTCACCGATCAGCGGCTTACCATCTGTATTGTTTGTATAGCCGCGTTCAGCGAGAATGACCTTCATACCTTTCGGCAGGCCCTCGCATTGCTTGTATGGGTGGGCCTGGCACAGATGTAGACAACATCACCCTTGATCGCATGCTTGTTCCGTACCTGTATGGAAAGGTCAGCGATGACTTTCAGCATCTAGTCGAAGACCAGGTCTCTGCTACTGAGGCTTGGAAAGCACTCAAGGGTCACTTCGAGAAGTCGAACATGACCAACCGTGTTGTTGCTCGTGCGGAGCTCAACGCCGTTCGGCATGATCCTTCTAAGGACATCACCGTCTATATCCGCGCTATGGCTGCTGCCGTATCGAGGCTCACTGCGATGGGTGTCGTTGTCGATGCAACTACCCATAAGGATCTCCTCCTTATCAACCTCGACTCATCCTTCAGTGCAGTTCGCACCGTCCTCCTCGCACGTGCAACTGAGCCTGCGCTGGAAGAAATCACCAGCCTACTCTCCGCCTCTGCTGCTGATCCTGGGATCAAGCAGGAGGATGACGGGATTTCGTCCATCGCCCTTGTCGCCCGTGGTTCTGCCCCCCGCCGTGTTGCTGCAGCTACCTCTTCTTCCCCCTTGACTGGCACCATCTCTGATGGCTTCCCTCTCGACTCACAGGGACATCGCTGGTGCGATCCTACCAATTTGGACTGTCATCGGTGCGGTCGTGCAGGCCATATTGCTTACAAATGCATGCATTCGATGCCTGCGTTTGTCAAGGATTGGATCAATTCCAATCTGCGCACTCCTCAGTCGCACGCTGCGGCTTTCGCTTCTGCCATCGACGCTGGTCTCGACGTGGATTCATTCTTGGGGTTGTGGGAGAAACACATGGGAGGTGGCTACGGCGATGTTTCTGGCCCTGGTCTTCCACCGATTCGCACCTAGTTGGGAGAGGATTGTAGAATTGGGTGGGAGTTGTCGCATTCGGTGGGAGTTGTGATGTTTTCTTTTTCTTCTGTGTTTGGCGTTCCGTCTGTCCCAGGTGGGAGTGTTGAAGTGGGGTTTGGTAGTGTTTGGTTCAGACGGGTCCGCCTTCCTTATTTGTACTCTGTCACATATTTAGTCATGGTGTGACAATGTGACAGGGCTTTTCGCCTTCCATCTGGTGCTATATCTGCCTTTTCGGCTTCCATCTGGTGATCTCATTGCAACACCGGCCAGGTGTATTCTCGGCGAATGAGAGCTAGAGTGCGATTCTGACCAAAGTGGCCAGAGAGAACATGGTCATGCAAGTACTGTAGAACACGTAGTCGCAAATCCAGAGAGGTTCCGGAGACCAGGTTGGTTAGACCCCTTTCCATGGGTAGCAATGAGTTTCCCTCCCACCGAAGTGTCATCTCTTATTAGTCACTCAATCTTTCATGGGTGGGTTTGCCATAGTGTAACCATAGCTTTCCACAGCTCGCTATAGCTCCCCACGCTCATTCCTTTCCATATCTAAAGTGTGTGTGCATCATCCAGAACCCTCCCGCAGGACTGGGATATTAAGAGTGCCATGCCTTCTAGAACCGACCCGCGGATGCTGCACAGCCACAGACATCTCACCCGCGGAACATACAAGCCTCCCCTAGAACTTCAGTCAAGTCTTAATGTCTCTGCCATTTCTGTTGTTCTGTGGGAAGCAACTTCCATAGTGTTCACTTCCTTCCCCTGGAACTTTATCAGGGGACACAAGTCCATTCAATATCTATCAAACCGCGGGAGAGATTATGTAATCAACCCGCAGAACTTGAACCATGCTTTCCCACAGTCCACAAGTCTTGTGAATCATCTAAACTCGCAATCTCTCACTTACCAGGTTGCCTCCCGCCAAATCCCTTTGATTACCTCATGCACACATAGTAAATATGTGCCCCGCAGTAGGTCTACAAAACTAATCTGACCCCATTATGAAGGTATCGTCATAGCTCTATAAACATGTAGTGCCTGCAGGCTTATGGCGGTCTATGGCTAAGTTCACCACTCCAGGGCAGAGTGTGTACTCTAGTGATTATGTCTTACTTAGAGATGTAAGCTATGTGAAAGCTCGCAAAAATGCGATTTTCATGTGTGTACGGATACACACCTTATCACCATGCTGGGCAGAGTTCCGGGGAGGGTCGGCCCACCTGCCAAAGTCTGTGCCCAAGGTCAATCAAAAGGAACTACGGAGGAGCTAACAAAGACGGCATTGGCTTAATAACAAGCTGGGGTGCGGGCCGCACGCACGGCGAGACGGTCGAACAAAATTGGGAATTCACTAACGGGGCAGCCGCGTCAACGAAGATGATGGGGCTGGGCACACGCCACGCGACGCTCGAGGATCTGTTCGGTTTCCATAATTGGCGCCGGCTGGTCTCGTGGCGGTCAATTTTCAAGAAACGAATGGGGGAGAACGTGAAGGAGGGGCAAGTTCATCGGGATGCATTTGAGGCGTTCGATGCTGCTCTCCGGGGAACGGCGCCAGAAATGGTGGAGGGCTGGCAGAAGTGGGTAGATGATTGGGAGTCCCGGCAACACAAAGATGGGGCGGAGTCGCCGTTCGAGGTGACAGAGAAAGGTGAGTCATTCAAGTCGGGAATGTCAAGATACTGATTGGATGCCAGTGATGTCAATGCGCGAGATCCGACTCAAATTAGCCAAGGAGGAGCTATTGCGGAGCGGGGAGGGAGTCGAGGTCGAGCAGGAGGATACACCGAGCACCTTCGTCCTCATGGGTCTGGAAATTGAGGAATCTCAGTGAGTTTTGTTCAGCGCACGCACGGGAAATATGTTGACAGGGTATCGATCGCGCGTATCAGGAGATATCTGGCAATCGACGTCAAATCCATCGCTAACCCCACGGACACGCAGACAGTCGACATACTGAAGCGGCGGGCAGCGCTTGTGAAGCGCATGCGTACGTTTCGCAAGCTTCAGCGGACATACATGCCGAACCTGCGGCGCTTCCTCACTGCCAGCCAGCGGGCTCTATGGGACTCCGAAATGGACCGCAATGCGGAGGCTGTGCGGCTCTTCCTGCCATCCGACATCTCGGACAAGACGAAGCGTGAGAATGCATGCGCCATGGGGCTGCCGAAGGTCGAGGCGGATCTCCGCATCGGGGAGGCACGCGAGGCACTGGAGTCACTGCGCCGGGGCTTGCGGGCACGTACCATGACCAATCGATTCCGACTTCGGCACTGCACGGGGCAGCGTATGCTGACGCGGGGTCAAGGGGTCCTGCGTCAGATCAATCTGAGAATACACAGGGCCAAGGTGCGTTATCGATACGCGCGCAATGCGCTGATACGTTTGAAGGATCATGGGCCTTGGGAAAAGGAATTGCAAGTACTTGAGGACAGTGACGTGCGCGCGCTAAATGAGCGGGCGCTTACGGCGGAGGAAGCAGCGCAGCGGAAGAGTGTACACGATTTCGAGGATGCAGGGGTGGTGGTGCAGGAGGGGGTGTCGCCGCATTGGGCGCAGTCGCAGCCGGCGAGAGCAAGCGGACACTCTCATGGATTTGGTACACAGCAACGAAGGACGACCCCACTGAGAAAGAGCTGGTCGAAGGTACGAGCTCCTTCCCAGTATTCATCAATTCTAATGAGCTTCCCAGCATTGCGTGTAGAGTGGTGCAAGGCGTACGCACGCATGCGCCGCTGGCACGAAGATGTGGTGCTGGTGGAGGAGGAGATGCACCGTACAATTGAGTACGGATATTGGTCGGCGGTGGAGTGGGTACGGCGGATTCCACAGCGGGCTGAGGATGTCAGCGCGGAGCTGTTGGAGGGTTTGACCGCTTACGGTCGAGAACAGGAGGCGCGCGAGCTCAAGACCTGCGAGGAGCTGACCGAGAAATGGGCCGCAATTCGCCTGCGAGGCCGGGCCTTTCTGGCCAAGGAAACACCGGCTGGGATTGAAGTTGTGGTGCCGCTCGACGATGACGAGCGCGAGAGGGACGAGGGTAGCGATGAGGAGGAAGAGGGGCTGCCCGACTACGAGGACGAGGGCGACGATGAAATCCTTGAGTGAATTTCCTTTTTGGGCCAACTTTCGGTTAAGGCGCGGGAGGGTACCGGGGAGGGCGGGGGACACCTACAGGATGAGGCTAGGGACTCTGAAAGGCGTGGCAAGGGCAGGAACGAGGCAGGGGGTAGCACAGTGCGGTTTGATGAGGAGGGCGGGATGTCGGGATGATCAGTTGATAAGCAGACATGACGGCTGCCACAATGACGACTTAACGACCACAATAACTTATACATACCGGTTTGGTTGACGGATCTGCGTGCAGATTTGATCGCGCAGGTACCCGGTGTCTTTGTTGGGAGTTTTTGATCGCATACTGATTTTTCTTGCGGCTTTGATGGGAACCTTAGGTTTGTCGGTCGATCCCATCAAATATGGCCCTCGCCGTGGAGCCGAGTGTATTTTACGGAGGCTGTTTACCCGGTACTTGTACCTAATACAATAAAGCGGTGTGTCTACGACCACATTGCATCGTGGGTATACCTGGCCGCACGGCCAAAGAACGCAAAAAATGCATTGTGGTATGTGATGAGCAGCACCCGTAATGCATTATGGTTACTTTCCTTGGTGGGGTAAGACCTGGAACGCAGCTAAAGACCAGCTCCTCTTACTTTACGGACACTCCGAGCGTGTTCCCGACTACACTGAAACGATGCTAAGGGATTTCTGCGAGAAACAATCAGCTAAGCCATCTTTCGTTAATATGGCAGACATCGAAGTGTACTACCGAGCCTTTGCACTGATCGCAGTTCCGCTCGTCAAGAAGGCCAAGATATCGACGAAAGAACGTGATTTCTACTTCATCGCTGGGATCCCCAAAGTCATTAAAGACTGGTTCCTCACCCAAGTACCCGACGCGAAGCGTAAGCGTTCTGACCCACCCTCAGTTGCAGAGTCTATTGGGTATCTGAAGAAGCGCTTCGATGATGACTCTCTCACATTTGAACCATGGACTGAAGATGCTAAAGCGAGTCCCATTCCTCATGAACTGTCCTCAGCAGTTACTACTAATCATCTCAGTGCGGTCGATGATCTGGCCAGACAGCTTGAACGTCTTACCTCGGCACCCACTGCAAGCGTTCCTACGACTCCCTCCAATCCAGTTGATGAACTGGCGAGACAACTCGAGCGTCTAGCGTTACAGCTAACCACTTTCTCAGGTAATGTTCCACAGGGCACGCAGGCTAACGCTCCTCTGCTAGGGAATCAAGGCCAAGGGCCTACCCAAGGCAGAAGGTGTTTCATGTGCGGAAAACAAACCGATGAGTCGCATCCGTTGGGTCTTCGAAATTGTCCCGATACTCACGAACTTTTGAATGCTAAGAGCTACTCCGGACACCAGAATAGAATAGAAAATAGAATACGGATTTATCAAATGATGTGATCATGCTGATCGGAGCCACGGATCGCAACCACGACGCAACCACGAAGCCTTCTCCGCCCTCGCCGAACGACGCCATGTGAACCGCAGCCTCATTCATGACCGTGTCGTCGAAATTTCCCCCCTGGCCTACACGGCTTCGCCGCTCGTACAGAAAGTCCACCAGGCGCTCGACATCGAGTGGGTCAGCAACCCAGTTGGCCCCGCCGCGTCCCATTGCACCAGAAAAGCGAGAAAACGATGCGAAAAGGAGAAAATGTGGTCGAGAAAATGCCGTGTCACCACCGGGTCACACCGGATCACATCATTTGATAAATCCGTATTCTATTTTCTATTCTATTCTGGTGTCCGGAGTAGCTCTAACATCATTAGATATGATACCAACGCACAGAGGTATGTTCAAGCGGACGGAACGGACTTACCTAGGGTTCCTCCAGGATTTATCGGGGGGGTCGCTGATTACATTCGAGCACTTATCCGTGACCGGAACAGTAACAACGCTCCTCAGGTGGCGAGAACAAATACGATGGGCTTATCGTATGGAGCAACTCAAGTACTTTGAGGCAATAATTTCGCTGTGACTTCCCTAGATCATTCTAACAGAGAAGCTGATCCTGCTACTCGTTCGCAGGGCAAGGAAATGGGAGCTCGCTTTGACCCGCTCAAACGTCCCGATAATAAAGGTAAAAATCGGGATACCCCTCCTCACATGGATAGAGCCCCTGGTCCGTCCCAGCCACCTAATAAACCTGTGACTGACGCGTTACCTCGACCTCCGAATCCAATTAATCCAGAGGATGGGTGGAAAGCAGCCCGCCCTTCGAACCAGAAAACCGACGACGTGATCATGCGGGACGCGAAGAAGCCAGCCCAGACAGAGAAGTATCATATTACCTCTGATATTCAAGAGCGAGCTGACGCGAAGGCGGTGTTCGATACCGTTCTGAGAACGCAGGTCACGCTGCCCTTGCTTGAGCTCGTCGGCCTCAGTCCGCAACTCCAGAAGCTATTTACGGAATCCACGCGTTCGCGTAGAGAGTATGAGAATAAATCAGCTGAGTACTCTGTTCGTTTTGGAGAGACCGAGACTACCTATTATAATCAGGATGACGTGGTAGCTTCGAACCACAAACGCATCTATTCCGAGGCGGATCCCGATGAGCTGAGTGACTTTATTGTTCGATATGGCAACGCTTTTGCGAAAGTCCCGGAAGGTCGCTATTTTGCGATGAGCACTGGCACGATAACCATTCATATTGGGGACGTCGAACTGGTCGCGATGATTGATACGGGTTCGGAGTTGAACCTGGCGTCGAGATCCGTTCCTAACCGCTGCCATATCCCTGTCGATTTCGAGGGGATGAAGTGGGCGTTGAGAGGCATTCATGGCGGTCCTGAACAGCTTAGAGGCTGCGCTACTGACGTTTCGATGAAGCTGGGAGGACATTCGTTCTCTCACCACATTTTTATCTCGCATCAGGAACTGGGCCAACACGACATTATTTTGGGGCAGCCATTCCTTCAGTGGTTCGCTGGGAGACTCGATTACGAACGCACGGGTGGAGTCAGCTTGTATCTTTGGAAAGGCGGTGAAAGAAAAATTCCTCCCACTATTGTTGTTACTATTACTGACCCACAGGATCCGCGGAATACGACTACGATATCCCGGGGCCAGTCGGCATGGGTTGAAGAAGTTTCGGACGATGGGGAGGATTTTTAATGCGGGGGAGCGCGAGCGCGTCCTTCCTTCCCTCCCCTGCTAATACTCTTGGAAGGTCCCTTGAAGCTGATGGAGTGACGGCTCCGAGAGCACAGCATTTGACATCTTATGACATCTTATGACTTCTTACAGCTTTCTTACAGCTTTGAGAGCACCACCTTATGACTCTCACATCATTTGGATTCTGTACTTATAGTGGTGTTCCTCCGCTTTCCCCTCCTCAGTCTCTACCCTACGGTGACTGAGGAGGCACGTTGTTATATTGTTTTCTTCTTTTTGTTTGCTTACCATAGACTGTAGTATTTGTCTATTAGGTATTTAATGCAACGAGTCTCTACCCTACAGTGACTGAGGAGTATTTGACTATTAGGTTATGGGCCCCGTTGTCCAACGCTTCTAAACCAGACAACTTCTTCACTGTGCACATACGTGCTATTTTCTAGACTCAACGAAACAAATCCCATCGCCTATTATAACGATGAATACAATCCCTTCCCAATATCTCCTGCCGGAGAACGACCAATTTGCTAATCGATCGGACCAATCCTATGTGAACTGGAGAGGCCTTATTATCGACGCCGCTACAGGCCGTGCGCTCCTTGGATATTTTGATGGCACTATCCCTAAACCTACCGCCGGTAGCAACCCCATCCAATCCATCTACGTTCCAACTCCGTGGTTCTCTAAAACCCTGTATGAGGAGGAATGGGATCAGCGCAATGCGACCGCCCATGGTCTGCTTTTTGGGAACCTCGTCAACCCCGTCGCTCTTGGACTGAACCGCACAGACACCACAGCCGAGTCCTGGGCCAAACTCGAGACCATATTCGGGAAGACAACGAGCTTGGGCTTGGTAGAGGTGCAACACAAGCTACGCAGCACCTTCTTGGATGGTGTTGGTGACCTGGAAGAGCACATAAAGGCTATGAGGGCCTTATGGGCTCTTCTGAACGAAAACGGCGGGAAATTGGATGACACAGGTTTTGGTGAAATCTTCATAACGTCCCTGCCACATTCGTGGGATGACCTCCTTCCAACCCTGGACACCTTGACCGGCTCGATAGCCATCATCGCACATTGCCAGCGTCATTATCGCCGCAAAACCGCGAGTAAAGGCGAGATCTCTTCTCCATCCACTGGCGGAGTACAAGCTCTTGTCGCCAACCCTGGCTTGCACTGCGCTGCCTGCAAGAAAGCTGGGCATCTCATCACGACCTGCTGGGCCCCCGGAGGTGGAAAGGCCGGGCAATACCCGACTTGGTGGAAGGGCAAACGTGTCGGTGTGTCGGCGGCATCTGTGCAAGTCCCAAGCACCACACCCGTCGCAGCTGTTGCTCATAACGGGGCTTTTGTCACTGCTGCTGACACTGTACCCACTGGGGCCGATGATATTTGGCTCGACATTAGTGGTGGCTCTGACCAATTCGAGTTCCTGGCCATGATGGCTATGGCGCCTGTCTCCGAAACCCCGGTCGTTACCATCCCCGCTGAGAACCTTGCGAGATCATTCAGTGCTCGCCGCAGCCAGAAGCCATATTACATCGATTCTGGAGCCAGCGAGAACTTCATCGTCGACCGTGATGATTTTGTCACCTACGAGCCTCTCGAAAACATGACGGGACAAGCAGCCGAAGCAGGCTCCAAGTTCCGCATCCTTGGCAAGGGTGTGGTGTTCAAGAAGATTGTGCTCAATGGCAAAACGACCATCTTGGAATTGGCCATTGAGATTCTGTTTCTACTGGAGAATATCTTCATCATCGGCATTATCCAGGACCTGGTATGCCAGATGTTTGGGCCATCTCACATGTTCTACGGGCTTTTGTTGTGATGATGAATGAGTGGAATACAGGGAAATCTGTGCCCACCCACCGACATCATCAACGGGTTCTTGTACGATCACGGCTCCTTCCTCTTCTCGCAGATCTAGGAGCGATTCGAAAGATTGCAGGATTTTTATCCCATTCCGCTATCAAACTCTGTGCATTCTGTCTCATCGAAAGTAATGAGCTTGACAGGCTTGACTATGAAGCTTGGACATATTGCGATGGGGATAATGTGAAAGCTCAGGGAAATATTTGGCTCTCCAAAGACACAATTGCAGATAGAGATTTAGAATCTAAAAAAACAGGTGTGCACTGGACACCTATGCATGATATCCTGTATTGGGATACTGCTGACAAAATCATGAATTCTCCCCTCTTGGTCAACCAGCTTGATTATACTACAAACACGAAGAAAGTTTGGTTTGAGGTGGGTATTCCATTCCATTGCAACTATCGATATCGCCTCTGACTGTGTACGTTGTAGATGGTTGTTTGGAAGTTCACAAATTATTGAACGCGAAGTGCAGGCCGGACTCAGGGACTGCTTGTACTTTCAAACACAAGTGCATACCTCTTCATTTTTCCTTGCTCTTGACACCGTGACAGTTCTTTGTGAGGGAGAACGAAACTGCCATCCATTCTGAGGCCAGCAAATGTTTAGCTGCTGCCGGCGGTACCGGAACTCTTGGTGCTATCTACTAAACCGCGTTGAAAGAGAGATGGGACGCCCTTGAGGAGGATTCAAAGGACAAATGGCAGTCTAAGGCAGAAGAATTCACGGGAAATATTGCACAGTTTGTTCACATTGATTGTGTTATGGTCCTGCTAATAATCATCTTCGAGAAATCAGAAGGACTTCATGACGGATATGCATACCGCTTTTGGAGAACTCTGCCGAGGTGGATTGCTCGGAGATGCTGAGATGTTGATGTTTTACGCTTGGCGTGATGTCAAGGGTGATTTGGAAACCGGAACATGTGTCGATCAACATGCGAGGAACGAGCATCAATTGTTGAAGTGTCTGTCTACGAGAGACTAGTGTTGATCCTATTCCATTACGACATAGTCCTGCAGCTCATTTCCATTCCAGCTTCCATGGCCATTCTACGCACAATACATTTAATTTTGGTGGTACAAAGGAGGTGCTGTGGCGTGACTATGGTCACCCATGGTACCAGTTCGCAGAAAATGCTATCCCTTGTGCGTGATTGTTGCTTTTTTTATGATTCTTGGTCCAATGGGAGAATCCAGGACACTACACTATGGCCCCGCCTTTGGCCAGAATAAATATTTTCCTCGGAGTCACATGGCGTTGGGAACACCGACCTCGAAATTATTGTCCCTCACTTGTGAAAGTGGAATGGGTACCGATGTTTTGGCACAGATGAATGGTGATTGAGGGAATTCATGTTGCAGGAAAATTGCAGAGAATTTAACCCCCACCTTTGGCCATAATAGGATTTTCCTCGGAGTCACATGGGGGTGGGAGCACCAACCTCGGAATCCTCGTCCCTCACTTGTGAAAGTGAAATGGGTACCGATGTTTTGGCGCTTGTGCATGGTACTTGAGGCTGTCTGTGTTCTACGAAAGTTACAGAGAATTTAACCCCCGCCTTTGGCCAAAATCAATATTTTCCTCGGGGTCACATGGTGGGGATATGTCTATATGTGTTGTCTACCTCTTCCCTGGCTGAAAGCTTCCCAGGAAGCGATCTTGATCTGACCAAGGGCCTCTTTGAGTTCTTCAGTGGGGGGATTCGTTTTTCAATGTCCTGCAGAGAACCAGAATCCTTCACTCAAGACTACGTACAAACCACGCTGCCACTACAGATTAGACCATCCCGAACCCGATTCGCCCAAAGCCTTCCATAAACCCTCGCAAGGGGCGTTTTCAAAATATTGCTCGCCAGAGTGCGGGCTGAACAACATCAAGAAATGTATCCAGACGTCCATAAAAGACAGGGGGAAGAAGGATATGCTGTGGGACAGTGTGAAGAATGCAGAGGAGCGGTAGGCGGTCGTGTTCATGCACAAGGAGGTCACTCTGTCGGAGACCACCGAGGGATGCGTCCCCACGTCCGTGGTGACCGCCTGGGTGAAGCTGGCGAGCCTGGGGAAGGTGGAGTGGGAGGTGGCGAGTCTAAACACGGTGCTCAATGAGGTCGTCCAGATGCGCGAGGACCTGAGGGAGGGGATGCACATTATCTTCTGGTGCGAGTGGCTGCTGGAGCTGGCGAGCGAGCGTGCTGAGCAGGTCGGCCAGTGCAGTTGGGACAAGCAGCTGTGTTTCGACAAGAACCAGTGGGCGGATTTCGGGGAGGGAGTTTTGGAGAGCTATGAAGACGGCCCAAATAAGGGCATCGATTCGATGGAAGCTGATTATCCGGCAGGGGAGGACTGGTGGTGTCTTCAGAGCCAAAAATGCGAGTGTCACACTGGGTGCGCCTCATTGCATAGTTTTCTGGGATTGTTGCTAATGCGTCGGCACAGTTGGCAAGCGCTCCGAGACAGAGATCTTGCACAGGAGCGGGAGAAGAAGGAGGAAGCTCTGTTCAGACTTACCACCAGGGAACGCAAACTCCGGAAGCGCATCAACAATATTAATATTGTCCAACCGTTCCAATGCTCTTGATCGACCGCCGTTTTTGACACAGATGAGATCGCTAATGGCGACTCGCAAGGGTATCCGCCGGAAGATGCTGAGAGACAGCCTCAGAGGTAGGTAGGGGTCGGCCACCCCTTATTTCACTTTTCGGACAATGTTTGCAAATGTGCTGAAAACACATTTGGAAAGGTTTAGATAAAAATCCGGATTTCTTTCGGCTATAGCACTCGCTGATCTGAGCAAGATCTGACGCCAAACAAGAACCGCAGTCAGTATCATGTCATAACATTGGCACCGCCTCTGAAAATTTTCACCCACGTCAAGACGGCCCAGAGCATTCTGAGAGACTCACACCGGCGTATGTCTCGAAGAAATCGATTCTGGGGATCTGCTGAAAGCCTTTCGAGAAATATATCTTTGTGGGTTATCCCTCAGAGTACAAGGCCTGGGAATTCTACAACCCAGTGACGCGCAAGATGGTGATCTCAGAGCGAGCTGTGTTTGATGAACACTATTTCCCTGGGTGCAGTGCTGAGCAGATGAGGAAATGTCCTCGGATAGATCCCTCTGCACTTCACAGCCTGCCTTTGCTGCCTAATCCTCTCACTGTTGTCGTTATCAACGAGGAGGATGACAGACCCAAACAGCATCATGCACCTGCTCCTCCAGCATCCCCTGTGCCTTCCCTCCCTCCATCCCTGCCCGAATCAAGGGCTCCTTCACCACAACCAAATCCTCCTTCACCACAATCAAATCCTGCTGCTTCACCAACTCCAGCAGCTTCACCTGTTGGTGTTGCTGCACGTCGCCGCTTCCATAATCAAACTACGGAGCATAGACCTCCTAACGAGTGGTGGAAAACACACAGGGTGATGGCTCCTATAATCTGGCATCCACTCATGGAGAAAAGGTGAGGGTCATGGGAACTTCATGCCTGCTGTACAGACAAACACTCCGGAGGCTGCGGCAATTATCAAGGAGGTTCTTCAGATTCTTCACCGGCTCTATCGGCTTATAATGCCTCTCTGTGTCTCACGCTTTGAGTGGGATATGCTGGAGTTCAACGGCATAGACAACAACGTAGTCGTCTGTGGTGGACTTGAACCTGGACCAACAAGCTGTCAGCTGAATGCATCTACTGCCGCCAATGTCGTTGATATCCCTGAGCTTGCTATCCCACGCAGCATCCCAGATATCTCGGTTGCAGCAGCAAAATCGAGTATATACCAAACCCGACACCGCGACACGGCGTGTCAAACGTCAGAAAATCCGACACATCTAAGAATCCCCACACGTAGATCAGCAAATCCGACACATCTGGACGCGCATCCCAGCAAACCCGACACAACTTCAGAAAATCCGACACGCACAATCAGCTAGTCTCGCTTGCATACGCGAGAATCAACGGCATGGCACAGTGCCAAATATTTACCTCCCTCTCTCTTCCGCACCACCACTATCCCGCAATCGCCCCCGCTTCCCCCCGCTCAAATATGCTCGCGAGACGATCCCCCGATGGAAGAAAACCCGCTGGAAAGCGACCGTACGGCGTTGTGGCAACCCCAGTCTGTAGTGCCTTCCACGCTGCAGGTGAAAACTGGTCTACTAGGGCAAGGGTCCCCGAGGTGCACAGTACCGCCCCTCATCCGATGAACTCGCTGACCCTGGCCCAGCGCAGGCGCTTGAGCCGGGCGCAGGAACGGGGGGAAACCTATCCCTGGTGAGTAATTTCACCGCCTGCAGGAATTGGTTCATCTTCGCCCCAGCGCTACTTCCTGACCCCCCATCGAAAACCCTGCCCAAGATGCTCTCAGAGGATGCGAGGATGACGGGTTCGGGGTCAGACCGGAGCTTCAAGGGGTCTGAGGTCGAGGAGCGGGTCGTCTTCGTGTTTTCAAACGTCCTTCAGTGCGGTGTGTTCATTTCCGCATTTTTTTCCCGCCCCTTCTAACGAATTGTAGCGGTCCCCGTCTCGCGTACGTACGGCAAGGCGGGTAACGGTGACTGCGCTCATTCCGACCGCGCTCAGGTTGAAAATAATATTTTAAGCATTTATTTTGTGCAACTTTTTTTGAGACTACCACCTAGAGAAAATGTATGTTTTTAGCATGAATGTGCTTGCAAATGTGACCTTAACCATATTTTACTCGACCAAGATCGCTAACGATTTGACCTCACGACGTGGCCAATAGAGAGGTTGCGCAAAAGCCGCATGCGGCTTTTTTGCGCGCAAAGTCTGGGTATGCGGCTTTTTTTTCCGTTTGCTCCAGTGGTCCAGGGGGCGATGATAACAATATCTGGTGATGTACGAAAGCAAAAGAGCGCACCTCCGCAGGCGGCTTTGCGCAACCTCTCTAATAACTTGGCCATTTTGGCGATAAAATGGACAAAATGGCCCAAACTAGTCACTTTCTCCGCTGCATTACGCGCTCAAATAACTCCCATGCAAATGACGCGCATGTACGAAGAACTCACCATCATCCGCCCGCGACGCCGACACCCCACCGCAGGTATGTTCCCACTCCTTCGCCAGCATTTAACAACGGCGCAACCACGCGTCGGTGCCCACGAGGCCGCACGGGCGCCCTTGTCACTGGAGAAGCACGAAATGCCGAGGACAGAGAAAAGTCTCCCTGTGAGACGGTTGGAACCAGTACGTCTTCAGCTACAGTTGCCGGGCCCGAAGCGATCTAAATTAATTTCTCTGTCACAGCGAGACACTATTCACAGGGTCAAAGCTCAAGATTGAGAAATAACACACCTGGCTTGCGAGGCTTTATCCAGTTCTTCCTTGTCCCTCAGATTCTCGTCAATGCGCCTCTGTGTACGGGCAGAATTTCCACTGTAAAAGCCCCCAAGGTTTGTTTCTGCAGTGGTCCAGCTTGTCTGGGACTTGTGTTCGATGATCTGTTCATACGCGGTGCGCATTGTCGCCTCATCAGCTTCCGCAGCACACACGAAACTCGCAACTAATGTGCTGCCCTCCAAATCCCTGTGCCAACAAGACTGGCATTGTCTTCCAGCAACTCTGGATAACCCACCAAGGTAATAAAGCCTCGTGGCTGTTCGGCTCTTCTTCGATGCATCGCTGCCTTCTGACTGATCATTGTATCCTGTCGGTGTCCATTATTCATCTGCCGCACATGAGGACCCAACTGGTTAGCCTCATGCCAGTACTGCTCTGCTGTCTCACCGTGGAAATGACCCACACACTCCATGTATGGTGGCGGTCAAAACTTCATGTCAAACCGCATTTTTGGTCGGATTCCCCCAAGATTCGAGATTTGGAAGGAACATAGGGTAGGTTTATCGATAAAATTTTCATTTCAGAAAAATCGGGGTCACTCCTAACTTAGGGTTACAAATGGCAGATTTTTTGGAATGCAAAAAAAATTGTGTGTACCTAACTTGTAAGGTTCACCAGGGGTAAGGGTATACCTCCCAAGGCACAAGGTAAGGTAGCAGCTAAAATGCAATCTCATTCGCATGATGGTCTATATATTTATTTACATGAAAGGATTTGAACGCGTCGAGAGAATGAATATAACAAAAACCAACTGGAATGTGGCCAGTCCCATATACAGGAATGAGATGGGCGCCACGGAGAAGGGTGTCCAGGTGAACAATAGTGGTGAGTCGTGCATGCCCCTTCATCTCGGGCTCGATGATCCACATACCAGTCTCGATATCGGGAGACCTGCCGACTTTTTTAAACCACTCGACCAGCGCGCAAGAATAATCAACGCCATCGTGAGTGAAGGAAAAGAAAAGCTGAACGCGCACGACACTCATGCCCCGAAATCCGTCCTCTTCCTGGTTTTCCACGGCAAACGCGCAGTCCCGACGAGGACCATGTTTTCTCCATTTTGGCGTAGAGGGAATGCGTTCCCGACGCATCCCACGGATACCCGAGGGATCGCTTGGGGCGTAGAATGTGGCGATGGCAGAGTGGTACACGGAGATAGGATATTGTGAGAGGTCAAAGCCATTAGAGGAAGCATCACTATCATCGGAATAGATATTCGAATGAAGTTGGTCGTCAAGGAAGCTGGCCAGCAGCAAAGGAAAAGCCGGGACCTTGATATACTCGGCGAGGTCGTCTGCGAATCGGGGGTAGGAACGTTCTGGAACAGGAAAATTATGAGTTCTTCTCAAGCAAGCTTAACGGACGAAACCCACCTCTTCTGCGAGCGAGAATGACACTACCCTCGACGCGAGCATCATCAATTGCCTCCGCTTCTTCATCCTCAATTTCTTTGTCAGGGACAGGTATAAAAGTGGGTGGAAGCATGCCGCGCTCCACGAAGTCAGCCCGCGCGGCTGCAAGCTTGTCAAGGCGCTGGTTGGTCAGCAGCATTTGTGACAAGGCTTCGTAGCGACTCGAACGGCGCCAGGGCTTTTTGACTGCAGTAATATGGCGGGACTCGGTGATGGAAGAGCAAACACCGCCCGGCGCGCCGAAATCCTCAATATTAGTGCGGTAGTGTGTCATGGAGTGCTGACGGGGGAGTGAAAATCCATGAGGGCGAACACCAACCTGCCGAAAGACCTCGCGATGGGCGTGATATTTTTTAACAGAATTATCCACTGCATCTAGCGTGGATTCCTCGAAGTCTGCGCGTCGAACCAGGTAGCAAAAATCAAGGAAAGCGCTGATAGCTTCCACGATCGCAGGGGGTACCAGACCTTTGATTGCGGGAAGGTACACCTAGAACCCGATTAAAAATCGAACGAGCAGAAGGGTAAGAAATTCTACCTTCATCAGCGCTTTGGAATCATCCCCAGTCCACTGTTTGAACCGGCGACCCTGTTTGAAGCGTCGCAAGCAGGGGAATGCCGGTACAGCGGTGATGCTGTGATATAAATATAATTAGTTCACATGTCAGAATAGGAAGTATTCGGACCGTACCGGCGGTCAATTTCGTCCATAATAGCATCGGCGTTCGCCTTCGTATGCTCAAGATAGAGGTATTCACCCACCCAGGTCACAAGGTGATCCTTGAACGACCCCTTTATAACTTGGTGAAGAAGATCAGAGGAGAGCATCTCGTGATATCAGCCCGCGGAAAATCTCGTGTAAATGGCTATGTACGCCCGTCAGTATTGAGAATTCTAGCACCGGAAGGACTCACTATAATATCCTCATCAATTCCGTACTCATCCCACAAGATATCTCCATCGAATGCGGCAAGCAGTTCATCTGTCAAGGCTTGTGTTCGACGCCCAGCCAGATCACCATCTAAATCTGTTGATAGGGCTGTACATCTGGGCACGTTAGAAATCATTATAGCCTCGAGAATTGGAGGGAAATAAACTTACTTTGCACACCAGTTTTGCACGATACAGGCCAGCATCACCTGCTCTGGATAATCTGCAATAAACGGTCCAAAATCGTAGATGCAACGGCGAAAGTGGCCATCCGGACAACGGCGAACCACTGGAGTTGTCATCCCGGGCTGATAGAATAGCTGCAAGAGATGCGTGATATAGTTGCCGTTTGAAGGTTCGGAACGCAGGGTCATTGTCATACTTTCTATCACCTGAATAAGATAATTAGAATCGCGCGCGCAAGATATAATATAGACCCACTTTTGGGAATCGCAAGGAAGGCGAAGGGCACTACGCCATTGCGATGCCCGCGCCGGATGCTGTTGTGAATATTTCCTAGCGAAATATATGCCGGATGGTATTCAACATCCCCGGTCGCAACCGATACAGTAGTTTTATCACTTCCAAAAAATAATGGAGTGTACATGGAGCCCTCGGTGCTCGGATCGTCGGTGTAGATTTGATCCTGCTCAGTTTAATCAGCATTGGACAGGGGGACGAGAGGAACCAAATTACACAATGCCTCCACGCAAAATTAGCTGACATAAAATCATTCCAGCGCCGCTTCCCTTTGGAATCAACATGAACGTAAGGTGTGGTATCGAAGGCGCCATCGAAATCCGGATTATTGAGCATATTCGCAATAATTTCATCCGGATCACGATACCAAACCTCGTACGATTGGCGGGCCCAAGCAGGGGCATCCTCGCCAACTGCCAATGGTTCCGTCTGAAAGCACTGCCAGGGTGCATCCCCCTGCTTCGTCGCATCAATAGTTTCATAGAGATGCGTGACATTCATTTTAAGGTTGAGCGGGCGCTCCAACTGTGCAAGAACGGCTCTCCCAGCCCCGAAGGTGTACCGCGGCCGGGCAAGAAGAAGTCGGCTCTCAGTTTTGTTGCTGTCCCTTGGGCCGAGCGCGCCGCCAGTTACCTAAAACCGATCAAGACTCTGAGCCTCCAGAAGTGGTCCGAGATCTTTGCCCTCACGGTGGCGCATCTGGACAAGTCGGATCCCATGGACGATATTTTCTCCACCGACGGTAATTCGAGTGAGGGGTACATCGACCCGCGTTCATGTGTCGTCGTGTCCGACGATGAGCCGAGGAGGACGGGATGAGGTAATTATCAGCTTCCTCACCGCGCGCGATTTTAGGTGTTCACTCCTACTCCATAGGCCGGCAGCTTTGTGTAGCATATAGGCAGCTTCTGTAGTCCCCGCATCATCCAAATTGATTATATTTTCGCCCCGCTCGTGACAAATGTGTGATATTATGGTTACATGAGGCATTCTAGCGTCGAAACTGGTGGACATTCTGGTACCAGTAATATAAAATGGCAGATATGGTGGCCAGAATATATTATGGCGCTCGCTATTTTTTATGCTGCCAGATGAGATTATGGCATGATGGCGCTGCTGGCTGACCTGGCGCCAGGTCAGCCAGACGGAAAACATTTTCCTGATGTTGATGCTGGTAAAGCACCAACTGCGCCTGAAGCGTGAGTCCCTCGCGAATGCCCTGCCCGCTGCGGAGGCCGCTGCATAGGGAGATTTCTTATTTTACTTGTCCAAAGTACGGCCGTAATTACCGTAATATACCGTCAAAATATACCGTACCGTGTGCACAGAGAACCCGCTGGAACGCTGGCCCGCGGCCATGATTTTTGGAAACTCGCAGCGCTGCACACAAACGTCCCATGCGCGGCATCCAGCGATAAAAATCCACCAGTGCAGCAAATAGGACAGTGCTCCGAAAGTCCTTCAACTTGCGGGCCTTTTTTAGGCTGTCCGCTGCAAGACACCCAAGCTCGGAGGGATGGAGGGGAGCAGCGTCATCCAAAACTGTGTCAATCCAGCTGGCAATCTCGTCGGCAACAGCAATGGAATCAATAGCAGTGTCCCCGTCCTTCAAACGAGCTTCCTGTTCAAGCAACTCTGGGGAAATGTCGTCCTCGAGTTCTGATTCATTCACCGACAGGATGTGGCGGAGAGATCCATGGAAGAGGTTGCGGCGGAAGGTACGAAACTCCGCCGTATCTTTATTCTCGCGATCGGCTATGTAAAGAGATGCATAAATTGCGTAGAAGGAGGAGAAGTGTAACACACTTTTGGGTATTGCGAGAAAGCCAATGAGGGTCACGGAGTTGCGATGTGCACGTCGAACACCATTCCAAACGAGGCCGTTGGACATGTAGAGTGGGTAGTACTCGTTCTGACCCGTCGCGACAGAGACAGTCGTCTTGTCACTACCGAGGATGATCGGAACAAACGTTGAGCCCTTCGTCGCAGGGTCTTCAACGATGACATCCTGTATTGTAAAAAAATGTTAGACAAATCTTGGAAAGAATAGGAGTGGGAGACGCACGGCCTGCCGCCAAGTCCAATTTCCGGACATGAAGTCCTCGTACTCGCGTCGTCCATCAACAAAGACCTGCTTAGGCGCAAAGTCCATCTCGGATTTGAAGTCGGGGTTCGCCAGCTGTTGGTGGAGCACTAGACGAGGGTCGCGAAAATGGACGATATATTCTTGGTCTTCCATGGGGTTATATCTCCCGGGTCGATGGGTCGATTATAGCGAACGGTAAACGACTCCCATGGGACGTGCCCGAGATCGGTCGCGTCTATGGTGTTGTAGAGGTCCTCGTGGTCAGCGAATGGCGGATCAGGGGTGTTAGGCCGCGAGGCCCAATTCTGCATCAGCTCGTCGATAGCGCCGGCAGACATTTGGACCCGCCGATATAGAAGATCGGCCAGATCGAAGTCCTCGCGCCCGGAGTATGGGGTAAAATCATCGGGTGGTGGCCGTTCTCGAGGTGGTGGAGGGGCATTTGCGTCCAGAAAATTACCATCACGGTCGCATGGCCTCGCTACATTAATCATAAGCTTGATTCCACAATTTAATGAAGCCGAAAATTCACCATTCAAGAACGGATGGTACTTGACAACTCGACGCGGAGGCGGTGCAAGACCCGCAGGCGGCGGAGTTGCTCCTGCAGCGGCGTCTCCACCGCCAATAACGGAGGATGCGCGACTGCCAGGCGGAGAGCCCATAGCGACATCTCCATCATTGTCTGGAGCATCTGCGTCGAATTGAGTGTGAGCCGTTTTCATGTGGTTCGTGCGCCCGGAGAGATTGAGAAAAAAGCGAGAGCAGCCCGGAGCGAGGCATGGTACATTGCGTGGTTTGAAAGTCTTGCGCTTCAGCATAGTCGGTGAAAAGGGTAAGAGAATCGAGAGAGGTAAAATTAAAAACAAGGCAATCGTGCAGAAGACGAGCGCCGGTGTTCCTGGCCGCGACTGTAATAGGAAAAACGGCTCGGAATTTTCAACGCCGGTGTTTCAAGTTGCCTGAAAGTAATATGTGGCGCAGTTACGATGTTGCCTGGAAATAAATTGCAAATATGTGGCGCAGTTACGAACCATACTCATCTCCACACGTGCGTTTTTCACGACTTGCGCATCTCTCCTTCCTCCCTCCACCATGGAGATGCCTCGTCCTGGCCTGAATACCCGCGAGAAAAACAAGACTATCCGTCCCGGCGTCAACGCTGGCGTCGAAAAGAAAAATCGCCGTACCCAGGCGCAAATGGCACAGGCCCGCGCCGACGAGACCACCGCAAAGGCACAAGAAAAACTCGACGTCGAGAAATCAAAGAGGCGGCTGGCAATGCTTGAAGATAAGCAGCGCCTGGCCGATATCAAGTACGCTAAAACTGCGAATCACCCCGCAGACCGCCCAGAAGTAGTGAGCGCACCGTCTTCCAAAGCCACCGAGGGTAAGACTCTTGCTCTGTTCATAACTAAACACGCTGACACGAATTCGGCGCAGGTGCAGCAGGTGGCGGGGATGGCAATGAGTCCGGCTCTGGGGATGACTCCGACCCATACGCCCAGCCCGCCAGAGAGGAAAGCAGCGAAGAGTCCGGGTCCGAGACCGATGAAAGCGAGGATGACAAGCCCAAAAAGAAGAAGAAGAAAAAGCAGCCCTCCGTTACTCGCTCTGACATTCTCGCCTCGCGCAACACTCGCGATGGGTCCGGGACCCCAGCAGTGCCGGCTGACGATGGCAAGAAGAGGAAGGTGTCCAATGACAAGTAAGATTATTCCATTCATTTCAATCCTACGCTCAACTCCGATACCAATTTGTTGAAGGAACACCGAAAAACCCAAGAAGAAGAAAGCAAAAGTCGGCGGCAAGAAGAGTGGTCTTCAAGATCCCAAGTCCGGCAAAAGCGGCGGTGCGGTTGGTGCGAGTGCCGACGACGACTCTATGGTTGCGCCAGGTGGACCTGCCCTCGACGACGACACAGAGGAGCACATTGAGCGGCCCAAGGTTGGGAAGAAGCAGAAGGGCGTGCCTAAAGCCGTAAGCGCATCGCTTCTTCGGATCGAATCGGATAACTCACGTCACTCTTTTTTCTCTTCACCATGCCACGACCTCATCGTCATTCAGCCTGCTCCGCCCAGGCCGCTCACCGCTAAACAGATGCGCGGTGGTCAGTCCAAATGGACCCTCAAGCACCTTCCCGAAGGTACCATGTCCGAGTTCAAGGAGGAAGTCGTCCCTTTGGCACGCCAACTTACTGGCACGCTTGCGCCGTGGGCGAAAATGACTAGTAAGCAGCTTCAGACCATGCTCGACATGGTTTACGGCGCTGGGAAATGTGAGGGGCCTTTTGGATGGTCCGTTTTATTCCCTGGTACGTATCAAATTGCTTCTGCCAATTCATCGGATAACGAAGTTCTCGGTATACATAGACCAACTACGAGTATATACCAAACCCGACACCGCGACACCGCGTATCAAACGTCAGAAAATCCGACACATCTAAGAATCCCCACACGTAGATCAGCAAATCCGACACATCTGGCCAAATGGGACGCGCATCCCAGCAAACCCGACACAACTTCAGAAAATCCGACATGCACAATCAGCTAGTCTCGCTTGCATACGCGAGAATCAACGGCATGGCACCGTGCCAAATATTTACCTCCCTCTCTCTTCCGCACCACCACTATCCCGCAATCGCCCCCGCTTCCCCCCGCTCAAATATGCTCGCGACGATCCCCCGACGGAAGAAAACCCGCTGGAAAGCGACCGTACGGTGTTGTGGCAACCCCGGTCAACGAATTGTAGCGGTCCCCGTCTCGCGTACGTACGGCAAGGCGGGTAACGGTGACTGTCCGATAATCCCCATGTTGCCTTGTCAGCTGGTCTCCAGGAAAGCTGGGTCCATCATGGACCCATTTACTCTGTCGGCCGATATCCAGCCGACAGGAGGAGCCGGTCCTCGCACAT
Source organism: Mycena sp. CBHHK59/15 (assembly GCA_029204085.1). Classification (NCBI taxonomy): domain Eukaryota; kingdom Fungi; phylum Basidiomycota; class Agaricomycetes; order Agaricales; family Mycenaceae; genus Mycena; species Mycena sp. CBHHK59/15. The sequence goes on from JARGXW010000301.1 coordinate 97,986, forward strand.
GGTGCGCATGACCGCTCCAGCTGATGACTATACATTGGCGGTGTAGTGTATGCCCAAGTGTCCGGGGGCCTACACCTGCCACATGACCCGTGTTATACTTTGCCGGACCGGGACAGCGTGGCAACTTGAACTTCGGCAGAAGCAGCACCGTGACTCGCATCATTCGGAGAAGACCAACTCTGCATCCTTTTCCCCAGGTTCCTCCCCAGCCGCGGTTTCGAGGTTCACTTGGATTCCAAGTAGCGGTATTACAATTTTGAATAAAAAATGCTTTCGGGATTCTCGGACCGCTTCTGATGTGACTTGAAATGTGACTCTAGTTTGGGTGAACCTCTCCACGGCGGCTGGCCGATAATATAGGTAAACAACATAGCCACATCAAGACCCCGTAAACTCGCTGGCACTCCGCGCAAATCCTCGTCGCGCCCCGCCCGACAAACGCGTCCCGTTCACGCGTCTGGCTGCACATCCCGATGCCTCCGGCCACCACTGGCCCTCCCCGGCTCGACGCCGTGCGCACTGCTGATGAGCAAGGAAGGCACCCAGAACGTCGTCGGTGTGAGATAGGAGGTGATCGACGGCAGGGTGATCTGTGAATGCCGAGTGGGCAAGAAGACCGACCAGGAATTCCGAGATGTTCAGCCGATGATGCTGAAAGGCGCCTAAGAGATCCGAGAGCTGGGATCGGGAGGCGGTAGCCATGGCCCGCGCGACGATGTCGCGAGATCTATGCCGGATCGGGAAACGGGGTCCTGTGGCTATGTTGTTTACCTATATTATCGGCCAGCCGCCGTGGAGGGGTTCATCCAAACTAAGGTCACAATTTCCGTCACATCACATTCGGTCCGATTCTCCCGCCGCCCCATTTCTTAATCAAAATTGCACTACCGCTACTTGGAATCCACGAACCCCGAAACCGCGGCTGGGAAGGAACCTGCCTTTTCCCCACCTCCATCTCCACCCCCGCTGCTCGCGCCAGACGTGCATTCAGTCTGACGAAGTCCAGATGGCTGCTCTAAATCAAGCAAAGCTCGAGGCGCGCAACATCTTTAAGCGTTACGAGGCGTTCATATTGGATGTGGAAAATACCGTCGACAGGGATTGTGCCGCATTCGAGAGCACCTACTCCGGCAGTGAGGTCGCGGATATCATCGAGCTGCGTGGACGCGTCCAGAATGTTCGGTGCGTCATCCTGAGAATATCGGCGAATTCGAAACTGATTGACGACGGTATGTAGAAACAAGACAGCGGAAATGAGTCAAGTGAGGCAGTGGATAAAGGAGTGCCCCGGATCCCTCCAGACTCAAAGACCACCTTTCAACCCCGACCTGGGCAGCGGGTTATTGTGGGCCCAAGACTTGTAACGAAGTTACACAGCATCTTGGCTCTATGAATCTCATATGTCCGAAGTGTGGAGCGCTTGACTGTTAACAACCTTCGTTTTGGCACATGTTGTTTGGATGGAAAAATTCAGTTGCCTAATGTTCGTGCACCTCCCAGAGATCTCTTGGAGCTTTTTGATGGAACAAGCCTCCACTCAAAGCATTTTCTGGATAACATCCGATCTTACAATGCTGCTTTTGCTCTGGCTTCACTGGGTGTCACTGTGGATAAAACTGTTCAGGGTGGTGGCAATGCTCCATATGTTTTCAAAATTCAAGGAGCACTATATCATAAAGTCGGCTCTTTGCTTCCAGAACCATGGTTACCTTCATGTTCACAGATTTTCAAGTGTCATCAGAAGGTCACGGGTTCGATTCCCACACTATGGTACTTGTGCGTAATGGCATTTCCTCCCTGGACAACTTCCCTGGCATTAACTGGATTTATCTGGTAGACCCAGTGGATGACTTTTGGAATGCTTCTGCAGACTGAATTTCATTGTCCCAAACACTCCAAAAAAAAAAAAAAAAAAAAAAAAAAAAACCCCCAAAGGAACCAAGTCTGCCCAAAGGGGCGATAAAATTAGTCAGCATGTGCAGATTGCGCAAATTGCGCAAATTGCGCAGATTGCATTTGGTCATGTTTGTCCATGTGTGATGCATCTGTATATGGCCGTATGCATACTCATACGGCTCCATACGGCATACGTACGGCTGCCACCCGTAACCATATAGGAGGAACTGGAGGGTCGTACGGTATGGTACAGGATTAGGGTCGCGACTCTAATTAATTTTGGTTTAAATCCTCTGGCCTTATGCTCTCACTCTAAATTCACTAAAATATTAGGGAGAGCTATGAAAGCCTGTTTGCGTCCCTAAAGTAATAATCAGAATATTTGGAACATGAATGGAAGCACTATGATTTTATATATGACCAAAAAAGTGAAAGTGTGCTGAATTATACTGTACTTCGCCCTGGCAAAATTTGAGCCTGGGCAGTGGATGGAATCTAGTAAAACTGGTGGTGGAAAACAAGTTCGTGACAATGGCAATGAGTTCGCGATCAAGATACATGTCCTCCCAAGTCCCTCTCAAATTTTTATACACGAGATCGGAAAGGAAGAATTTTATTCTGATACTTCTGGTCCTACTAGTTCATCCACCTCGCCCTTGGCTCGCGGCGCAGTTCTCGGTGGCGTTCGATGTCTACCTCGCGATCCGCGCCGTCGTAGACAGGCGGGTGCAAGTCGCTCTGGGACGCGATGCCCCGGACTGGCGCCTCAAGAACACTTGTCCCGCGTGTCTGTACAAACTCGAGGGCGAGCCCACGCTGGAGCTGCCCTTCCTGGCCACTATCGACGGCAATAACTCGCTCAAACGGTTTGAGCTGCGCGAGCGGGAGGACGTGTGCGAGGATGGGACTGCTGTGCCCGGCGCCTCCAAGGAGCGCCTCGATAGGCGCGCGGCACCGGGCGACTACTACTTGTCGCGGGAGGAGGTCGATAATTGGGCGAGGGAGGGCCTCGACGATCTGATGAAGGGCGCGATCCCCGACGCCGAGCACGACGAGGACAACGACGGGTGTACGGAGCGGTGGCAGAACATGAAGGAGGACGTGACGGCGCGCGCGTGGGGCATGTACGACGAGACGGGGTTCTTCCCTGCGCTCTGCCGGCATGGGTTTGTGCTCATCGTCGTGGATATGATCAAGAGTGGGGAGCTGTAAGTGTTTGCAGCTTTTTTTTCACAGGTTGTACTGACGCCGCGTACTCTTTAGCGGGAAATATGGGTACGCCATCACTGCCCACCTGCTGCGTGTCCTAGGCCGACTCGGCCTGGGGTACGACATTGGGTGCAAGTTCGGCAAGATGGTGAAGGCGCACCCACTCCTCTCCAAGCTCGCCCGCGACAACCACTTCAGATCCCTCGTCGGCATCTTCCACGGCCACGCGCACAACCGCCGTTGCCAGCTGACCCACCTCGCCACCTACGTGATGGGCATGGGCTTGGAGGATCTACTCCGCCGACCCGAAGATGTCGCTGTCCGCATCGCCGCCCTCGGCAACGATGTTAACGGCCGCTACGGGCGCACGCGCCACGCGACTCCGGATCGACTGTACAATCTGGCGCCACCGAACCTCGACCTGGGGGACCTGGAGGTTTGCGGGGGCGGTGCAGTCGCCGCTGAAGTGTCCCATGACACCGCACTTGTGGCATTCGCCTGAGCCCACCGCCACCGTGCCCGGTGTCAGTGGGTACAGGCGATCCTCGCTCGGTGGACGCGCCTGTCCAGTTCTTTACGTAGTATCCTGACTGAGCGAACGAGAGAAAATATTACGGCTCTTTGCGAAATCGCGAAATCGCTTGAGCATTTCGCTGCGTAAATACTGTAAACGGAGAAACAAGCTTTTATATGTAAGAGCTTTCACGACATGTGCTGCTCCTCTACACCAAGGAATCCCTTGAGCCCAGAGGCATGGGCATTCACGATCTGCAAGAAGCCCTCGATGTCCTCCATCACAAGATCATAATAACGTTTCTGCATATCGAATCTTCATCGAGCGATTTATTGCATCGTTATCATTGACCGTGGCCGCCGGAGACCATACATTCCAGGTTAGTTTTGGCCGATAAATATTGTGAAGACTGCTCTGACCCTCACTTTATTGTAGCTCCTCAAGTATATGGGGGATTTGAAGGGAGAACAGCTCTTCATCGCCGCATATACACTTTTGAATGAGTTTGAAGAAGTTCGAGCACATTCCCTCACTCAAACAAAGTCATTGGCGTTTGTCAAGGAATTATTCGAGCATATTCAGGAAGGCTTGAAAAAAGCTGGTCACCCGCCCACCGAAATATTTTATACCGATTCACCGCAACGTGAGCTGGTCATTTTTCTCTTCCAGGCACCTAAACTTATGGCGTTCAGTGGAACGGTCTTTTCACGAGTCTCTCAACAGCTCTTTGATCAAGGATGTTGAACCGATTACCCAGTGGACTGACCTTCCTCTTCTCGAGATCACCGCTGGAATCCCAACCACCATCGTTGCTGATTCCATGGATATCGAGGACGAAGCAAATGATATTCTTGCTGATATTGTCACTCCAACCTCCTCACTTTCTTTGATCGCCCTTGCAATCAAGACCTGTCAACGGGACGAAGGTCCGCCTCGCCTGGACATCATCCAGCTTCGAACACAAGATAAGATTGCTGTCTTCGAGGTTTTTTTTTCAATCTCTATCAGAAATCATTAGTGTTAATTTAATATCTAGGTTTCGGCTCTGACGTCGCGAAGTGATATTCTTCCGTCCTTGCGAGCAATTCTCACCAGCCCGGCGATCATCAAAATCGGGCATTCTATCCGTGAGAGCCTCCAAATAATTTCGGATGCATTCTCGCTCCCTGAGATTGTGACTCTCGCAAAGGCAAAGAATGCACCGATCCTCGACTTGGGGAAATACGCCAAACTCAAAGGAGCAATTGATGATCTGTCAGTATCGCTTTCTGCACTCTTGGGTCTGGTTCTGCAAAAATCCTTCTCACTTCCATACCATCTTTCATATCCTTGGGCACTTGCACCCCTGGAGCGGAACACTCTGTTGTTTCGAGAGATCGACTGCGAGTGGCAGGTTTATCTTGCCCTCAGCCGTCTTGATTCTCTCGGCTTGCCGTTACAGCCCACGCAAGCAGTAACTCATGGGCAGTGTGTAACACTCATCCAAGCGTGCAAGCCCGTGGCGGAAGGCACAATCGTTGGGCACCATCCGGGCTACCTCAATGCAACTATGGATAATGATGGACTCACGAAGCGCATCAACGTGAGTGCGTCCCGTTCTTTGGTTGAGATTACGAAGGTTAGCCCTATCAATCTCGTTGTCCCGATTTTCTTACAGTGTCCCGTAGGTTCTTGTTCCAGGTTCCATCCACAAGTTGCACAATCAAACGATTGAATGGATCTTTGCGCATGACCAAAAAGCGGTTGTTAGCACCTCTCAGCTTCTTTCTCGTGGCGAGAATCCTCCAGTTCCATCTCGCATCATCTCCCGTGCATTCTCTGTCCCCGCTCTGCCTGACATCTCCCAAAATATCCCCGAGTTCTCCCCGTCAATACCGCTGGCCACCATCGAGTTCGAGAATTTGACGGAGAAGGACGCGGATGTGTTTGCAGCCGAGGATTCAGACGAGGACGAAGATGGGGCTTTTAGTTTTGACTTTGATGATGACGATGCCGAATTCGCAGCCAGTCAGGTACTTATTTAACAGTCCTTTTCGCCGCCGGATTTATTGACAGCTTAAACAGGACACCGATGAGATACCTGGAATTGACAGCAGCTTTTTCAACAACACCTTATTTGATGACACCATCGACGAGGTGCGCGCTGTTGTTCCAGAATTGAATCCGAGTTCATCCATACCCTATGTAGGACACTTCCGCGGCTACACTGATGGAAGGCATCGAACACACCTTCACGCTAATACAGCAGTCAGAGAAGCTCCCCAGCCGCGTCCTCGATGACGCATTTCATTATATGGACCGACTCCTCCGCCTCTTGAATTCAGCATTCAAAGCCTTTGCTCACGACTTCAGCGAGGCAATATTTGTTCGAGACCAGTCGGACGAGTGCGCTGTTCGTGCCGTGGTTGAAAAAAATGGCGGCGACTGGGCATATTACAAGCGCGCAAAATCCTCGGCCCTTAATCGCCGTATCCGCCGCTATATTCCGCAACGTGCTGTTCTATTGGGTCGACTCGATAAATTGTTCAAGGCTTACCAAGACATCCAGTGTTCTACCAAAAAAGTGACGGCCCCTTCTTCTCGGATGACGCAAAGGAGATGGTACAGCATCTCCTTCAAACCGCGCGAGAGGGTTACCTCTCAGATCCTCCTGGCGTCCCGCTTTACTATTTAATGGGAAAGGACCGCGATGGACTGAACATCTACCGTACCATTCGAGGGACGAACTCGCTCAAGGGTGGATTTCACATGGTTGTTCGTCGCATCTTTGGCTCGCTGAGAGCTTCTCCCGAATTGGCGGAGTGCATTCTGATTAATTGGATCCTACGCCGGAACGTGAGGGTATCTACTCATTTTTTCTCCTCTTATTTTTTTGGTTCTGATCCTGTTTTAGGTCAGGTTTCATAATCGTACAGGCAAAAAATATCGCGGACACTATGCACTCTGGATCAGAGACGAGATTGTCGAACTTGCCATTGCAGTCGGCTGTGAGACTTCCTTCCCTCGCCCCCGCGTACTTCCCACTCGGATAGCCACCTCTGAAACTATGGGCATCCTCCCTATAGCCAAATCGCTGGCCGAAAACCTCAAAATTACTACACTTCCTCGCCCGCGTATCACCGGTCTACCGCACCATCACGATACACCGGTCCATGTTCTAACCCGGCTCTCTACCAAGTCCGTAAACCGGTACCGTTACCTCCAACTCCGTCAGCGAACTCTTGCGGCAGTGGTTCCAGTGCATACTCACCAGGAATATCTCACGTTCAAGGCGCATATTAATCACCCGAAATTCAGAAAGGGAAACAAAGTTTATCCGCCCCACGAGCACTGGAAGAACATCGACTTCCTCAAGTTTATGCAGTTCTGGAACGAACTTGTGGACGGCCAATCACGCTCCGTAGCCGACTCCAATCTCCGACTTTACTACAAACTACCTCAACAACTTGAGGCGCACCACAAAAAAACGATTCTCTGGAAATCAGAGCGTTCTACACTCACGACGGGCGCCAATTTCACCGCACGGAAGCCCCTTCTCGACGTCCTGAATTCGGATGACAATTATACTCACGCACTTCCTGCAATTCCGCTACCTGAGGCTGTTCCTGACGGAGAACTGGATCTCTCTATTCCAGGTTTGACTAGTCTTATCATATTCTGCAGAACCCGCACTGATTTCATTATTCCAGGGGACGATGTTCCAATATCTTTCAATCTTATGGCCGAGGCGGAGGATATTGGTGACGTAGTCGACTCTGAGCTCCTTGGAATAGGTTCTGGTGAGCAGGTGGGGGAGTCGACGGTAACCGGGGACTCGGAGTCGCTGGTCCAAATAACACCACAGCCTGCGCCCCCGCAGCCTTCGCAGTCGACGGCACCTGCAATAATCCGGCCAGTCGCTGTGCAGCAGGCACTGTTGCCTGGTGCTTCCACGCCCACACACGGTCCTGCGACTCGAAAGGCTAAAGCAACGAGACGCTGCGCTTTGTGCGTTGAGGCCGTTTGTCCGAGGCGCCACGACTGCAAGGGCTCGGGGGGCCAGAAATGGTGCATGTGTGGGCACCCTCCTTTGACGAACAAACGGGCACGCGACCGGAGGGAGGGACGTACTTTACAACGGGAGCATGAGGCAGGGGGACACGGCAGTTGATCGTTGGAAAGTGATTTATTTAAAAATGTTGTACATGCCGTTGGACTCGCGGATGAGTAATTGAAGAGTCAACTCCAAGGACTTGAACGTTGAGCTTGAACGCGACGCAGACCTCCAGGAGAAGCACCCAAGACGTGAGCTCCGTGGCATAGCTGCACACGTAGTGGACGATGCAAACTTGCGTCGCACGGTACGTGTACAGCTTTTGAAACGGAGTTCTCACATTGAAGAAGCAAATCGGTTGGTCTGGAGGGATTGAGAACGTTTCGGGCCCCCAAAAAATAGCAGAAGTTAGTTTATTTCAGGCACAGAGCAGCGAGGTACGCACTAGATTCACCGCCAAGCGTTTCGCCAGGAGTAGAGTCAAACTCACGAATTTGACCTTGAAGGAGGACGTCCAACGCGCCCTTGAAGCGATGCGGGATAGGTTCCGGGTGGAGGAAGGTGCTGCAGCGCGTGCTCTGTACACAGAAGGTGTCGGAGGCCTCGACGCGCGTTGCGCGTCGTCACTGCGAAACGAGGTTGGCGGGGGTCCAGTCAGCAGTGTTGGCGGGAACGCGTCAGCGGCGTGACGGCCGGTATTCGTCGGGAAGGTTGGGTTAGGGAGGGAAACGAGTCTGGGCCGGAGGACGCGAGCAGAGCGAAGCAGTAGTGAGACAGCGCTTGTTTGGGCAGTGGATGCCGAGAAAGGTGCCGAAAGGATCTTGAATTTGATTGGCTGGGACTTACGCCATCCGGGCCGCTGGGACTTAAGACTTGAATCAACGGAACAATCCACGCGTAGCCGATATTCAAGATAATTCAAGTTTTGCAAGTTGTCTAGGACAGTCTATGGGCCGTTTGGAAGCTCCATTTTGCAGGTATGTAATGTCTTTGATTATCTGACATTCCCCCTCTTTTCTCTTTTCTCTCTCTCTTTTCTCAACTTGAATAACTTGAATTCGCCGCTTTCTCCCCAGACATAGTACATGAGCCGCTTTACTGAGCCCGACGTTACCGCTTGACGCTTTCGGGGCGGGCTCCTTTTTGGGCTTCTTCGTGGGAACAGAACTCGCCGCGCTACCGCCGCTTGCATCCGTTCCAGCACGACGTCTGTTCCCCCCACTCGGAGCTGGTTCCTTTGGCTGCACGTCCTCGCTGCGCCCCTTTCCTTTTCCCTTCCCGGTGAAAAAGCCGAAGAGTGTGCTCTGAATCTTACTCTTCTTGGGCTCGGACTTTCCACCTGGCGCCGCCGCGGATTTCGACTCGTCTGCGCTTGGACCCGCAACATTTGCCGCATCCACCTCGATGCTCAACTGCTCCTCTGGCTCACCCTCCCATGCAGCGCTCTCTGCGGGTTCGTCGTCTCCCAAAGGTCCCACATCAACATCCATAGCCGATGACCCGGACGTGGCGTCCCAATCCCCGAAATCAGCCACGCTGCTTGTCGCGAAAGACAGATGATCACACATGTCGACCGTAGGCGCCCCGACCATGCTCTGGTCGTCTTCCGATTCATCATCCCATGTCGCGCGTCCCAGGAGAACATCTGTGTCCGAATAGTCGCTTGATCCTGCCTCGCTACTGTCGGAGAACGCGACACTGTCGGACGATCTGTTGCTCCGACCATTGTGTGGATTCAGAAGGTCGGCGATGGATATTTTGGCTCGGGTGGCGCCGGTCTGGCAGGAAATGAGCAATACAATAACGAAAATGTGAGTAATTCGTACCGGGGGTGCTTTCGTCGATGTTTCTATGATCTGATTCTTCGCGTATTTCAGAAAATGTTGTATCCGTGCGAGAACTGCGCTGCGCGGAATCCAAAGGGGTGTGTCGGGGTACAAGACTCGCTCGCAGGTATTGAACATAACGATCCCACAGCTGTATCCATCTTTCTGGACGCCATGCTCGAGTGTGTCGTACTCGGAATGGAAAGCTTCGGCGAATTGGAGCTGAAGCCACCTTTTCGCAGCCTTGATGAATGTTTTGGGCGGCTCGAAAAAACCTGGCAGAGAATCGCCTGCTTTGATGTCAGTTTCCCGTGTCTGACCCGCGACTTTCATACTCACCAAACTCAATAGTTTTCTTTGTGAAATCCACAACGCCGGCGACCCAGTGGCTATTGCCAACGTTCACGGGGAAGATGATTTTCTTTTTCTTTCCTTCCTTGACCTCACATTCATAGCGATAGAGAAGCGACGCCGTTTGCTTTGTGTATTTGCCCTTCGAAGCGCCCAGCAGTTGGTGCGGAAATGCAAGTGTTGCGACCGTGACATCTGCGAGGTCGGGATCGCACTCGACCCGTGCAGCCAGCTCCTCCATCATGATGTCGATGCTGTCCGTACTGAGCCAAACAGTCCCCAGGAATTGATACAAGTATGTTGTCGAAGTTTTTTGCTTCCCGAAGCGGAGGGAGCATTCCATCCCAGCGTCTTTAGCGTTGCGCGCGCTTCCTCGATTGCAGCCCGAGTATGCTCCTCCTTGCATTTTTTATGCTCGTTCTCCAGCCAGGCAATACTGCGCTTCCAGTTCGACTGGTGCCCGACCGTGCAGGCCATCTCCATCCAATACGTGAGTATGGTAGGGGACGCGACTTCATGTCAAGTCGCAATTTTGCAAATTTTGGGCCAAAAGTAGGCGCAAACGACAGGAAAATAACATGTTTCTATTCAAATTTCACGTTTCGGACTTTGGGTATATAGTCACGTGACCAACCCGCCAAATCTCGGCAGGTGCAAAAATTTTCAAGTATGTGTTTTGAGCCCGTTTAAAATACGAGAAAAAAAAATGCGGCTTGTACATCTTGGCAGCAAACTCAGCTACAGCTCCTGTTGTGCCGTGGTGATAAATATCAAGATATTGATGTACTCGTCGGAAGAAGCGACAGACGGATATCAGTGGGCACATGTCAAGTGCTTCCTGGAGAATCCGCTTCCTATGCTCGAACTTGCCGTTGCTTTGCTCGTGGAAATAATTCTTGCACCACCCCCCAAAATACTCAATGGGATTGAGCTCTGGGTGGGAGGAAATGACACTCGTCGCCCACCTCCTTGATAATCTGCAGCCAATCTGCGGCGCAACTGTGGCGGATTGAGCAGGTAGTTCAGCAATCTGTGATCTAATCCACGCACCTTTTCGAGCAGATACGGCTCGTTCTTGAAGTCACAATGAAGCTGTTGAAACGTTTGGAGCATGCCATAGTCCTGTTCGCGAGGTCGAGGGCTGGAAGTTGTGCTTGTTTGGCTTACACGTGACCCACCACGTGACCCAAACCCGCCAAATCGGCTCTCAAAAAATCGATTTACGATTTTTAAATTTTTGACCCATACAATGTCTTCTAGCTACCAATAGCTGCTCAAATATGCATTAACAGAGTTTTCGAACAATATCTGACCTCGCTATTAGGGTTGCAAGTTCGATGCATCAAAGTTGTCATGAAGTCACGTCCCCTACCATACCCACAGCGGAAATCGATCCGCTCCCTCATTGTATCGGGGATCAATAACAGACTTGGCGCCGTTAAGCCACGCCTGCCCAGCCTTTCGTCCAAGAAGGTCAAGAACAGCCTGTGGAGGGATACTACGTGTGCGATCCTTCAAGACCCCAATATCGGTGGTAGGCGCGTCGTCGGAAAACCACAGCCGACTCTCCCCGTAGGCGAGCTCCGAGGACTGGCGAGGTAGAGCAATGGCCGCAAATTCCATAACCGGCAGGCTTCCGGCAGGTACGAGACCCACGGCGGGCTCGGGCGGCATGAATGCGGTGATTTTCGCCTGTAGCACTTCTCCCGGTAAGTCGCCGGAGTAGCTCTTCCCCTTCCCAATCCAGTCGTCCGAAATAAAAGGTTTTTCATCGTCGACCATGAGGGTGGCCATGTCGAGCTGTAAGATCCAAGAGCCCAGCGATTGCGCAAAGCCGACGAAAAAATTATTTGGATTTATGTGGCTAAGAGCTCTGAATGCTCCATAAGGAAAAGGCAAAAAAAGAAAATCAAAATGAGTTTTGGGAGGATCGAACCCAGCAAAATCAAAGAACATATTACACCACGATATTGTTGGCGGCAAATCAACCACTGTTCCACAGGACCACAGCGCATCCGGGAACGAAGGTGGTCTGGACCCAGGGATTTTGTCCGAACTGGGATCTAGGTAGCTGGCGTTGGACCCCTCAATTTTGTCCGAATGAGAGGTAGGTTTGAGTCCCAAATCGTCAAATTTTTGTCCGAACCGGGCGGTGGCCTCCCAGGGTATAAAGCGGGGTCCTGTTCCAGTTCACTGTTCACTGGGTGGCACTCACTGTGTATCAGATGACCACTTCAACGGCATGCCGTCTTTCGGTGACGACATGACGATCCCGCCCTCAGATGTTCATCTCGGACCGGCCGACGGCCCGGTGCCTGCGGCGTCATCTGACCCATCTTGTGACGTCCGCTACGATAACCCGAATGCCGGAGAGGTGAGAGAGACTACTTATGTTTTTTGTTTTACCGGGATTCACCCTGATCCGCCGTCGGCACGCTCCCATGTGGCCAAGATCTCGGCCGCGGCTAGCGGATCTTTCTTCGTTTGATCACCGTCTGGCAGCGGCCCGCCGATGGATGCGTGATGTCTGTGATGCCGGCGAAGTCCTTCGGCTCGTCCTGGTGATCGTAGCCAGTGCCTCCGATAGACAACCATTATAACTGTCAATCCCTATTTCTCTGAAGGGAGTCTACGAAAATTGTGGTAGGCTCCCGGACGCCAAACGTCCCTGGTGGACGCCGATAATATGACAGATGGGAGATGAGATGCCGGGTTTCGACAACGATGGGACGCTTGGGTTGCGACGGATTTGTATAACCCACAAAGCACGCCAATCCAGGACGAGCATCATATGGTGTTTTTTTGTCGTCTTGTGAGCGAAGAGCCGTGTGGGGTTGAACAATGATAAAAGTATGGATCTGTCCCTGCAGTGCCAGCATCCACATTGAAAGAATGTATCCGGCATCTTTGCGTCCAATCAAAGGATTATAAAACGAGATCGAGCTGTTGCCGTGGTGTTTACTGAATGTCGAGAAGGTATGTGTTTTATGTTTGAGATGGTCGGCATGAACGGCGCGGGTCGGAAACACGGGTATGTCACTGTCGAGATCTTGATAAGTGACCTCTGTCGCACGAATATATGGGGGCGAAAATGTTTGGTTCCAATGCTGGAAAATTAATTCGTGGATCATTGGATCCAATAAAATTCCAGAACCATTATGTGCGATTTCTTCTGCGCGGGACATGAGCGGCTTCAGACCGCTGCCATCGGCCTCAAATGTTTGCTGAGGCAGTAAGATCCGCAGTGCTCGGGCGACAAGAGAATTGGCCATGTTCGCACCATCGCGAATGGAGGCGAGCAACCTTCCACGCCGGCAAATCTGCCGCAACATTGTGAAGTCGAGCTCCCCTAGCGATTAATCAGCCTCTGAGGAGTGCAGAATTTTCAACAGAAGCTTACACATGTGGTTGTTTGTCTTTATCTTCTGCAAGCGCCCGTTATGGCTCTCATACATAAATTCAGCAACCTTGATCAGAGGGCCCCACCACTTCATCTGCTCGCCTCCGTGGAAAGCGTAATGGTGGTTGGGACGGGTTGTAAGACCAGGAAAGAGGACCTTCGAAGACTCCAAATAGCGCACATATGAGGCAAGATATAAATCCGGATCTTGAGGAGATATCGCATACGAGCATAGAATGTTTGTCGCAGTTACTAGATCATCGAAATTATCAAGGAGTTTTCGGTCCGTTGGGGAAGATGAGGGATGGTGAAAAAGCTCTGGAATGATCAAAGGGAAGAAAATGGTGAACAGAACAAGCCAGTTGTCGGCCTTGAGCTTCCCGTGTGCCTTTTCGCCCAAATTAACCGGTGGTCGCTCAATCCAAGATGGTATAACAACACCCGCAAGTCCGGCTCGTATTTTGCTCATCGCTTCATCATCGAAGATCTGACACCGAGGCTTCTCCGTCGCATAGATTTCTTCATCATCCACATAGTCACTGTCTTCGTCTTCATCATCCGAATCTAGGGCAGGCTCGACCGAGTCAGTGTCCTCCTCCCGAAAAATTATTGACGGCTGTCGTTTGAGATGGCTTGGTGTGTCCTGCTGGGCAACACTGTCCCAATGCAGGTCGGCAAGCTCCGCCTGTAATAGATCCTCGTCAATAGCCATCATCTCCACATCGTCCCACATGTCAGCTGCAGCCTCATCTGAGCCAGATTCGGACCTATCCTCCTCCTCCTCAAAACCCAAGGTTGAACCGGCCGCAGCTGTAGAAGCCTCAATGCCTATGCCCCATTTCAAACGAGCATGGTGTTGCAACACGCCTTCCATCCAGTTGTGCATAATCCCAAGGACGGTGTGCTTGACAGGATCACGGTATGTCAATTTGTTTAGAGACGACCACCGGGAACCATGCTGCTGAACAATGGATTTGCGAGCTTTTTTTGTGGAGGCAAGCAGCCAGGCCTTGGACCAGCGCAAAACCTCAACGCCAGAGCGACGCTCGAAGTTGTGATGATCAACACGATCAATCTCGCTGAGCTTAAGCTTGCAAAACGAGCAGAAATGATTCTTTGATCTGTGACCCGCACATCCCATGGCTTTCTTGAGAGCGAGAATATCGCCGATGGCCGGTATAATTGCGACACGGTAAAAGTCGCCATTGGGATGATCGTGGGTGCGAATCATTTTGCCATCCCACATGGCTTGAAACTGGTCCATGACGGGGTCGGAAACAGCTGTTATCGTTGTGACCGTGGGTTCATGTGGTGGTGGTGTTAACCCAACAAAAAAAGTATTGTCGGACAAGCGTTGGAGTTCGTAAGGGAGATTGAGGCAACAAGCCATAATGGCGCCGCAAGAGACCGACTTCCCGGCAATCTTATTGGTGAATGGATTGAACCAATCAATGTAGTAGCTGAAGACGAGGTTATTTGGTGTGGTGGTGAAAGTTCCGAGGCTCTGCCACGCCGGACTGTCCCAGATCGAGCTCATCCTGTTGGGATTTGGAACATGCTGGTGCGATTTTCTGAGAAGATCCTCCATTCCGGGGCGCGAGAGAAAGTGGGAAAGCCAACTCTCGAGGTTCTGCGTACTGTACAGACGCCGAGGAACGATTTTGGGCCCTGACCGAGTTTGGCGTTCCACCCACAAAGGGGTTGAGCATGGTTTCGACGCGCTGGTCTCGCGGTAAAAACAGGTCTGCGGAAGTTCCTTCAAGGAATATTGCCGGAAACATTTTGGGCAGCAGATGGCCCGATCGATGACCGGCTCGATGGAAAGACGCTTCATCGCGGTTCGGATATCAGCGGGGATCGCATGTGATTGTGAAGAGGTTGAATTCATGGCCACCATTTCGAGAATTACACAAATAAATTTCAGCACCCTATGGCTCGCGTCGCGACTAAGGCCGCAAACAAGATGGAGCCAAGCCGCAAATGTGCAAACAATAAAGCTTAATCGTCGATAGGCCTGTTGAGGAGTGTCTGACGAAATCTGAGGTAAGTATGGGAGTCTATGGAAGACATCATATATGTTACACACCTTCCTCCCCTACAATAATCTCCTTGGGCGGCAATGGGGCTATGGGCGAGACCGCAGGTAATGCAGCGGCTGAATCGGAGGCAGCGGGATCTGAACTGGCCTGAGAATGAAGGGACTCAATAACAATTGCATGAATCCAGTGAAATCTCACTTGGGAAGGGAATCCTTGGGCGTTCCGCCGCTCAGCGTCCTCGTCTCCGTGCTTCTTGACGGTGTTCCGATGAACCCACCTGCCGCGACGCAACTCGCCATCTTCATCCTCCCAGGTCTGATCCCTGCAGTCATGAGACCAGCAGGTACACACTTTATGGCCCTTCTTGCGCACAGGACTGTCGGCCATGAAGAGACGCAGCGGGCGGCGAAGTCAAAGAGCACGAAGCCGAAGGACGTCGAGATCACTGTCAATCAGTGGCAGTGCCACCTTCATTGATTGCGCACGGACTCGAAATCTACAGTACTGGAAAGTATCGATGATTTGGGTCTAGACTGTCTGTTGCTTGGCCGGTGTATTCATGCACTATCTACGCCGTTTGCCATCGCAAGGAATATTCGAAACATTGGAAGGAGTTGGAAGGTGACAGTTCAGGTGACATGTCAGGTGACTGCACATCCAAATTTGGAAGGTGACAGACCTTTGTCCGTCGTGTGAAGCACCAGCATGTGTAGTGCACAACCTAATGAGAGTGGAACATCAGGAGTTATCCCAAGAGGTGAGCGATCTCTGGATCTTGGCCAACGTTCCCACGACCCACCCACCCCCAAATAAGGAGATTGTTTGGTCAACACAAACATCGGCCCAAACGCCGACGACACACAACCCGCCGCTAAATCGCAGTGGGCATGGAGGAATGAAATATCAACATTTTGTGAACATGTCTGAGAGAGGTGCCATATTTTTTTTGACCTTCTACGAGTATCTGGGATGAGTTTCGGACATTGCCGGGCTTTCTCGCGTGGCCAGATCAAATGCCACGATCCAGAGATCAATCACCTCTTGAGTTATCCAGTGAACGATGTGCCAAGTAAAACCTGTGCTGCCTGAGGGGCGAAAGGATGTGTTCAAAAGCACTAACTACTGTACTTGCATGGAGCGTAGGGATCTAGTTGATACTGATGCTGAATTTTGGGAACGATGAGGCTCGGATAAATACTATTTAGACTCCAAAAAAGACACATAATCAGTAACAGCAAGAGTGTAGCCAACTTGTAATGATTCGGGAATAATGACCTTTGCAAAGTTTGTCATTTACTGGGATATACAGGTAGTCTGACATGATGAGATCCTCCTTTAATATCCTCGGAATTTTAAACGGGGCCCCCATGTTTAAGGTGAGTTACGATCCGGGCCTGTTTCTGACTTGAGCCCAAAAAGGAAATTGCAAAGTAAAGTGTTGACCTACAGAACAACCTATCTATATGTCCATATCCTCACCATTTTTAAAACTGTATCCCATGGTATTCTGAGTGTACCTTGCCGAATTTTTATTCCCAGCTTTGGCCCATGTCGTTCGTCGAATTGTTCCTGTTTCTGTCAGATGATGAACATCAGCAACCATTTTCGAGACATGGCCTCCGATGTTTTTGTTTTTCATCGATTTGAGCCAGATTCTTAACATTTCAGATCCTGCTGCAATCTTACAGCTCTTTGCGGAACTTAGGGCGCGGCCGATTTTTTTTTCCTTCATAACCTTCAAATCACGACACAAGAGATGATCTCCGCAAAACACACAAAATAATATATTATAATTACTACCGGCGGTATGAAAAGATTCTGAGGACGTCATGCCCTGCGGAATTGTCGTGTAATTCTGCTCATATAGTTTTCAGAAATGTACGTTGAGAATTGAGGTCAGAACAGCTGTTCTGGCTGAAATGATCAAAAACAGCTCAAAAAGGAAAAAAAAATCGGGTAGAAAGTTGCCGAATGCACTGCAGACGCACCACTGGAGGACGACTGCGGAGTTATGGGACACCTGCAAAAACGCCAGGAGGGAGAATAGCATCGTCACTGAGACGCAGTACACCAGCACCCCCTGATTATTGCATCTACAGTGCCCGTCACCACTTCTCCAGCACGTGCTCCTCGGGCCCAGGAAATTTTTGTGAATTATTTGTGATTTTTCTAGCCAGGAAACTGGCCAAAAGAATGTGTTTCGCACAAAGATGTAATTTTTTCCCACGGTGTTTCACTTTTCCGGGGCTCGGCGATTTTTTTTGTGTGTACCTAAGTGGGGCTCTTGTCAAACAAGACCAACGGCCTCCATCACGTCAGACGTCGTGTCCTTCCTTCCAGTCCACGGGCGAGATGCTGAAGAAGACGAACGGAAAACAACGGGCCGCAATCAATCGTGAAGCTGCCAAACGCAATGAAGCACCTGTCGTCCCTCGCCTGCCTGTAGATCCGTCACTGACGGTGGACCCCACATTTGTGGATTCTGATCCTGAGTCGGAAGCCGGACAGCCAGAAATCTCGGCGCCAGTGGAAGTAGATATTTTTACCAATGCTCGATCTTAAAATGGGGTAACTGACCTCTGCTTAAAGCAGATTCCGACGGCATCCACCTCCCTCAAGCGCAAAAATCCGGATGACGACGATCTCGGGCGTGCAACTGATTGTTGCATGCAGCGTGTCCTTTCACTCCAACAGGACTTCCGCGAGGAAAAACCCCTGCTTCAGCTGATCATTGAGAAGGCCGGCCACAAGTGCCTATTTCTGCCGAAGTTCCATTGCGAACTGAACCCTATCGAAATGGTTTGGAGCCAATTGAAGCGCCGTGAGTCTCTCAGTTTTATTTGGTTCATCCGTCTGATTATTGCCAGGTTTCCGTGAATTGACCGACGGAACATTCCCCTGTGCCAAAACCCTTGTCCCGGAATCACTCGACCTCATCTCAAATGATAACATCCGTCGCTACTTCGGTCATTGCATCAGACTTTTGACATTTGACTTGTGACCTTGTACAAGGCCAAACAAGCCCGAAAAAGGCCCGAAAAGCCGGCAAGCTCACAAAGTGACAAACCTATGTCCGAATTTCACAAGCTCGGAGATCTCGTCCAAAAATGGCAAGTTTTCCGAATGCTACGAGAGCTTTTGTGTGCTGCTGCGTGTGCTGGGGCATGTGCTAACAATTGTAGAGCTTAGTTGTTGTATTGCAGGTCAATCCCTCACCTCGGAGGGGGGTTATTTTTTGACTTGCGGCCTTGTTCGAGCTTGCCAGCCTGTCGCTTAGCGTTGCCAAGCCCACAAGCCGGAACAAGGCGCAATCAAAATGTCAAAAGGCTGATGTGCTATCGATACATGGATGCCTACAGGTGTGCTTGCAGTGAAATTCTTCGGTATCTCGTCGACTTTCTTGCAGGGTGGGTTTAAACTTGCGCCAAGCTGCATATGCAATAAAGGAGTTCAAGTCTCATCGCCGGATCCCGGCGAACGTACACGAGCACGTCGGCATCGTCGAGCGCGCGTCCAGGCCCTAAAAATCCTAACCCTAATCAGTCCCAAAAAGGAAAATTACCTTACGTAATAGGGTTACATTTCATTTTTGTCGGGGTCGAAAAACAAAATTTTGTTCAATCGTTCTGGGAAGCACACCATAGCTGTGTTACACTGCCCGCAATTTACGGTCGGTATGTTTCGAGGTTGGAAATCTGACCTATAAAGTCCAACGCCGTCTGTTGGCCTTGTATATTATTCGACTCCCTGAGTTAATCACAGATATGCCAAAAAATAATCAACACAAACCTCTCCGTAAATTTTCGCTCATGTCCAGACTTCAACCACTGATCTGTGTGGTTTCCTTTAGCTCCGTTAGAACTTGTCGGACCGCGCATTCTTCGGTACTGGAAAATGCGCAAAACGGACAAAGAAATTCTCCAGCTTCTCCAGACCAAACACATAGATTATACAAAACATGGCATGGGGTTTGTCCTTCAACCTCTTTGACACCTGCCCACTAATTCCTCCCCAAGCCTCACTCGTTTTCGTGAAATGCGGGAGGCCATGGGGCTTTTCCGCGCACGGAAGCAGGATCACGACGTAGAGAGCATACGCGCAGCTATGCTCCGTCTTCGGGCGCAATATCCCAAAGCCGGTCAACGTGAAATCAGTTCACTCCTTTTCCACGAGGAACAGATGAGTGTTTCTCGGTAATTCCAGTCCATCTTTCTTCGCGTGCCGCTGACTGATGTGGGGCAATTTTCTAGGAGTGTAATACTGCCTATCTCGACTCAACGCCGCCACCACCGACTTCGGACTGCGGCGCACGATGAGACTCGGAAGCTTGAAATATATTTGTTTGCTTGAGTCGAGCTCGGTGGGCGACTGTGTAGCAACTCGACGGTTCCAAAAACATGCAAACTCATCGTATTTGGTGACCTTGTAGACCTTCTCAGGTGCGCTGTTTGTGCTGGAAGGAATGAACGATCCAATTTTCTCTTGGAACAGTTCAAACTGTCGTCGAGTGTGAACCGGGACAACCGCGGCGGTTGTCCGCTGGCGCAACTGGAGGTAACGATATTGGTTGACGGGTTTTGTGCTTAACTGTGTGAGAGTGAATTGATGATTGTCGTTGTGGTGTGGTGCGAGGAGAATATTGGCCGGGGGAAGGATAGTGATTTCATGAGCAGTTGCAAGCGCGGGCGTAATTGGGATGATGCCGAACGTCTCTGAAGTTGCGATTCGGGTCGCAAGGAGTTTCGGCTCGGGGAAGGTGGGCTTAACCTCGAGCCGGATTGCAGTTTCAACGATGTCGTCCAGCAACCAGATATCGAAATGGTTGTTCCAGTGAGTCCCAGTGCGATTATAGTGCCCAATCTAAACGGTTTAAACCATGTGTTGGACACGTTCAAACACAATAAAAAAGAGCCACATACCCGACGAGTACGACGGTGAAACCAGTTGCCAAGAATCACCTCCGTCAACACCAACGATGCGTTCAGTGAACAGAAGATTCGGCGGATCTGCTTGTGGACTCCACCCTCAACGAGTTGGTTCCACGAACGGTGCGATAAAGATTTAGACCGTTCTTGTCGCGGCCGATCAAGTAGTACACTGCCA
Source organism: Mycena sp. CBHHK59/15 (assembly GCA_029204085.1). Classification (NCBI taxonomy): domain Eukaryota; kingdom Fungi; phylum Basidiomycota; class Agaricomycetes; order Agaricales; family Mycenaceae; genus Mycena; species Mycena sp. CBHHK59/15. The sequence goes on from JARGXW010000301.1 coordinate 118,357, forward strand.
TGCCGAGGGTCAGACAGGAATCCGAGCCGTGCAGTTTCAACGAGTGCTGCAGTCTGCTTCCGCGCGTCCTTTGTAAAGAACTTCTTGCCGTCTGCGTCGAGCAAGTCCTGGAAACAAGTGAACAATAGCAAGAGATCCTTGAGTAGTTTTTCGGGGAGGGAATATATCGGCGGACACGGCGGTTGATAGCACCCTTTTTAGCACGGATGGCGTACTCCCAGCGAATCTCCTTCGTGTTTAAGATCTCTTGCACATTGGCTTCGTCCTCACCGTCTCGAATGAAGATGGTTTCGCTGAATAAATGAGCGAACTCCTTGTAGGCGGGATGCGTCTTGGAAATGAGGCGGAGGAGTCGATCCATGAAATGATATGCGTCGTCCAATACACGGCTTGCGAGCGTTTCAGCTGTGCGCGGTTGGCGGAGAATATTCTGGGCGTGTTGGATAGACTCGAACAAAAGTCGTTCGAGGTCATCAGAGGAGGGTTCGGGGATTCATCCTATAAGAAGCGTCAGTTTTACGAGACTTTAGAGACCTAAAATCCAACCATGAGATCAGTATCATCGTCGTTTCCACTGTTGGAAGCTATGCCTGCATTGAGTTGACTGCTAATTGCTGCAGCAACTTCTTCGGGATGAGTATGCGGCTCCTGTAGGAGTTGTTCGGTAATGGATGGGATCGTGACCGGTGCTAGAGTGCCAAGATCAGAATCATCGGCAGATCCAGTGGCGGGATGAGGAGGCTCGTGAGCACGACTGCGCAGTGTCCGCGTTTGAACGACCGCATGTCCACCATTAACGTTCAACAATTCCAGAATCTGGCCATGTTTTGCGACGATGAAACCGGGCACAAAAAGCTTGGTGAGCTTGATCACCGAGTAGGCTTTCGAGACCAAAACGATACCCTGAGTGTTCGGAACAATAAGAGAGCCATTGTGCTCGACAAGCTCTCCCCATGCCTGCGTCTTGTTTCCTATGACCAACGCAACAGGTTGGGCAGCGCGCATTTGGCTAGGCTGGAGCGGGATGCCCACTGAGCCCAGCTTCATCAGGGCGACCTGAATTGACCAAGCACAGTCGACTTTGCGCGCGAGATCAGCAAGTTGTGAGGCAACTGGGGGAGGCGGAGTGGACAGATCGGGCTTCCTGAGTTCAAGACAGCACCACACAAGGTCGAAATTGAGCAGTTTGTGTCTGCCGAAGCACCTTTCAACTTGGCCAATTTGGCAAGATCAACGAGACTCGACGTTGGGATGGCAAGCCTCCACGCAGATGAGAGCCGTTTGGCGGTGGAATTGATGTCGTGCCCGAATTTGATGATTCGCGGGTTGCTGAGAACCGATTTAAGCGCAAGTGGGATGTGTGTTGTGAGAACGGTGACCTAGAAAATTGTTAGCCTAGTGTGAATCATTTGTAACAGTAGCATACATCGAAAACAAGGATTAGGGATTCTGTACGAATTTGGATAGCGGTAATGTTGTCGCCACTGAGCGGAGGGACAGAGCAATGTATATCGAATGGTCCGCCGGAAGCGATTGGAGAATCTCGTCACAGAGCGTGTCGATGCGGTCTGGCGAGCTAGCAAACAGAGAAGGGCCTGAAATTTTGAACTCAGGGAGTTCTCGGAACGGGTTGTGAACGATATGCTCCACGTTCCGCTTGAGGGATGGTGTGACCGTTTCGTGCCAGTTCCGTTCAACTTGTGGGGTTTCAGATATGCAGTACATAGAAATGGGAAAATAGAAACTCACGACGAGGATTGTCAGTGTAAATGGCCTCGGTCGGAGGATTTCCGTGACGTGCAAGCTCGACTTGGAGACGCTCGTACATCCCTTGGAGCGGTGCAAAACCTTGCGTGAGGGTGAGGCCGTAAAAGCGGACCTCTTCAACATCATTGACAGCATCATAAAGGGCAGTATGGATAGCCTCTCCACCGGTGAGACGGCCTTGATGGTCTACTGTCTACGGATACTTTTAGAGTGGGAACAGAGTGCGGAAATTGACATACTTTGAACGTATGGTCAGCCTTTATAACCCTCCCCGATAGCGATGACATGATTCGGTCAATGTAGAGCCGATGTGAAGCAAACCAAGATGTAAACATGCTCTTGAGATACTTTGTCAAAGGTGCATACCCAGCAAAACCCATCGGATTTTTGAATGCAGAGAATGCCGGGATTTGTTCGGTACCATGCAGTCCGTAGTGTAAAGCTGCATGCAGATAAATCGCTTCTAGACGGCTGTGACGAAGATACTTGAGCTCGCGGACCATCTTTGAGAACGGGTCCGCGCCGAATCACCCAGCGAAAATGATTTTCATCGTGTCCATTTGTGATATATCGAAGGCAGATCAATGACTGATAGCAACTAAGAGTAAATGAATTAGAGACGAGCACCATAGAAAATAGGAAAGCGTACCAGGAAAGGGGTCTTGAACGAACCGAGGCAGCTGAGAGAGAATCCATGGATCCGAGCCCTGATATGTCCTCCCGCATCTGCGAATGTTTCCCTCACGCTGCGGACAATAATACCGCTTTGTGAGTAGGAAGTAGTCAGAACCCGATGTCGTGCACACTCATCGGGCAATGGGATTGGTGTTGTAGCCTGTATTGGGTAAAGAATGTGTTTCGACACAATCCGGGAATTACTGACTGTGTTTATTCAGTGCTTCTCTGCATTCACAGTTGAATCGGTCGGGATGACCTGGTACACCGCCAATTTGGTCGGAGCTCCCACGGACGTCCCGGCTACCATATCGGGACTTGTGCGTGGGGAGATCCGAGAGAACCTCCCCGGGATACCAAAAACTGTGTATCCCCTGACCATTCTGTAATTTCATATCCCCTGGAGCTCCGTCCTGGGCTCTGCTGAATATTACATGGGCCATCCAATTACAGCTCTTTGCGGAACTTAGGGCGCGGCCGATTTTTTTTCCTTTTTGAGCTGTTTTTGATCATTTCAGCCAGAACAGCTGTTCTGACCTCAATTCTCAGCGTACGTTTCTGAAAACTATATGAGCAGAATTACACGACAATTCCGCAGGGCATGACGTCCTCAGAATCTTTCCCTACCGCCGGTAGTAATTATAATATATTATTTTGCATGTTTTGCGTAGATCATCTCTTGTGTCGTGATTTGAAGGTTGTGAGGGATGTTGTATGGCTCTAAAAACAATTATTTGTATGGCGGAGGGCACACCGTCCTCGTAATTGAGGCATGGCACCCGGAGCACGTGAACAGTGGACTTGAACAAGCAGAATATAGGTACAGCTCATGCAGGAGTTACCACGACCACGACCATAAGGAGAGCCGGAATTAGTTTTGATACTTAGGATCTGGCTTGTTCACAGTTATTTCGACCTTAGTAGATATGGGAGATCAAATAAAGCGGGTAAGGCCGACGAGCTGCACGGCCCGCTACCGGACGAGACATCTAATCATTGGTAGGGAATAGAAAGGTTGCACCGTGAGGCTCTCGAACAGGAGGGGCTGGAGATGCCCAATTACGCTCTTAAACACAGACTACAAGCCTATTACAAAGGCCTATTCTATGCGCTTAATGGATGTTGCCCCATCTCTGATAAGACCTGACCAAGCTGGCTTCATGAAAGGGCGGAAAATTGAGGACCAAGTCAAATTAGCGAAATTCCTGCTTAACTATGCTGAAGTCGCAGAAGAAGATGGGGTACTTATCGCCCTCGATCAAGAGAAGGCATATGATCGAATTAACCATAACTGCCTTCTCCGTGTTCTAGACCATATGAGATTCCCTCCCAAATTTTCAAAGACAATCAAAAGCTTATATACTGATGCCAAAACCGTAGTTATGATCAACGGTGAAGTTAGCAAACCATATGTTGTGACCAGGGGAGTGAGACAAGGTGACCCCCTCTCCTGTTTATTATTCAATCTGGCTATTGAGCCTCTTGCATGTCTACTGCGGAAATCTGATATTGAGGGAGTCATCATTCCTGGAACAAATAAAAATCTTGTGGTCCCACTTTTTTCTGATGACACAACAATCTACTTGAAATCCACTGACTCCATGAAGACTCTGTGGGGTATTCTACGCCTCTGGTGTGGTGCCTCTACCGCAAAATTCAACGAACATAAAATTGTGCTTCTCCCCTTTGGAAGGGCCTCCTATCGCCAGAAAGTCATCACAGAAAGACGAATTAACAATCAGTCCCCGATCGGCGACATTGACCGAGCTGTTAGAATTGTACCTGATGGCGAAAGCTGCCGGATGTTAGGTGCTTGGATCGGAAATGACATCCATTATACCACACCATGGCCTTTGGTCCTTGAAAAAAATAATGGAGACCTCATGTGTTAGCAAGCAACAAACCCTTCTCTAGAAGGGAAGCACCACATCATCAGTATGGTGATTGGAGGTCGAACACAATGTCTCACCAGAGTCCAAGGAATGCCGAAAGACATTGAGGACACACTTGAAAAATTGATACGCTCCTTCCTATGGGACGGAAAAACAGCCAGAGTTTCACTCACCAAAAGGTTTCAAGTTTTTCACCTACTTTTTTGGCGAAAACTTACTGTAAAATTCAAAACATTTTTCACCAAAATTTTCAGTGCAAAACTTGAAATGTTCAACCAGTGAGAAATACGAATTTCACCTCGCCGTCCAAACTTCAGCACCCTTGCCTTACCAAAACCTGGACGTTTTAAGTCCGGCGGGGCCAAATGACTAGACATAAAGCAAATATTACTCAAACTGGACGCCTTCTGATTGGACCCAGCTGCGTAAAGTGAGGTATATGTACAGGCATGTGTCAGATCCTTTGCCCACACTGTGTCCGCTCTACTTACGCCTCTGCGATGCTCGACACAATTGTTCCACTGGCACGCGACATTTTCTCCTGTCTTCCCAAGCTCCAGGATTATGCTGTGTCAAAAACCACCTCAAATCACCGTAAAGACGCAGAACAAGCCATCTCGGGATTCAGTCCCTATCTCCAGCTCATCTTCGAGTCACTCCAGAAGCCATTTCAGTCGCCTTTTGGGCACATAGCCTATGTCTTGGCAATCGCGGAATTCTATCTACACATGTTAAAGGCGAAGGAGATGGCTCACCCTATCTCTTTTCTCTTTAGGGTGAGCCCCCCCCCCCCCCCAAAAAAAAAAAAAAAATGGGAGCACCAATAGATACAACTTAGAAAAGCATATTCCGCTATCGAAGTATGTTGATGGCAGTCACCGTTGACTCACTATGTGGCCCATCAATTGGGGCAACATACCAAAAACGGACCAGGCCTTCACGCCTATTATCGGGGGTCCTCGATGCACCCTGTCTACGCCCGACAGGCGCCTCGCACGGATGTCACATTCCTTTCATCTCCCACGCCATAAGATAACTAAAAATAGTCCAGCGCTAAAATGGATAGGCTAAGGTGCGATGTCTCGGCGACGCACACTGTCTACGCCCCTCGGCGGATGTGATAGTGATAGTGATAGTGATAATATTATCCACGACATGGTCCAGCCTCTGAACGCTGTGTTCCCAGTGGCACTCCGAGCGCCTCAGAGAACGGCTCGCGGCCCGTCCTGGAATTGATTCGGACTTCAGGCGGCGGTGAGCCGGTCACGCGTTCCAAAATGTAAATGGTGGCAATTCAGTGGTCAAAATGTAGTGCTTGCTGAAAGCACTGGTTTCCCTCTGGCGGGGTCAATACTGCACCAAAACACATGAAACCAAGCTGGTTCTGACAGCAAAAATCAGGGCTCTCCAGTAGCACTCCGAGCGCCTCCAAAAAGGCTCTCGGCCCGTTCTGGAATTGCGACAAATGATTCGGAATTGAGGCGGCAGCGAGCCGGTCACGCGTTTCAAATGCAAATGGTGGCAATGCAGTGGTCAAAATGTGGATAGCCCTGATTTTTGCGGTCAGAGCCGGCTCGGCGGCATGTGTTTTGATGCACGAAAGGGCGTGCATTGCAGTTGAATTTGTTGAGATCCATCTCGGCATAGTGCGGAGCCCAAATATAATCTCGTCGTAGTCAGTGCACATTACTGGAATGAATCTAGTACCAGGCAATTTTCGTTCATAAACCCCCGGACCCGGCTTTCGGATGAGACTGCATGATTTAACAAGCACCCTGAGGACTCACTCACGATCCAATGGCGGCTTCAACACATTGAACAATATTCATTCTGCGGGGTAGTGCACACTGAGGCAAACATACACTGAGTTTGGAACCATACCATAAACAAGGGCGGAAACGCGACGAATCGTTTTGGCCGACCCAAAGCGGCCACAATCTCAATAGTGTGTATTCGGAGCTGCGAAAAAACGGGTTTTTTCCGACTGAGACTCGCTTAGTATTTCCTGAGAAAGTCCGCAACGTCATGCGACTCCATCCGAGAACGTTCCACTTTGGGGAGTCCGAAAAAGAAACTTATTTCCTAACTTGGTAAGTTAACTTGCCCCTTCGGCTTGGCTGCGCCGAACTTAACTTAACTTTTCCCACGCTTGCGCACTTAACTTATTTGAAACTCCACTCCACAGCTACGGACGGACACCTGAAAAGAGTCCCCCAGCCACCCCTTAGGCCTTTGGATGATTTATATATTCCTTTAGGGTTCTCAATAGCCAGATCTTGTATTATACTCGTCTATTGCCGGCATTCAGCTTATGTTAAATTGTTGACCGTAGATAACTGGAGAACTCACGGGAACTGCGACAGTGACTTCTTAATTGATTAATCAGATGTGATGAATGTTCTTTCACAGTGGGTTATGATATAGTCATGCAGCTGAAGGTCTGCATAAAAGGCAATGAGATATATTTCAGTGCAGTTTGTGCTTGCCTTCTTTTCGCACCACCTCGGTCACCTGTCCACTTTGAGTGGGAAATTCTTCCCCGAGGTGGCTTCATGACGGGATTGGATTTCGGGCATCCCCAGGGATAAATCCACCCCCGTCATAGGAACATGTGGCTCTCTTGCATGGAAATTGCACGCACGTTGGTATAACTCCTTCAGTATGATGAGCAACATGTATGACTTGTGATGAAAGTAAATTCATAGGATCCCGTAGTTTTGTTCTTTTCCTTCCTCCCCAATGCCTCCTCTTCTCCTCTGCATCGGCTCTCCACTAGTGCCCCATAGTTGTGGGTAGGCTCATCGTTCCAATTTGCTTGTTGGATCAGAGCAGACAACGAACCTTTGTCATTTTCTCGAATTTCTCTAAACCTAAACGGCTGCAGCGCGGTGATTCCGTGTTCTTGACATCAGAAAATGCCCGTTCACAGCCAGCCTGATTTACCACGACCTGGAGGATTGTAAGAGCGAACCGGGGGAGCTCGCAATTATCCCTGTCAAGTGCAGTCCACACCGCTATCGGGTCGCGCCCCTGCCAGGATGTTAAAAAAATATTACATGTGAACGATGTAACTGACCATTGTCTCCTCAAACTGATCGCGTTGCGTCATTCCAGTTTTGATAAGCCCCCGTGCACGACAGATACTGGAACATTTCGTTCGCAATCAGCTTGGCTTTCGCATCTTTCTCTGCCAGACTGTCCGTGTTCTCCGGTCGACTTGAAAGACGATGATATAGCTACTCGGAATGAACATCAGCCCGTGTTCAATGGGATAAATTAGATCTTGCGTACCTCAACGACCAGGCATGGCTGATTGGGGTCGGAGGGCCATGTGTCCGCGGACGGGTGATGAGTCTGAGAATCCGAGGAACGATCTCCACTTAAGTAAAGAATTAATAGTGGGACTGTGACTTTGGTCATACCGTGACGCCAGGCTCCGCCCACATCGTCCAACCCTGGGAGGCAAAAGAGAGACGTTGGCTGTAGTAGGTTATGCTGATTCGGTAGATTATGTGACTATGGATGGAGTAAGTATCTGCGGTTTTGGCAAAATTTCCTACTCACATATTCATACCTGCATGCAGACAGTTGACAAGGAGGATTACAGCGACAAGGTAGCTGCGGGACTGCGGCGTTAATTGACATATGCAGCAGTCAAAGAGACACACCGGTAGAATTTGATATTGTGGTGGTGAAACCGCGAGAAATATATGCAGGCCTGAGTGACGACAACACCAAGGAGAAACTGTTGGATTACTGTACTATTTCGACCAAGTCTTCAGTCACGGGTCACAGAGACCTGTGAATTGAATACTTTTGAGACATGTCACAGGTCCCACTCTAGTGTGTTCGTCGCCGCCATCTTCCATTCCATCTAGGATGGTCAACAGCGTGGCTACCACGCGTTTCTCAACCTCTCCACCTGCGCCATCCTCGCGACGGGGGACTAGCGCGTCCACCTAGTCAAGTACGACAATACATGGACTTTTATCGCGGGCTTCCCTAAATACATCTCGTAACTTGGCTTCCGTCTCACCATGATAGACAGACGAAAGCTCTGGGCCGTTGATCACCAATACTGCAGACTTTGTGGAGGCAGCTATAGCGCGCACCAGCTTTTTCCCGTCCCTGGGGGTCCATGAAGTAATATCCCGCGAGGAGGCTTCAGACCTGAACACCAGGTAAGTGCATTTTCCCTTCCAAAAAGTTACAATACTTGCCAAAATATCGAAACAGTTCCGGACGTGTCAGCGGGATCTCTAGGAGGTCTCGGATCTCAGCTATTTGCTTATTCAGCCCCCCCACAGAATCGTACGCGGCGTTTTCGTGTCCTTGAGGCAAAACCTCGACTTCGGCCTGAGAGCGGATGTTAATCGAGCAATTGTACAGTGTATAAATTAGTACCAAGGAAATGTGAACGTCGTTGTCATCTGTAATGCCCACAAGCAACACAGTTGTATCCCAACCGACGGTCCATACTTGAGGCGGTGTGGCGAGGGAAAAGTTGTCGAACTTGGATTCCAAATTTTCTGGAGAGCTAGGAAGTGCTACGACGAAGCGCCGAATTTCTTGCTCATATGTGACCTCGACGGTCTGTGCAGAGGTGACATATTTAAGATCCACTAAGTCCTCGTAAGCAAGCAACGAAAGAACGCGAGAGGGGTGGTAACGGACCCAGTGATTCTCGAAGCAACAATTTGAGCCAATCCCCTCGTTTCCGAGGCAAAGCTTTGGGCGAGATTCCGCTCCTGGGAACCTCCTTTAACCGTATCTCAGCTGCTTCTCGGATTTGATTCAACGTTGGCAAGCGAAGAGGATTGTCGGAAGAGGTGGTCTTGGGGAGGGGAAAACTACAACATGTTGTTCGTTTTGAAGCCCAGCAGTGAGATACAGCGATATCGAAATCGAGACATCTGTGAAAAGAGTTCAAGGAGGACCAATCGCTCAGCATACGGCGTACACTGAGCCGCTAGGTCGGAGGAAGGCCAGGCAATCCCGACTGCAAAATTCTAATTGATCGGTGAGTTTTGCCTAAAATGCCTTTTTGGCTGCTTACTTTGGAGTCGCGGGCGGAAACAGCGACAACATCCCCTGTGGACAACTTCGCAGCCTTCAAAGCTTCTGCGTTTAAAACGACGCGTCGGGCAGCACGAGACGCGCAATCGGACTGTACAACGGTAAGGGAGGAAGCGCAGTCATCACTGCATCATGTGTTCTACTCGAGACTCTTTGAGATTCGGGAATCGTCAGTTATTTGGATAAAATATTGTGGTATAAGTTAAGTTATGGTGCCTCTCACTTAGTCACCACCTGTTTTGTACAAGGGATTGATCTCAGTCAAAAAAAATTGGATTTTTAAACCCTCTTGTAGAAACACTCCTTTCATCTGTGGCTTCATTCTCCCAAGAGGGATTTCTTCTAGCTAAAAAACTGACAGAGTTTTATAATTTTGTTCGCACCAGATTGGCCACACCCATCAAAAGGCGTCTAATTGTATCGTAGGGACACAGAATGGCTGTATGATGGCTACAGTATATAACGTATCTACTGGTCAAATGAACGTGCCATAGTGAGATTAACACGCCGATGTGAAGTATATGTTTTCCTCGAACTCCCAGCGCGAACCTGAGATTGTGCATCTTTTGCGCCAAGCCCCGAGCGGTACGCATCCATCCACCGAACCATTCGATGCCCATTTTCGTATTGTGCTCAATTTCACAGAGGCAAGGGCATTTGGAATATTCTCCTGCAACGTCGCGAAGGTATAATCGCAATTGTCACGGAGATATTTTTTGACGGCACCCCAAAAGAATTCGATGAAGTTCAATTCACAGTGGAATTTTGGCAGGAAGATGCAAAGGTGGCCTGCGGCCTCGATGACCTCTTGAACGAGAGACCCATGGCAAGTTGCGTCGGAGTTGCGTCAGAGAAGTGTAGGGAGGCACAAAGACGCATTTTCCGGTCAAATACCGGCCATCAAAATTCAAAATTTCTCTCTTGTAGCCTCAGCCGTCCACATTCTGGGCAAACCTCGAGTGTAAGATCTGTTCAGTTTCACATTCTACAGGGAGTGTCCCGGCCACATTTTTTATTTTTCCCCTTTTCACTCCGCCAATAATAATTCTTTACCTCAAACAGCCATTTCACAGGGAATTTAAACTCGCGCCCGGAACTTTGGGGGCACGTGATAGAGGCCGCTGTCCTATGTACGAATTATTTGTCTATTTTACTCGGTGGTTATATCCAGTTACTACTGCCGACCTTCCTCTCCTTGGTCAACCTCAAGGCCAACACCCCCTTCTACAGTGGAGCCCACCGCGAGGGAAGGTTCTTCTACCGAACCTTTCCTGGGTCATTAGCGTTGTCCAACTATTTTAGCTTTCCATCCACCATTCCTTTCCTCATCCCTGGTCCCTCTCCTGCGCTATACACCCTCGACGTCGACGCCCACGATGAGCTCGCCTCCTTTCCGTATCCATGTCATTTCTCAAGCGGTTACCGATCATTCCGAGCGCCTCGATCATCCGATCATCCCGCACGTCGAGCAACGTCGATGGGCGCCGATCGAGCCCGAGCATGCATGCGATCCAGTGCTCAAACCTCGCTCACGCCGTTGTTTCGTGTGTGGTACCACAGGGATGCATCCTCTCGACTTCAGAGTCTGCCCACGCACCGCTGTTCTCCTGCGCCGATCTCTCGCGAAACTCGATAACGATGGACGTCTCGTATCCATTGATGGTTCGCCGCTGCCTATGACGCGCCATCCGGGAGGGGTTGCTGCGCACATCATTTCGCGTTGTCGTAACCCCACGCGCATTGTTGTCGAGTCTCCCATATCCACGCATACACCTCTCGTCGCCCACGTTCCACGTCCCGCATCCACCAACGATCGTGTTTCCTTTCCTCTGCGTGAGTTCAACTCGAGTTCCCCCCACGTCGTTCCTGTTCCGTTCCACCCCGCGGTTCCACTGTTGGATTTAGCCCTGCCGCCCGACCGAACATCATTCACCACACTGCTCTTCGGTTGTCTTTTGGAGTTTGTTTTCCGTTTCCAGCTACGCGCTATCCTGGACACACTTGACGAGTTGGAGGCAGACGATCCGGCGACATTCCGAGAGCGTATGCAGCCCATGTTCACGTTCACGCGCATTTCTCATTTTATACCTCCCATTTGATCCCATTTACTTACCTACTTTACATTTACCAGTTCCCCGAGTCGCGGTTTATCCTTCCTTCTTTCGAGTGATGTTGGGGACAACATCAAAGTTCCCCCCACTGTGGAAGGGGTGGATGCCCCGCTCATCGTTTTCCCCACTTCCATCCCATAGCTGCGTACCTTACGATCGATCAGTCTCCGGACTGCTTATTTGTTTTGTACGTAAATATGGTCAATCATTACCCTCTTGATCCCGAACCACGAGCATCTCAGCGACCAGTGACTTGAGTACTCCAATGAGAGTACGTCGCCAGTGAACACCGAGCAACAGAGAAACAGATTTACTCCCCTATCGAGTCCTTACGAGCTTCATCCGTACTTCACGCCCACACTGCACATCTCCTATTTTCACCCATCTTCTACTCTACGCTTCTACGTCTTCTCGGGACCACCCCGCTTCTTATCTCCTTCACCTGTGCACCCCATTTCCGGACAACCGACCCACCTTGTCTGTCTACAGGCAGCCTACTCGCTACTTCGACACCGGATTTGGTCATGTGCAGACCGAAAACCCAAAAGGGGAATAGATTTTGACCGGGATTCATAGTGCACACTTTCAATGGATAGCCCTTGAAATTCTGAGCAAGACTGACTCGCGTCCTGGTCGCGTCCTGGTTGTGTCACACTTGGTCACACTCGGTCGTACCCAGCTCGCCCAACTCGCCCAGCCCAACCCCTCCCCGGACATGTCACGTGCACGCACGAGTGTCTTTCGCTAGGTGTGACCAGGTAATAGACAGTATTCTTTATCTGCTGTTTGGTGGAGTGGTTTGTTCGTATCTTTCCTGCAAAATCTCTAGTCGGCGCAATTGACCCAGCAGGTTTTTACGGACACGTGCTGATGTGATGGGACGCCTAATCCGGAAGGCGACCCGTATTTGACCCACTTTCACGTCCTGAGAGTGTCCTGGCACTGGGAAACTACTGCCAATACGACCAGTTATTATAGACTTTCATTACCTCTGCAATAATTAGTAAATAAACCCAGGGGAGAGTTTATAATGCCACAATAACGGAAGCAAGGTAAACGTACCTGATCGACACCTAAATCTCTCTTCATATCGGTTGGCGGAGGTGGAGGGAGTAAGGGCAGTGGATCAGCGTGCACAAAGGTCGAAAAGTCGCCGGTACCGGCGAGGTCACCCGAGAACCCATACAGGTTCATAAACTCCTCGAGCGGATCTGCGGCGGGCACCACAGGATCAAAAGGAATCAGCGAGTCGAGGGGTTCCGCAGGTAAGCCGAGGAATGCAGGGTCAAAAAGAGCATCAAATGTCCCGAGTTCAGCACCAGGGACATCCTGCGCAGGAAAGGAAGAGGCACCGGCATTGGTACCCCTCGAGACCAGAGGTACCCATCAGCCAGTCCAAGTCGAGATCGAAGTTGGTTGAAAGATCGAATGCTGAGGCGGTCCCAGGTTGCGCCGAATTGAGGTCGGGCATCGACGGCTCAGACTGTGTCGCACTGCTTGGAACCGGAGCCGAGGTTGACGCGTTGTCCGACTGTGTGGCGCGCACAGGTCACTTGTGTCCCATTTTGAATATGAGGATGCGCTACCGATCAATGAGTAAGCATGGCATGGTAATTGAGACAGGAATCATACCGCAGTGTTTTTTCTTGAGTCCTGTATGGGGGTGGATGATAGCGCTACAAGGTGGAGTGTCCTTGGTCGGATCTTCGGTCAGCGGCTGGCCCGCAAGGGCTCTCGCGAGAAGGTTCTCATCAACGTGATCGGGAATGCTGTGCGTGAGGTGGTCTTTTTGGAATTTTGGAGTCCAACCGCTGCAACCAACGAAGTATTGGTGACCACGTGTTGCTCCCTGTGAGATCGAGACGTCAGTGTGCAAAAATGGGGGAACGATGAAACAAATACATAAGATTTCGGCTTCAATATCGGTCCACCGCGGCACTTGTTGCCGTTGGAATCAACGGCGAGGCACTTGGCGCCGCGTATGACCGTGACAAACCTATTGAAGAGTGTTAGACATTATGGAAGAAAGAAATAGAGAAAGAACTTACAGCGCAACCCGATCTTCAGAAGTGTTGCCTTTTCTTCGTCGGGTCTCTTGCTGTGCAGCGCTGATGGCATCGCGCGATGCCGGATCCAATTCAAAACGGACAACATCCCGAAGGGCGGCATCAAGCTGATCGCAAGCGTGAACACCCTTACAGGTCGCGCGAATACGTTGACAGTCAATAGCCTTCTCGCCGGGCGCAAATGTAACTTTGGCGCCGGCACGAGCGCCACCGCCACGAGTCATTGTCCTAGCGCAAAATTCAGTCCAAATCCGAGTTTGAATGGGATAACAAAAACAAACAGCATTAAGGATGATAGAGTTGAGTGTATACAGCTCGTTGGTGACAGGGTCGCGAAGCCAGTACTTTTCATCACTGAGGTCGATGACAATACCGGTGGGAATGCGGAGGATGGGATAAATGGAAGCGGGACCCTCTCGATACTCCATGCGCTCGACAGTGACCTTCTGGGTGGGCTTGAATTTCCCAATGCGCACAAGGGAGGTGCCGTCGTCCTGCCACACCGTGTCAGACTCCAGCAACTCGGACTCGGAATCGCTGGAATTTTCAGCTTCATCTAGCGCCGATGATGAGGATTATAATGCAGCAACATAATTTTACGTACCATCCGAGGGCGAGGCCATTTGTGGCTCCCCAAACTCAGTCTCAGAGTCATGAACACTATCACCCCCTACAACAATTGATGAGCATGGTCAGAGATATCAAAACATACGCACTAGATGAAGGGATCGTGCTGGAAGACCGAGAGGTATGCCGGAGCTCTTCTATTACCTCCATGTCCGAATCAGGGTGGTCGAGTTCGGACTCTGAGTCCGAGAGAAGCTCGAAAACCTCGCGGCCATCCTCGTTCAAAGTGCGCATCTTTATGTCAGAGCCTTGTGGTACGCCGATCGCGTGCAGCTCCGCTTTGACACTCACGGCTGAGCCCGGCGGTACCGAAGGGGTGGCTTCGACTTTGACGCGAATCGGATCAGAAGATGTGGATAGACGCGTCGAGTCCTGAATTTTGGGCCACATGCCGCAGATACTCCTTGAGGAGGCCGATGTCCACCCATTCATGGTCGAGAAACTTGGCCGCGTTAAGAGCGATGAAGGCGGGAGAGAAAAGCTAGTAGTTTGGCACATGAGAAGGAAAAAAGCGGCAACACCGCGGCGACGTACGTAGTTCCGGAAGTCCATCAGCTGACGAGCCGACAGGCTGTCAAGGGACTGTTGGTCGGCGGGCGTGTGCTTTGATCGTAGTTCGGCATCGGGGGGCATTTGATGCGCTTTTCGACGTGTCGGGGCGGGCTATGGTGAGCAGTGGTGGTGGTAAGAAAAAAGATGAAAACGGCGGGGGCTGACACGTGTCCCCTTCCGTAAACGGGCACTTTACCGATGCACGGTACATTCCAAAATGGCAAGTGCCGCCTTTGCATCAAAGGCTGCACATTATTGGCAATGTACCTGATGGAGTGACGGCTCCGAGAGCACGGCATTTGACATCTTATGACATCTTATGACTTCTTACAGCTTACAGCTTTGAGAGCACCGCCTTATGACTCTCACATCATTTGGATTCTGTACTTATAGTGGTGTTCCTCCGCTTTCCCCTCCTCAGTCTCTACCCTACGGTGACTGAGGAGGTACGTTGTTATATTGTTTTCTTCTTTTTGTTTGCTTACCATAGACTGTAGTATTTGTCTATTAGGTATTTAATGCAACGAGTCTCTAAGTACCCTACGGTGACTGAGGAGTATTTGTCTATTAGTACCGAGTTTGTTTTGAATGTGCCGAGTTATTGAATGTACGTGCGTGTCGGGTTTTGTATATCCTCAGCCGCACCTGGCATGGTGTGCCATTTCCCACCCAAGTTCCACCCAGAAATGAATCCAATTGAATACTTCTGGGCCTGGGTAAAACCTATAAAAGTGTTGCAAAGTTCAAAAACACCAAAAAAAGTGTCGCGTGATTATGTAAATGTGCACTTTGACCGCCATAGAAACGCAACGTGGAAGCGAAACGGCGTGATGTTCACACGCTTAAAGCCATTGCATTCCCCTTACCCACGAAAGGATTTATGGAAAGAGCTTGTGTGTCGCCCGGGCAATCTAAGCTTGTGTCAACTATTATTTTCCCAATTGTTTATCTGCATAGGCAGTTGTTACATGGAACCTCATGCATCACCATTGTTGAAAAGACACAAATGGGGGTTTTTGAGGGTCAGGATCATGAATATCAACACCCCAGCACTTTTCAGTCAGTGGTCGGGGTGCAATCGGTTGTATTGTAGTGTTTCGCTTCCACGTTATTTGGCAACATTTGGATAGTAAGAAAGAATTACATTGTTCTCGACAACGAGAGCCCCGATTCATTTGATTGCTTCTTCCATATGAAAGCCAGCAAGGTACACTACCTTCCTATACAAAGACCTATATCATTTGATCCCATATTCCCATCGCAATCCACGCCGCAATCCAATCGTTTCGCTTCCTAGTTTGCGACTGTACTGTATAACAAATTTGAACATTGGAAGGGAAACAATGCACTCATTTCAATCTTTCATCCATCACAATCTCTTGCCAACTTAATGTTGCTATCAACAATAGCACTTTGCGCTCCAACCATTTCTCATTCTAGCCGAAGGTACTTCCTCATGGGCATCATCATTCCTCCTATTTTTCGAGGGGCCTCGACGTCGGTTTGTAGGAATTCTTGAGCGCTGTGCAGCAGCGCCCCACACGACGCTCCAACTCCAGGAGACCCTCTGCCTTGAGGAGACCTTCTGCGTTAAGCACTTTGTAGCAATGTTGGATTTGATGTCTCGTCTGCAAAGCCTAAGCCAAAGTGCTCAGGCTAGAGGCGCTACTGACCTTATATAGCAAATACACTGATATTTTGTTTACATCGCTCGATTGCAAGCCGTTGCTGTGATTCGGAGGGAGGTTCAAGAGAAATGCTTCTGGGTGGTGATTGCGGATACGATGACGGAACGAGAAATGAGAACTCACCGACCTCCCTCTCGGACCAGGGAATGTCCGTTGTGGCTCGGTGGCCGGTTGGAGAACCTTGAAAGTGCCGTTCCTGGGCCTTCACAATGGCATCTAGCCTGGAAGGACGGACAATTAGCACACAGTCCATAAACAGACCTATTATAAAGTCAGCATGCTGGAAGTCTTGAATAGACAGCACATACGTCGGTCAAGGTCGTGGGGCTGGTCGTGGTGTATATTGAACAGCCCGCCCGGTGAAGGAGGAGAGTGGGACCTTCCAATCGATGCCATGCTAGAGAAGTGATTACGGCTCCCAAGATCTATGGAGGCGCGGCGCTTCCCTGCGGAACGCCTTGTGCATCTTTGAGAAGTTCGCAGCCCGAAAAACTGTTCGGGGGGACGCAAATGCTTCGGTCGAGCGGGCGACAAGGGGGTCAGAGCTGAAAGCGAAGGATACACACTTCGACGCGTTCGCCTTTCGTTCAAAACGAGTGCTTCCTGTTCATTATCAGACTCGGGCCCGCAAAGGTCTGAATCCAAGTCAGAGTCCATCGATGGGTCGCCGTTGGTTTGAGTAGGGGCGTATCCGCCTCGTCCTGCCTTCTCGCAGCTGCTGCACAAACAAAGCCGATTTTTCCTGCCAACTAACAATGATCATCTGGCAATATCTGGACGTGGACGGGTACCTAACGCACAATAGTCATCGCCATAATGAGCTGTGATTTCTTCACCACTCGCGATTCGTCTTAAAACGCGGAAGGTGATATGTTTGCCTTCGCGAGATAGCTCGCAATTGTTGTCGCAGTCGTGCTGAAATCACTCGTCAGACATAAGCAGACATAAGGGATAATAGAGGAGAAAGCCACACACATTGACGAAGCGGGCCGGCCCTAAGAGGAGGTAATCCTTATTCATCTGTTGGGAGCGGATGATGCTGAAATCCTTGCGAATATTCGAATTTCGAAGATCAGTGCGTGTAAGACCCATATCCTCGTCGTCCGTCAGAGGAGCCATCGATCCTTTTAACGCTGTGATGACCGTTCCAGGAAAGAGAGAACGTGTGGCTAAAATGCACAACTCAGACTTGCCAGTGCGATGTGAGTATCGGCATGTATGGGCAATCGCAATGCAGCCCGAAGGGTGGTACAACTCAAGATATCGGGATGCGTGGCTGATGACGGGAGTGATAAGTAAGGGGCGCACTGAGAACGACGAACTCACGTGGCGAACGCATTGATTTGTTTCTGGGTATACTCTTTGACGTAAGAACGGACGGGAGGTAGCCTGAGAGCTGGCGTGGTGAATGAATTGGTAGCAGGATAACTGGAATGTCACTACGCTAGAAGCTCATCAACGGCCTGGGTGATATTGGCGAGCTGAAAATTTATCAAAAGGACTTCGGTACGAAAAGCGGAAACCAGAAACGAACGCGTCGAACAATAGCGAGGATTGGATCGGCATCTGTCCTAGGAAACTTGCGAGACGGGTCCATTTTGTGAACGACGAGTGGTACGGCGCCAGTGCCGAGTTTTTCGACGAGGATGTGACTGAGAAAATCATCGTCCTTGGAGAGGTCGCGCACGTTCATCATCATTGTTGTTGGCTGCCAGATAATCGGCCCTGTGATGGAATGAAGCCCAATTGGGGGCGCCTGCGCCATGGTTAGCTAAGACTCGAGGGGGTGGTGCTGGAGACTGGAGGAGGGCGGAGGTGGAAAGATGGCCACGTGGCACGAGACCACGTGATTCAGACGCCGAGGGTTCTCCAATAGGTCTATTTTAAGAGTACTTTCCTGCCATGTAAACCATTTTGTGATCCGAGATCAATCCAAGAAGTCGGTTTTTCAGAAAACACTCATTTATTTTCTCCTGAAGGATCCAATGAGGCATTTATGGTTTAAATGGTTGATAACATCCTGAAATCACTCAAGGATCATGTCACAATTTTATTTGAAGAGATTCAACCCATAAATGAGCTCAGACGGCCACCTGCATTATTTTTCGCCGCCACTGCATAAGTGAATTGCCTCTTCAGAATCTCTCCATGGTACCTGAAAGTCATTAAATTGGGCAATGCCAAATAACATCGTGACTGTCAAATAACGGCAAATAACGGCCCGGGTCAAATCACTATCACTAACATGCGGCTTCGACGTGGCCACTCCCCACCTTGAAGCCTTTGCATTTGCTCGACCAGTCTGCAACTTGAAGCTTACACTCCCAAGGTATGGGTTTCCTGCTCATTTATGCCCCAGGAGTCTGAATTTTTTCTGTTTGTCCGCGTTAGGACCCAGTACATTGGAAAAAAAAACCCTTAGTCTCGAGGCGTGCAGCGGAGACGGGGACGAAGAGGGAGACAATGGAAGACCGAGGCGAGCAGTCGTCGAGCGAGTGCGAGGGGATGCGGACAAGCGAGTGCGCATTTTTTCTGGGGAGTTCTGTAGACTTGCCCGCCTTCATTTATGCCGCCCGGCACGTAACAAAGAAGGATCGTCGGATCGTGTTTCCTCATCCAGTCCCGAAACTGCTGTGACCGATGCACTGACCAGCAATCAATTTTCCAAATCGAGTGTTGCGTTGCTGGTAACCCGAGCTCCTGCTTCATCGTGTCGAAATATGGCGCAATGATATCAGTGACGAGCGTCCGCATGGTGCCCTGCGTCAACCAGTATTTGCCATTACCGGAAACTTCGAGCTTGAAACCGAGGGAAATTGCCTCCGCGTATCCACGCGAACCGGGTTGAGGCAAGGAAACCCCGGTTTTCCCGAGAAAGACCGCCTGCATGGGCAGCATCTCGCCGCTGGCGGAAATAGAAGGCACGAGCGTGAACGCACGCCTTTCCTCCTGCCCAACCGTTGCAACCTGCTTCTCGCCCTTTGTAGTCCAAGTCGCCTTGGTTCCCTGTTGATAGACCGCTTGAGTTTGGTCAGTATTGACTCGAAGTTCCGCTGGGATATTGTAGTCTCGAATCATGATTGCCTCCCGAAGAAAGGCGGCGGTCAGAACCTCCTCGTAATTTGCCGGAACGTTCTGGGCGGCACGGGTGGCGCATCGCATGCTCCATCTACCAGACCTTGGCAATTGGTGCAGCGGTGAGAAAACTGTGGGGCAAACACTGCGGGATGAGACTGTTTAATTTGTCCCGTGTCATCTTTCGAGGACACTTTTTCAGTATGCATATGTAGAGGTTAATCCAATAGCTCAGCTGTACAGTGGGACGAAGATGACGATGAGAGTTTTGGCTTCGAATTTGATGAAGACATCGAGTTCGAGGCCAGGCACATTCACGGAAAATCGGCAGAGACCCTTTTTGAGCATGCACAGAATAGTGGCAGAGGTCAATTGACGTGCACAGAATAGAAGACGAAGGAAGAACTGAAGCGTAAGAAACAAGCAGAGAGAGTTTATCCTCGGAACAATGGAATGAGTGGGTATTAGATGCAGGATCCGCTAGAAAGTTGCTAGAATGTGCATAGCACGAAATGTTACAGCGAATATAGGCAGCAGGCGATGGATTCGAGGGGAAATTGCAGTAGAATAGGCGCCAGAGGTTTCCATCCAAAGCGCAGGAGCCGAAAGAGCCTCTGAGAATCCAGCGGCAAGGAGTTATAGAGGATATATATAAAGAATGGTACTTTATGAGCCAAGAGCTATCCGACACATCCAAGGAGTCAAAGGAGGCCGAAGTCGACGTAATCGTCGGATTCGGTCCTTCATGAAGCGGGAGATTCAGGGAGGATCCAGACAGCCAAGAAAGTGGATAGAGGAGAAGATGGGAACCAGAAAGACTGCCAAAGACAACGAAGTTCACCACTGCAAAAACCTCGAGAGTGGCGGGAAGCAAGAGATGATCAATGATCGATCGAAGCGATCAATCTCGAACGCATCATTCCGCACACTCTCTTAGTCAGCCGGCTTTGCGCTTTAGCTCGCAGGCTCACTGAAGCTCAAGCTGTCAACATTGCGCCATTGGCGAGATCTAAGATAGCGCAGGTGACGTTCACAGGCATCCTTAGAACGTGCTCCGGGCGTGGTGGGAGTATACTATGCAAGCCAACCTTTCGCGAGTACGGCGTCAGCGGGCAAGTGTGCAGTGAAAGGTTGACCAGCGCAATTGGCTTCGATGTCCCGTTAAGTGAATCTCAAGATCTGGCTCAAGCGTGATGAAGGGATTCAATACCCAAGGAACTTGAAGGAAGTGAATCAAACGAAGCAATGGGGACCGTTTCCTGTGGGATGAGGGTTACTTGGCCGAAACAGGTAATCACATCCATTTCAACTCTCCAGTGGATTCCACAAATTTTGGGAGGTTTCGGAATCCCAGATATGCATCCGAGGTGCCCTCTGGTCGATTTAGAGAATATTTGACCCAGAAAAAAATGAGTATGAGGGGCACTTGTCCAAAACAGGTAATCACATCAATTTCGACTCTCCAGTAGATTCCACAAATTTTGGGAGGTTTGGAATCCCAGGTATGGTGCCTCTCACTTAGTCACCGCTTCTTTTGTACAGTGGCTGTGCAGTGGCCAAATTGGCCGGAGAGAAATTTTGAATTTTGATGGCCAGTATTTGACCGGAAAATGCGTCTTTGTGCCTCCCTACACTTCTCTGACGCAACTCCGACGCAACTTGCCATGGGGCGCCGTACAAAAGTCCCCCCACCTGGCCGCAGCAGCTGCGTGTGCACGCAAAGCCAGGCATCCCGTACTTTCCGCTGTGCTGCAACCCGATTTCCTGGAACAGCGGTCTCTCGTTCAAGAGGTCATCGAGGCCGCAGGCCACCTTTGCATCTTCCTGCCAAAATTCCACTGTAAATTGAACTTCATCGAATTCTTTTGGGGTGCCGTCAAAAAATATCTCCGTGACAATTGCGATTATACCTTCGCGACGTTGCAGGAGAATGTTCCAAATGCCCTTGCCTCTGTGAAATTGAGCACAATACGAAAATGGGAGCATCGAATGGTTCGGTGGATGGATGCGTACCGCTCGGGGCTTGGCGCAAAAGATGCACAATCTCAGGTTCGCGCTGGGAGTTCGAGGAAAACATATACTTCACATCGGCGTGTTAATCTCACTATGGCACGTTCATTTGACCAGTAGATACGTTATATAGCCATCATACAGCCATTCTGTGTCCCTACGATACAATTAGACGCCTTTTGATGGGTGTGGCCAATCTGGTGCGAACAAAATTATAAAACTCTGTCAGTTTTTTAGCTAGAAGAAATCCCTCTTGGGAGAATGAAGCCACAGATGAAAGGAGTGTTTCTACAAGAAGGTTTAAAAATCCGATTTTTTTTTGGCTGAGATCAATACCTTGTACAAAACAGGTGGTGACTAAGTGAGAGGCACCATAGGCATCCGAGGCAGCCTCTGGTCAATTTAGAGAATATTTGACCCAGAAAAGAATGACTGCGAGGGGCACTTGTCCAAAACAGGTAATCACATCAGTTTCGACTCTCCAGTAAATTCCACAAATTTTGGGAGGTTTTGGAATCCCAGGTAGGCATCCGAGGCAGCCTCTGGTCAATTTAGAGAATATTTGACCCAGAAAAAAATGACTGCAAGGGGCACTTGTCCAAAATAGGTAATCACATCAATTTCGACTCCAGTAGATTCCACAAAATTCAGGAGGTTTCGAATCCCAAGTAAGCATCCGAGGCGGCCTCTGGTCCGTTTAGAGAATACAGTGGCGGCGAAAAATAATGCAGGTGGCCGTCTGAGCTCATTTGTGGGTCGAATCTCTTCAAATAAAATTGTGACATGATCTTTGAGTGATTTCAGAATGTTATCAACCATTTAAAGCATACAATGCCTCATTGGACCCTTCAGGAGAAAATAAATGAGTGTTTTCTAAAAAACCGACTTCTTGGATTAATCTCGGATCACAAAATGGTTTACAGGGCAGGAAAGTACTCATAAAATAGACATATTCCACATTTTGTTTTATCTAAATTGATGCAGCTTTGAGCTTGCGAGACCCATTTCAAGTCCGGCATTTTGAGTATTTTTGGTCATTTTTGGCCATTTTTACGGAAAATCACCAACTTGAGGGCCTCATTGTGAGCTCAAATCCCAACCAATTCCAACGAACTAAAATGTGCAATAGGTCTATTTTGCGAGTACTTTCAGGATATGTTACTCATTCTGTGATCCGAGATCAATCCAGAAAGTCGGTTTTCCAGATAACACTCATTTATTTTCTCCTGAAGGGTCCAATGAGGCATTGTAGCTTTTGAGATTGGTCCCCACGATCAATTTCCCAATGCGGTAGTCGTCACACGTGACCTCCGGACCTCCGGGCCGGCCCGCTCCGGAATTCGGAAACCATTAAATATAGGTTGCCTCTCGGCCGCTCATCGGGGCGGGATTCGTCCGATTGCTTACAAAAGGAGCATCCTTGCGTGGACCACACATACAGTATATACGCCTTTGGTTCCCCCACATTGAAGTTGTTTTGGGCTCGCAATGTCCGATGCCACTTGGCCATTTTGAGTATTTTTGACAGAAAATGGCCCAATGTAGTCTATGTTTACTTGTGCATCAATAGCCGTGAGTCGGAATTCCGCCGCACCTGTTGCCCTGTCCTGAATACATGCATGCAAGTCCCGTAAACTGAGCAAGACTGTCTGTTCAGATTTGCCGATTTCGCATTCCTCGCAAAGCCTGAGGCAGTTAATCTCTCCCAGCCCAACACGGCATGTCATCGGCCATCAGAACCGTCGGGATGTCCCGCATTTTGCGTACCCTGACCTGAAAATGAAATATCGGACCCAATGACCTCAGTGTTAGTAAACTTATGTCACTCGGAAAACTCGAAGTGTTACCTGAATCCTTTGAAGATTCCGAGTGAGAAAATATTTATGATGTTTCAGTATGAATGCTTGAAGAGTGCTTGAGGTGTTGCATTGAACTCTCCGAAGAACATTGGTCCGAGTGTGAGCTGCAGATCAAGCAATTGAATGTTTATTATTGATTGCAGGTTGGGCCAGACATGCTAGGAAGACAATGACTGGGCAGCGAGGGTAAGTGGGAGAGACAAGGGAGAGGTGAGAGTCGACAGAAAGACACACATCATTTAGCCCCACGTATAGACCCACGGGATCACGGTCCGATCAATCATCTTATGCGGCGACGACCATCCCGTCTACCGTATGATGTTGTGAACGATTCAGATCCTGCCATTTTAACGAATAAGCCAGAGGAGCCCGCCAGTCTGCCAGATGAAAACACTGATGGGGTTCCAAAGGCCATTTTCCCCATGGGATGTCACCTGTCCTGTTCATGAGAATTATACTGAACCGTTCCAGGATGCAGGCAGCCGACAGCTTGGGTAAATGACGTAGATGAATTTCGACCTCCCGATCCTCGAAATCCATTGCCGTAAGACCGGCCCGCATTACCTTTGTGCGTGGACAATTAATTTATGGCTCGCACATCAGGCTGGCGGAAGTTACCGCACGATTTGATGGCATGCCGAGGTTGCCGAAACGGCACCTTATATAAGCTGATCGGTTGATCGGATCAGTGTACGTACAGGTTCAAATCTGCGCTGAAGGAGAAAAAAATATTATTGTACCGCTCTATCGAAAGGGAAAGATTCCGAAATATTTGAGTAACTACCAAAGACTATCTCACAGCTCTCCTGGCCTTCGCAATCATATCTGGGGCTAATAGGCGATATCATGGTCATCGCACTTTACCTCACGCAGCCTGCGCACCGCTAAGACCTTCGTTATATGCATGGATATAACGAGCTGATCTGTTAGCAAACCTGAAATAGAGTCAAAAAGAAAAATCAAGGAAAATAAGACATCAGACCAGACCATAAGAATTATTGCTTACATTTCCTTCGGCAGGCTGGTGCACCCTTCTCTGTTCCTCGGAAGGGCTTGCTGTGAAAAATGTTTGCATTAATCGTGATGTGCTCCTCACATGGCTTGAGCGGCTACCCTCCCATGACTGGTCGGAAAATTCCATCCATGCATTGCTCTCAGAAACCTCCCTCGAAGCATTGCTTAATCCATCCGATGCTCAGGACGTCCCCCGAGCAATAAAGCTTCTCCTTTGCATCGTGGAAATAGGGAAGCTGGACCCCGAGGAGTTTGATCCCAGCGAGGCCGCAGAGTTTGAAGCTCTCTGCTTGCTTGGAGAATTATTCGACGCGATGCTACAGCCATTTATCAACACGGAGCTGTCACTGTCCGAACAGATCGAGTCGCTGATCAAGTTCTCCCACCTCCTCTGTGCATTACACATCCAGAATGGCACTTCGTTCATCCCCAATCAGTTATATGCGGACCTCCAGGCGATGGTAAAAAACGCTGTTCTGCTGGTTCCGAAGACTCGTATCCTCAATGGAAGCCTGAAGGTTTTCATCTGCCTCCTTGGAGATGATGTCCTTGAAGCGCTATTTGGTCGTTCGCGGATGATTGGCCGTCACTCGCCTAATTGCAGTTTGATCGAGCTTCGAGACCGCTTCGCATCAGCAATGACTCTCGACCACTAAATTTGCCCGCAAGATTAATTTTCTCACTTAAAAACACTGTCCCTGGACGTGCCTGACATCGGAACCTTGTCGGTAGGCGATGCCGAGACCCGGATCACGGTCGGCAGGGCTTGCCGACGACCCGTGAGCAACCCGTAAACCCGCGGGTTCGGGTTCGGGTTTTACGGGTTGGGGTCCGGGTCAACTGATTTGTACCCGGACCCGGACCCGTGCCCATCCCTACGCAGGATGGGTGCGGGACGGGAAGATGGCCATCCCCGCGAGGAAAATGGCCAATTTTTCTTGAACAAAATTAATTAATCAGTGATTTTTTTCAAGATTGAGAGCCAATGGGAAGAGGAGAGTAAAATATTTCATCGGAGTGGAGTCTTCCTCGGGGTTAGCTACGCCCCTCAGATCCGTTGCCAAAAAACCCGAAGGAAAGCAATATATATAATATGACTTGCCTGTGAATAGCCCATTCTTTGTCTTCGTCCAGATTCACCGTGCGTGTGACAGGAAGGTGGGCATTCCCAGGAGGCATGAATGGCCATTTTTTCTTGAACAAAATTAATGCATCAGTGATTTGTTCAATTGGTAGCAATGCGAAGAAGAGGGGAATATCTCATAGGAGCAGGAGTCTTCCTTGGGGTTAGCTAGGCCCCTCAGATCCGTTCGCCGAAAATCCCGAAAGAAAAGGGATATATATATATATATTATGACTTGCCTGAGGTAAATGAATAATGAATGACTGGCCTGTTGTTCATTTTCCCATATTTGACATGCGTGTGACGTGAAGACAGCCATTCACAGGGATGGCTCCTTGAATAAAATTAACTAATCAGTCATTTGTTCAAGATTGGGAGCAATGAAAGGGTCAATTAAGGTAAGTTGTAACGGACCCAAGGCTCCGGGAAGCCATGTATTTAATAGGTATAAAATTCCCAAAGTCTTCTACAGGAAGTGGGAATGGTGCACAAAGCTTATGAGCATGGTAGAGCAATTTTCCGACCACTTCTCCGATGTGGAGAGCGCTAAATTCATCGAGGTCGGAATGACTCGGAACTGAGGCCGGCGCCTAACAACAATCATTGATTCATCTGCGCACAGTAAATAGGCTAGGGATGTGCCTTTCACGCAGAACTTGCGACCAGAGAGCAGTTTGGTGGTTCGCGATGTAGTCGTTCATCACAATGCATAGATCGGGTAACTTGAACGATGTGCCTTCACTGACAACAGGGTCCTTGTAATTCCTAAGCATAATTTACGGCTGCCTGCATCCTGGAACGGTTCAGTATAATTCTCATGAACAGGACAGGTGACATCCCATGGGAGAAAAGAGCTTGGTCCCGATTTGAGTGTGGAGCTGTGGCTTGCGCAGATTCTCTATGGAACAGAGTTTTTTCGGGCCCTAATTTTTGACCAGGAAGGGTTCGCTGGGGCCTTCTGCCAGTGATGGTCCTAAGGCCTTAAATATCGACCTTCAGAATTTCTAAGGCCTTAGGGCTTAGGTTAAGGCCATAGGGCTTAGGCGATCTAAGCCCTTAGCAACCCAAAAAGGAAATTTATTCTCAGATGTATATAGAGCTTCCTGCTGGGCTGCACCAGCGATTTAATGCAATTTCTTTCCCCCTGTAATCGAATGAGTCTTCTGCTACATCGAGCTCGACCATCTGCATCCCAGAAAACCTTGTTGAAAGATTCCACACAGTTGCGATGTCGCCGACGCAGGTTTAACCTGCGCATACGCGGCTGAGGGTAGTACAATTAATTTAATCGGGGCTCCAAGTTGTCTAGGCAATTGTCCGAATTCAAAGCTGAATCCTCCAAAGATACCAGGAAAGAATTATCAACATTAAAAACTATGACTATGATGGGTATTATTCAATATTATGTAACTTATTAAGCTTTGCTGAATTTCCACCTGATATAGCTCTGTAGTGCGACCTGTAGTCATTGTAGACAATGTCTTCGCACTTCTTCGCTATTCTTCCACCACAATATACACAATGCCAAGGAAGAATGCCATACTCAATACACGAACAGTGCAGTTAACCCAAACATTGTCGTTGTCTGTGGGACTCGGACAATGGGATAAAAGAATCCCGGAATCGGATTCGTATTGGAGGGGTGCCGGTGAAATCTCAAATACTGTTGACGTCGAAGAGTAAAGTGTGCTAGCAGAGATGGTCGACGGTGGTGAGTAGGAGATGTCTGCAGGATACATCAGTAACAATCTACCCAGCCTTTGAGAAAGAATGACAAGATGCTACTTTGGTGTCTATCCTCAGGGGGAGCCGTTCTCTGCAAGGATAGTTGGGGGCCATCTCTCCCTCCTCCTCCATTATGGTTTGAAGCGTACTACGAGGAAACTTCCCTCGGGCGTACAGGGAACTCATTATATCTATGGCCATTATGTTCACAGGGTATTTATTTATATGGATTTCAATGCAGAGTGGGTGCCGACCGGGGCCATAGTCCGGGTGCCTCTTCAATGAGGCAACTTGTGTCTAGGTTGTGAAGATTAGAAACCAGCGAGTTTAGCGGTGTCTAATGGCTGTTCGCAGGCTGTCTGGGACGCATATCGTTCTCAGATGATGCTGGCCTGGGTGAGTAGGTCGTCCAAGCTCGGCAATTCATCACGCGTTGCCAGTTTTTCGAAATGGGTCAAAATGTCGTCGCATCCCAAAATAAGTCTTTGGATGATTGTTAGATTGCCACGTATGGGGCGAAATATATATATACCTCCAACAATCTATGTAGAACCTAAGCCTCCCACGTCATCGTCATGCTGCGACTGGCCGGATAAAAATCACATTTCCTAAAATCTGTAGGCCGCTTAATATTGGCAGCATTGGAGCTCCTGGAGAGTGAAGAGGGGTCTTTGGCCGCTGCCGGGCCGTAGTGGTAGGAAGCGCAAAGGTTAAGATGTGTTGCTTTTGTGTGCCATGTTTCTGGGGAGCTGATAACATTGTGAAATGAATGATAAATATTCGGAGAGGTGGCGGGAATCTTCTTGAGGCGCAGAAGCGTCGCGTGTGATGCCCCATCTCTGGGAACCCAAGACAAGATGTTATCGCATTTTTCTGGCTCTATATCTGACGAAGTATCAAAGTCGTGCATTGCATGTTGCATCGCTTTGTTTCGACCTCTCGTTCTGCGTTGGTGGGTAGAGCCTGTACAATAGGTGCGCTCAAAGTAGAATTCTGCGGCCGGTCGCAGACGCAGATGATCATGTGGCCAGTGACCGGCCGTCACCGTTGTTAGATGTTTAGTCGTGTGTGCTTAAGCCCTCCGTGAATCGGAAATTTCTCGTCTCTTGTCTCTTTATCGCCCCCGGGCTTTATACCACCTTATCTACCTCGGAAACTCATAATATCGACTTAATACTAGCCCATCCATGTCTGGCCGCAAAAATCTCCCGAAACTCGCCCAAATCGCGTGGGCCGCGGACGAGGGAGCTCTGACTTGGATTCTCCTCGAGAAGCTTCAAAAAAAGGAGAATTTCGTGAGGCAGAAGAGGGGGAAAAGATGGCTGGAAGGTCCATGATTATTTTGCTGATTTTATCGCGCTCGAGTGGCTCTTATCGATGTAAAAGTACGCGAAATGATCAATTAGGCCGGAAATGGTCATGGAACAAATAAGTGACGGCCGGTCACTGGCCACATGATCATCTGCGTCTGCGACCGGCCGCAGAATTCTACTTTGAGCGCACCTAATTTTCTTGCGGTCGGCACGCAAGCGCAACAGCCTGAGGGCTATCGGGGCTCTCCGAAAACGGGCGGGAGGTTGAGCAGAGAGAGATGGTAGGGAAAAAGTCGACGATGACATGAACATGAACGTAGTGGTGATCAGTGACATCCCATATGTGCGACCAGTTGATGCTAGAGTGGAGTATATGGTAGCAGACATCACTTCATGTCAAACCGGAATTTTGACCGGAGCCCTTCAAGACTCGGTTTTTGGCATGAACATAGCATAGTTTAGTGGAGAAAATTTTCATTTCAGAGGAAACGGGGGTGGCTGTGCTTATGTAATCAAAAGCGCGAAATCGGCGAGCGAAATTCACAACATTTGGCAATAGGGAAACAAGGGTTTATATGTCTAACGAGCGGCCATCTTCACCTTCCTTTTTTCCCACTCTGCAGTTGCCACATCCAGATCCTTCTGCTGCACTCCTCGGTGGGAACGGAATTTTTTGACCGCAAATTCGGCAACGGGTCCAGTTGCTCCAAGACGGTAAACACTAGCATACTGATTAGCACGCCGGAAGAATCGTCGAATTGTAGGAAGGGGGCAGCTCCGGAGTGCCTCTGCAACCAGGTCCTTGGCTTTCTGCCATGTGCCGTTGGAGCGTTCACGGAACCACCGCTTGATCCATGCCCAGAAGTATTCGATCGCGTTCATTTCGGGGTGGAATTTGGGCAGAAAATGGCAAAACATGTTGGGCGCCGCCTCAATGAGCTGAATAATCAAAGTAAGCTTCATATTTGCAAGCTCAGAGGGAAAAGAAAAATATACAAGTTCAAGTTGCGACTTTTGACATGCAAAGTCGGACTGCAGCGAAAGCAACCGTCGCATACAGCAATCAACTGGCCGCTCATCGTCCTCTTCACTGTCATTACCATCATCAGCGAACATCTGTGCCTCTTCGTCGGCCGAAGCACCCTCAAGATGTGGTTTGCGCGACTTGACAGCTTTGCATCCCTTGCAATCTCCGATCAGTTTTTTTCCGTTACCGTCGGTCGTATAGCCTCGCCCAGCGAGGGTAGCCTTCATACCCTTGGGAAGTCCCTCCCATTTCTTGTGTGGATGGTCTTCTGGGAGATTGGTGTCGTAAGTCATTTTCTGGACTTTGCTGCCATGTCCGTGTGGGTTATCGAGGGGAATGATCGTGTCCTGCATAGCAGGGACTTTGCGGCCAGGTGTGACATTCATTTTGGTCACGGTGAGAGCGTCTTTTGCGAGGCTGCCATGGGCAGAGGAATTGTCGAAGAGACTTGCACCTGAGTCTCGCATCAGTCCTGATTAAATTTTGGGTCAAATAAAATGACTCACCTTTTTTCCGTGCATCGTTTACGCTCTTCCGCACGTCCCCGGCCTGCGAGTCAATAATTCCCCCAGCATCTTGACCTGCTCCAGTCAGTAAACAATCGTTCACAACCGAGAATGATGAACATCGCACGAGACATTGTCGCCGGTTGACTCTTGTAGTATTCAATGCATCGTCCACAAACAAACTTGCCTTCTCGAGAATTGTAGCCAGCGATATAGTGACGTGGTTCTCCCGCCGCAATGTGTGGTTCTGGGCATTTCGAACGGCTGCAAACGGTCGCTTTAGCCGAGATAAGATCCTCGGTGAACTGAGTAACCAGTCCACTGTCCATGAACTAGAGTAGTGGAACAAGACGAGGAATTTTGAGGTTGGAACCACGAAGCTCTGATGAATGGCTGGCAATATAAATAGCTCAGGATACTTAGCGCATATTACAGTTGAAACACGTACTCCGCATCAGCGCATCGGTGTCTGAGCACAGGGCGCTGCGGTGAAACGAATTAATTGGCATGCGCGGCCTGGTTTCGTCGCGAACCAGTAGGCAGTGGGGCAGAACATTCATCGCTCGCTATGCTGTGTGGTGGCGGGGTGGCGGGGGCGCCGGCTATGCGACCGGAACAACGCTCCGGTCCGCTTCCTCCAAGCGGCCAAGTGCGAACTCGTGTGCACTGTACCTGGGTCCTCGCACGGAATTCCAAGCTGTGCATCGTCCATAACAACCAGTCATTGCCAGCGGCTGTTCCACAGCATTTTAATTCGTGCAGGCGTGTTATTCAACCATAGCAACCCGAAATCCTATATAACCCACACCTTCAGTTTAGTTGTTCAGACGGCCACGACGACACATTTCTGACGCCTCACACGCAATCGTCGCTGGATATGGCACGCAATAACCAGCACAAACCACAGCGTAACATTTCCCCTTTCAATGAAGACAAACTGCTGATATTTTCTGCCCAGCGCCCTTGGAACTTGTCGGGCCATACATCATGCAATATTGGAAGATGAGAATGGACGACAAGAAGATTCTGGAGCTGCTTCGAAAGCATCTCAAGGACACAAAATATGGCATCGGGTTCGTGTTCAATAATTCAAAGTTATCCAGCTGATCCGGCATGCAAGACTCACAAAGTTTCGAGAAATGCGGGAAAACATGGGGCTGTATCGTACGAAAAAACAGAGCCACGACGTGGACAGCATCCGAGACGCCATGATTCGTCTCCGTGCACAGTATCCCAAGGCCGGGCAACGAGAGATTAGCGGCCTCCTATTCCACGAGGAAGACATGAGTGTTTCAAGGTAAACCAACCTGTTATCTTTGGCGGCAAATACTCATTTAAACGCAATCCGCAGGGCTGTCATAACGTCGTATTTCGCGATTTACGTGCCTGATCTCTTCAGGCAGCGCAGGGCTAATCGCCTGAAGCGTAAGCGTTTTTGGGCGGCCGGCGTCAATGACCTCTGGGCCGTAGATCAACACGACAAGTGGAAATACAAGTTCGGACTTGCACTCCATTCCGGCCTTGATCCATTTATCGGTCGAATTCAGTGGCTGAAAATATGGTGGACAAACAGCAATCCTCGTCTCATACTCAGCTATTACCTCGACGCTGTGCAAGAGTTTGGATGTAAGTGCAACCACTATCACGAAGAGTGATTAAATCTCAAATTACAGTCATGCCTCTGGTTTCTCAAAGCGATCCAGGCTCTGAGAACTTCGGCCTTGCCAATGGACACACTCTTCTGCGCCACTGGCACGACCAGAGTCTTTTTGGTACACTCCAACATCGTTGGATGAATGAGAAGAAAAATGTCATGCCAGAGATCGGCTGGTCCCAGTTGGGATGATCACGAGGACGACATTGTGCTGATCCCCAACTTGACTTCGCTGCATAATGGTTCACAGGTTGTCGCACCGGATGGCACCTTTTACATGGGTGGAGTGTTCAAGACATCGAGATGGTCAACGTTGAGCCAATTCCGTCCTTTGAAAGCACACCCTTGAAGCGGCCGCGCTCTCCATCACCCTCGCATGGGAGCAACAAGCGATCTAGAGTCGAGTCGCCGTGTCCGTCGTCCTCCATGATGTCACGGTTTCAAGGTCTCGCGAACTTCCTGACGTCTCCCTTCAAGAGTGGAACGGATGCAACGAGGGCAGTCTCGCCGAGAACGTCCTCGGCTCCCGGTCCCGCTCCAACTGGCACATCTGGGCGTGTATCAGCCTTACCGAGAACATCTTCAGCTCCCGTTTCCACCTGCTCTCCTGCTCCCGCTTCTGCTGCCGCTCCAACTGGCGCGTCGTCTGGGAATGTATCGGCTTCACTGAATCCACAGACTCAACTTCTCAGAAAACGGCAAATTATTTTATTGTGGTACAACCACCCAGGTGTGCTATGCATAACCCCGTGGGAACTCCTGAAAACACTCAACTTCATGCTATAATTTTATTTGGAGTCATTTGACCCACAGACAGGCCCAAACCATCGCGGGCATTATTTTTAGCCGCCACTGTAAGGAGCGCCGCGAGTTCGAGGAACAACTTCAGCTCAATCAAAAGCTCACCGGAATGCAGTTAGAGGTTCCAGAGGAGATTCAAGATGACGATTTTGATAGGGAGATTGAGCATGACGACGATGACTTGGCTGATTTCACAGTGGATACAAGTTCGGATGACGAAGAGGCGAACTCAGGTGATGAAAGCGACTGAAAGTCGGAAGATGAGGATGAAACGGTTGTGGAAAAACATAAGATACTGTTGCATTTCGTTCAATTCGTAAGGCGGTTTGGGGTGTGACATCGCAATTGACCTGGACCTTTCGTATGCGGTCCCCATTTGGCGATTTGATCCGTCGGCATCCCTCGGCTACGCTCGGCTAAGCTCGGCTAAGCCAAAAATGCCTCTGTGACGCAGTGACTTACGAAAAAATTCGTAGATTTTTGGGCGTGTGACAGGTGACCATATTAATTGAACGAAATGCAACAGTAGGCGCAAGTCACTCTCTACAAAGGTCACGTGAACTGTCACGCGTGACGTGACACGACAAAAATTGGCGGAGCTTGAACGAAACATGCCGGAATTCACTCAATTTCAATGTTGCTGAGGTCGAAGATTTTTTGGACATTATGTCATCTCATGTCACCTCCAAAAGAAATTTACGTTGCCAGCAGAACAAACCTTACATCTTTAGTTACTCTTTATAAGCTTTATATTACGGTGTAAGCTCTGTCTCGCCGTATCTTTTCTAGCAGGTATTGCCATATATGGGTCGTGGGAACCTTACATAAGCGGCAAAATATCGGACCCTCAAAAAGTCAAACCGTGTCCAATCGCCGTAATACCCATTTCTGCACTCGAAGAAAATAGGTTTATAAAATCTTATACTACTCCATGGGAAGTTAATATTTTAAAATTCTGAGACCGAGGATCTCTCAGGATGCTCCAAATACGCCATTTCCTGGCTTTACTTTGTGCCCCAAGGTTTTGTGGCCGGAGCCTTGCTGATGTCACAGAATTGACCAGGGCTGGGCACGGCAAAACTGAGCCAAGACACGTACCGTCACAGGCGACGCATCGGCCTCTCGTTCGAGTCCCTCGGGATTGGGTGAGCAGCGCCCGATGGTCCTGTGTGTGATAAGTGCGAGTGGGAATGAGTCAAATCAAAATGTATACTATACATATACCCCATGTCTAGAGATGGTGTAAGCCTGACAGTGTCGACAGCCTAATCGGTTTACCTCAAGTGATGGGGAGTTTGCAGACAGTTCGGGTCAGAATTGAACCCGGGCTCAGGGCATGCTGGGCACCACACGAGGAGATTTCCCTTCGGGCGATGGCTCAACACAGAGTCAATGGCATGAAGCTGACCTCAAGACAACACAGTAGGTTATATTCTGTTCATTTCATCAGCAGCACTGATCTGGTTGAGGAGAACTCTACCAGATTTCTTGCGCACATTCCGCGAACGATCCCCTTGATGCGGTGGCTGTGGATGACGGGGGGATGCCATTGAGAAAATGGGGTAACAAACGAAGGTTCGTCCCTATCGCTTTTGCTCACTCGACACACCTCAACAACAACAGGTTACACATTACATTCACACCAAACAGAAAGCAGAGGGCCTCGTGGAAGAACGAGGTGGCCGCATGAATCATACGGATTCCTGGGTCCAGACATTGCTCTCCGTTCCACGGTACGCCGATGCGATTCTCAGCGACACTAATGACAGTGACAATGAGGGTGGGAAGACATCAGTCGTGGTGCAGACATCTGTCGCATGGAGAAAGCAGGTTGCAGAATGGCAGGCAGAGATGCGAGAGCTGGACACGGTCTCCGACAACGATGGTATGGATGATGAAGACGAAGACCTGCCCCCAAGTGTTCCCATGCCACCTCAAAACTCAGCACCCACTCGCCACCACGCTCCGTGCTCTTGGTTCCCCACTACCCTGGCGTCCCTCTTTGGTGGGGTTATTGAGAACCCCATCACACTCGCTAGACACGAACACGTTGTCTTCGAAGAAAGCTTATACATGGAGCTTCTTGCAGCTGAGCACAGTGAGGAAGAGCCCGATGCTGGTGCTCAGGAGGGTTCCGGGAATGATTAAGAAGGTTAATTATGCATGTAGAACCTCTTTGTGAATGATTTTGGTGCAGCGGCGGGACCAGCCCTTTTCGGAAATAACCCTCAATATGACCCTTAATTTGGTTGCCCTTAATAAGTCTTAACCAGACTTAAGGCCTCAATTTTGGGGAGCACCCTTAATAAGACCTTTAACTACAACACTGCACAACGGCATGCCTTATTGCTACAAACAAATTTGGCCGAATTCTTGCCGCAAGGATCAAGGATGTGCCGAATGCCAGAGTCACGTGGATTCAAGTCGTGGGGCAAAACTTACGCAAGTTCAACTCACCCGCGGTGGGCTTCAGATGAAAGTCTGTCTACTCAGGACTCTCACTCTTGGCTCGGGTCCACAGGCGCTCGAAATGCACCCGATGCACATATACCCGGCTCATTTTTTGGTCTCACCGACGACATCAAAGTCGCATGTCGGCGAGCTGCTCCATTCTGCGCTGGTGTATCGGCATGTGAAGCCCTTGATTCTGCTTTTCTGGCAGAGGAAAGACGTGAGCTGGACCCAGAACCGAGTCGAAAACTTGCGGCAGCAGTCCTGCGCACGCGGGAAATGCAAGATGATACTGATGTTGGTCGGACTCTTGCGTACGATCTTTTTATTATTGTCTCACCTTTCAGCGCTCTCACGGATTGACCAGATTCTATCATTCCCTTCAAAAATGGCGCTGTAACGGCATTCGTGCTGACGGTGTACGGTGTGACGGGAGTGTCTCCCTGCACAAATTGAACGTGGTATGTTTTGCCCTGTGTACACCGCGTATTTCTGGGCTTACTAATTACGGTCAAGCCCATGCGGAATAAGGAGGATATTCTGCTCTGCTCCAAACACAATGAGGCCCTCATCTTCAATTCCCTTCACTCGCAGGTGCTCATCCTTGATCACGTCTCTGAGGAGATTTTTGTGAAGGTGATGAATGGTGAGAGCATCATAGAGGAGGACGACACCGAGGGCAAATGTCCGAGGGTTGTTTCAGCGCGCACCGGACAAAAAGGGAAACATCGCTGCCGTGAGTTCATTTGTGCTCCGTACTTTCAGTAGTCGTTCAGAACTGACACATGTACACATTTTAGCGTTCAATCATCACAAGAACGGGCACCCATATGTCGCCCAGATTGAGCCAGTCACCTGTGCCGCGAAGATGATGATATTTTGCCCGTGGGAGTCGCTCCACCCCACGCTCGCACGCATGGCATTGGTTGTCCCGAATCCCAAGTCGGGTCATACCCATCCTCCGCCACCAGCCGGTAAAATTACTCAGGCCGTTGCAGCACGGTATCGGCAGTGTGTTCGCAAGATTGGCCTTGGAGCAACCGTATCAAAAGTCGAGAATGGTGGGAATTATTATCCCAGCGCCGCCGAATTTTTACTGACCATACGTAGCACAATCAACCAAGGATCTGCTCGACGGGAAGACACCCGGTCTATTTCATCCGGGGCTGCTCAGCTGCGACGCCAAGACTCGACTCATCCAGCAGGTTAAAGACGAGTTGAACAGTAGGGTGTTTCACACACCCCAACTTGAGCCCCAACTCGGCCCCAACTCGGACCCCAACTTGACCCCAACTTCGCCGAGTTGGGGTCGGAGTTGGGGCTCAAGTTGGGGCAGATGTGTGAAACACCTACAGCTTATCTCCCAACTTCGAGCCCCAACTCACTCCACCATTTCTGGGGTTCACAGGGTCATGAAGCAAGTTTATTATCATTTCCCTGTTTCTATGTACTGTACCTGAAACTTTGATATTGGAAAAATTGTCATTTTTTGGTTTGTAGCGAATGTGCATGGCTCAACTTTGCATTGCTTTCCAAAAATTCAATTTTTAGGTTGGCCGCCGCTATGTATTTGGCCGTTGGGAGGTGGCAGGCGGGCGGGAGGGCAGCGGGAGGTAGAATTACATAATCTGATGTGCGGCAAATGGATCGAGCAACCGGAACTAAGCGAAGTTGGGGCACCAAGTTGGGGCACCGAGTTGGGGTCCAAGTTGGATGTCAAGCCGAGGGGTTAGGCACGACTTGACATCCAACTTGGACCCCAACTTGATTTGTGCCCCAACTTGGTCTTCAAGTTGGGGTTCGAGTTGGTGTCCGAGTTGGGGCTCAAGTTGGGATGTGTGAAACACCCTAGTTTATCGTCGACGGGCGCAAACACCCGGCAACGTGATTTTTCTTTTAACCCTTATGAATTTTTTTCTCATTCCATTGTTTTCAGAGGTTGCAACATACATTGCTGACCAAGAGGTTCTGAGTGATGAGAAGCGATATCTTCACAGCTTGCTTTCCCGTGATGGCAAGCGAATCATCTTCGGTGCGCATCACAAATTGCTCAATTCCATCCACGATCTTCGCACCCTCGACTGCGACACCACCTTCAAGCCTGTTGTAGGCGATATGAACATTTTTGAGATCAATGGGTGGTTGGTGGGAATTAACGAATGTACGCAAATTCTTCCTCGTATCATTCCATGCTAATGTGATGGTAGCGGTGACGGTCATGCGCGTGTGGATGGAGATACACGACCGGGCGGCGTTCAAAGCTGTCTGGGAAGAAGTCCAACGTCTCGTTCTTAAGCTCACACGTAAGCGGCTGAAGTTTAAGGGCCTTCACAAGGGAGGGAAGATTTTGGGGCTAAACTCCGACATGGAGGCGGCGCCGCTTCTCGGCTTTGCCGATGCATTCGTCGCAACGATTGATCTCGAGGATGTGCGTTCCGTTGTTGGGACTGATGCGCAGAAACTTCTTCCTTTTGTCCTACGGGTCTGCTATTCACACTATAATCGGTACAGTTCTGCTTGTTCTGTCGTCCTGCGCTGACGTCTTTCAGTGGAATTCCCCTGCTCTCGCATCTATCAAAAGCGATCCGGCAGCGCATTTTCAACCTCAAGTATCTCAAGACAGTACAAGCCGCCCTCGCAGGCTAGATCTGTGACGTCATCCCGCTTACATCACCGCCGCCAGCGCTCTCCGGTGCCACCACCATCGCCTACGGCCTCCGTCCTCCCGTCTCAATACTGCTTATCGCTGGCCCATTTTCACTCCTTGCATCCCATTACAGGATCTGATCACGTTTCCCAACCCCCGAGTCGCGATTCGCGTCGAGCACATTCCGGGCACTTATGCTACAGGTTGAGTTCTGTATTCTTTGATCTTGCATTCCACTCACTCCCTCAGACCTTATATATTGCTGTGTGCCCATGGCCTCCGCTTCCGCGCCACGTTATGCTCTTTTTTTTTTTTGCTACGCCTCTATTTTTCCCACCACCACCGCCTCTTTCTATACTTGTCTTCTCAAGCATTAGACCGTCGCTGGACTCATAGGTTGGCACCGGATGTGCTAAATTGCTCTCTCCACCTCAATTTACAGTTCTTTTGTTTGTAGCCGACGTCGACACAGCTCGTGTGTTGGAAAGGCAGGGATGAGGACCGGCGCGGAGCACGCTGGGCGTGAACCCAGAGCTTTATAGGCAATTGATTACAATCTGGCTCGCTCGGTCTTACGCTTCCGGACCCGGGGTGTTTTGGCTCCACATAAAAGCCATGGGCCCTCTCGACAAACCCTACTTACAACTTGAGCTGCTATGTATGACTCCTCTCATCAACTTACTATCTCGCTAATGGAACATACTGTGATGCAGAATTAATGACAGAATTCAAAATCCGGCGGAAGCCAAGGCGTGGACGCATTTGCGACACGATGCGCCCCAAAATGCGACGGAAAAACACGGCCAACAACGTCTCCAACGTCAGCCTCTCAATGTCGATGCCATCCTATTATGATCTTGTGATGGAGGACATCGAGGGCTTCTTGCAGATCGTGAATGCCCATGCCTCTGGGCTCAAGGGATTCCTTGGTGTAGAGGAGCAGCACATGTCGTGAAAGCTCTTACATATAAAAGCTTGTTTCTCCGTTTACAGTATTTACGCAGCGAAATGCTCAAGCGATTTCGCGATTTCGCAAAGAGCCGTAATATTTTCTCTCGTTCGCTCAGTCAGGATACTACGTAAAGAACTGGACAGGCGCGTCCACCGAGCGAGGATCGCCTGTACCCACTGACGCCGGGCACGGTGGCGGTGGGCTCAGGCGAATGCCACAAGTGCGGTGTCATGGGACACTTCAGCGGCGACTGCACCGCCCCCGCAAACCTCCAGGTCCCCCAGGTCGAGGTTCGGTGGCGCCAGATTGTACAGTCGATCCGGAGTCGCGTGGCGCGTGCGCCCGTAGCGGCCGTTAACATCGTTGCCGAGGGCGGCGATGCGGACAGCGACATCTTCGGGTCGGCGGAGTAGATCCTCCAAGCCCATGCCCATCACGTAGGTGGCGAGGTGGGTCAGCTGGCAACGGCGGTTGTGCGCGTGGCCGTGGAAGATGCCGACGAGGGATCTGAAGTGGTTGTCGCGGGCGAGCTTGGAGAGGAGTGGGTGCGCCTTCACCATCTTGCCGAACTTGCACCCAATGTCGTACCCCAGGCCGAGTCGGCCTAGGACACGCAGCAGGTGGGCAGTGATGGCGTACCCATATTTCCCGCTAAAGAGTACGCGGCGTCAGTACAACCTGTGAAAAAAAGCTGCAAACACTTACAGCTCCCCACTCTTGATCATATCCACGACGATGAGCACAAACCCATGCCGGCAGAGCGCAGGGAAGAACCCCGTCTCGTCGTACATGCCCCACGCGCGCGCCGTCACGTCCTCCTTCATGTTCTGCCACCGCTCCGTACACCCGTCGTTGTCCTCGTCGTGCTCGGCGTCGGGGATCGCGCCCTTCATCAGATCGTTGAGGCCCTCCCTCGCCCAATTATCGACCTCCTCCCGCGACAAGTAGTAGTCGCCCGGTGCCGCGCGCCTATCGAGGCGCTCCTTGGAGGCGCCGGGCACAGCAGTCCCATCCTCGCACACGTCCTCCCGCTCGCGCAGCTCAAACCGTTTGAGCGAGTTATTGCCGTCGATAGTGGCCAGGAAGGGCAGCTCCAGCGTAGGCTCGCCCTCGAGTTTGTACAGACACGCGGGACAAGTGTTCTTGAGGCGCCAGTCCGGGGCATCGCGTCCCAGAGCGACTTGCACCCGCCTGTCTACGACGGCGCGGATCGCGAAGTAGACATCGAACGCCACCGAGAACTGCGCCGCGAGCCAAGGGCGAGGTGGATGAACTAGTAGGACCAGAAGTATCAGAATAAAATTCTTCCTTTCCGATCTCGTGTATAAAAATTTGAGAGGGACTTGGGAGGACATGTATCTTGATCGCGAACTCATTGCCATTGTCACGAACTTGTTTTCCACCACCAGTTTTACTAGATTCCATCCACTGCCCAGGCTCAAATTTTGCCAGGGCGAAGTACAGTATAATTCAGCACACTTTCACTTTTTTGGTCATATATAAAATCATAGTGCTTCCATTCATGTTCCAAATATTCTGATTATTACTTTAGGGACGCAAACAGGCTTTCATAGCTCTCCCTAATATTTTAGTGAATTTAGAGTGAGAGCATAAGGCCAGAGGATTTAAACCAAAATTAATTAGAGTCGCGACCCTAATCCTGTACCATACCGTACGACCCTCCAGTTCCTCCTATATGGTTACGGGTGGCAGCCGTACGTATGCCGTATGGAGCCGTATGAGTATGCATACGGCCATATACAGATGCATCACACATGGACAAACATGACCAAATGCAATCTGCGCAATTTGCGCAATTTGCGCAATCTGCACATGCTGACTAATTTTATCGCCCCTTTGGGCAGACTTGGTTCCTTTGAGGGGTTTTTTTTTTTTTTTTTTTTTTTTGGAGTGTTTGGGACAATGAAATTCAGTCTGCAGAAGCATTCCAAAAGTCATCCACTGGGTCTACCAATAAATCCAGTTAATGCCAGGGAAGTTGTCCAGGGAGGAAATGCCATTACGCACAAGTACCATAGTGTGGGAATCGAACCCGTGACCTTCTGATGACACTTGAAAATCTGTGAACATGAAGGTAACCATGGTTCTGGAAGCAAAGAGCCGACTTTATGATATAGTGCTCCTTGAATTTTGAAAACATATGGAGCATTGCCACCACCCTGAACAGTTTTATCCACAGTGACACCCAGTGAAGCCAGAGCAAAAGCAGCATTGTAAGATCGGATGTTATCCAGAAAATGCTTTGAGTGGAGGCTTGTTCCATCAAAAAGCTCCAAGAGATCTCTGGGAGGTGCACGAACATTAGGCAACTGAATTTTTCCATCCAAACAACATGTGCCAAAACGAAGGTTGTTAACAGTCAAGCGCTCCACACTTCGGACATATGAGATTCATAGAGCCAAGATGCTGTGTAACTTCGTTACAAGTCTTGGGCCCACAATAACCCGCTGCCCAGGTCGGGGTTGAAAGGTGGTCTTTGAGTCTGGAGGGATCCGGGGCACTCCTTTATCCACTGCCTCACTTGACTCATTTCCGCTGTCTTGTTTCTACATACCGTCGTCAATCAGTTTCGAATTCGCCGATATTCTCAGGATGACGCACCGAACATTCTGGACGCGTCCACGCAGCTCGATGATATCCGCGACCTCACTGCCGGAGTAGGTGCTCTCGAATGCGGCACAATCCCTGTCGACGGTATTTTCCACATCCAATATGAACGCCTCGTAACGCTTAAAGATGTTGCGCGCCTCGAGCTTTGCTTGATTTAGAGCAGCCATCTGGACTTCGTCAGACTGAATGCACGTCTGGCGCGAGCAGCGGGGGTGGAGATGGAGGTGGGGAAAAGGATGCAGAGTTGGTCTTCTCCGAATGATGCGAGTCACGGTGCTGCTTCTGCCGAAGTTCAAGTTGCCACGCTGTCCCGGTCCGGCAAAGTATAACACGGGTCATGTGGCAGGTGTAGGCCCCCGGACACTTGGGCATACACTACACCGCCAATGTATAGTCATCAGCTGGAGCGGTCATGCGCACCATGTGCGAGGACCGGCTCCTCCTGTCGGCTGGATATCGGCCGACAGAGTAAATGGGTCCATGATGGACCCAGCTTTCCTGGAGACCAGCTGACAAGGCAACATGGGGATTATCGGACAGTTCATGTAAATGATGATGTAATCACTCGAATAATTAACAGCACGAAAAATTTAATATATTGACGGAGGAGGAGGAGGAGGATAAATTATACTGGCGCGGTCCCACAATTGGAACAACCAGTTTACTGACAACTAACAAGCAGCTAATATACGGGTGGCTATCCATATATAACTCCAGGAAGCCATCAGAGCACAACACACTACCAAAGGGGGTCCACAGGCGAAGAAAAGAAAGGCTGGCGAACGGTAAGAATGTTGTTTAAAGTGGAGGGTGTTTATCTTACTTGCTCTCTCAATAGGGACAAAGAAACGTTAAGGCGGGGTCGTTTGAAAGGGTGAGTTACAGCTCTTTGCGGAACTTAGGGCGCGGCCGATTTTTTTTTTCCTTTTTGAGCTGATTTTGATCATTTCAGACATGTCGCGTCGCCGGACGGGGATGCACAGAGTTGATCCGAGGCGTGTAATCTCTCGAAAACACTTTCAAGTCAGAATATTGACAATTGGTTCACTCGCTGGAGGATAGAGCACACAGATATATAAGGCCTAGACTGTAGGAATATTTCACAGCTTCAAGTCCACTGTTCACGCGCTCCGGGTGCCATTCCTCAATTACGAGGACGATTTGCCCTCCGCCATCCAAATAAGTGTTTTTAGAGCCATACAACATCCCACACAACCTTCAAATCACGACACAAGAGATGATCTCCGCAAAACACGCAAAATAATATATTATAATTACTACCGGCGGTATGGAACGATTCTGAGGACGTCATGCCCTGCGGAATTGTCGTGTGATTCTGCTCATATAGTTTTTAGAAACGTACACTGAGAATTGAGGTCAGAACAGCTGTTCTGGCTGAAATGATCAAAATCAGCTCAAAAAGGAAAAAAAAAATCGGCCGCGCCCTAAGTTCCGCAAAGAGCTGTAAGTTCCAAGTTAGGCCAAAAGTTACTTTATTCACACTCTTGACAAAGCCATGGCTTGGCTGGCCTGGCTTCTGCCTTGAAGCCTGAGCCAGCACATCACTAGGCTCCATGATGTTTACAGACACAGATGCTGCAGTGAGCAGTGCTCATCAGTGTCCTTTGTTCCTAGGGTTTAACATGACTTAAATGAAGTCATTTAAGTCATCTAGGGTGAATCCAAGTTACAAATGCATCCAAACAAGTCAGCCGACTCTAGAATCCCGACAGCAATGCTCGCACCGGTGTAGAGGAACAAATATAAATAGAGTCATTTGAGATCACCTTTGCATGTAAAAAAGCGATTTAAATTTCATAAATCTCAGATTACTTGGTCACATGCTCTGAGAGAGTCTGAGATCGTTAGGAACAATATATCCACCAGAAATAGGGTTTTGTAGGCAAGTGTCAAGTAAATAAAGCACAAAAATGAACAGAGCTAAAATGATTGTTTTTCTATGGTGGTCCGAATGCACATTTAATATTTCCCTATATATATGTCAACTTTTCGACTTCCCGCTATCTAAACCGGTCCTTTGAGTGATTTCCCACTACTTTCAAGTCTTTCAAGTGTTCAATATACAGTCGACTCTGTCTTAACCCATACCCGTCGGTGGACACAAAAAGGTATGGGGTACTGCAGAGTTATGGGTTTTCCCTGCCAAAATTTGGGGGAAATCGGTCGAAAAAG
Source organism: Mycena sp. CBHHK59/15 (assembly GCA_029204085.1). Classification (NCBI taxonomy): domain Eukaryota; kingdom Fungi; phylum Basidiomycota; class Agaricomycetes; order Agaricales; family Mycenaceae; genus Mycena; species Mycena sp. CBHHK59/15. The sequence goes on from JARGXW010000301.1 coordinate 161,792, forward strand.
TATGGCTTACTGCAGAGTATGGGTTATGACAGGTATGGGCTAAGACAGAGTCGACTGTATGTAGGGGGAAAAGCAAGATTTCCGCTGCTAATATAACTGGTCGGCTAACTTCCGCTACTATTTTTGGCAGACTCGACTCCCGCTACCTATACACTTGCAAAACTCACTTCTGCTACATATCTATTTGAAAAACTGCATTTTTTAAAACATCTGATTACAGCTTGTACATCTCATTCTAAGTACTCTACAACTCGTCAATTGCCTACCAGCTCACCCTGCACCCACAAATTGGGCTGTCTGTACCAAATCAGTCCCACCTGCAAAGTTCTCATAGCCTGAGTTCAGCATCAACCATCAACAGGACCACAGCTGCTGGTCAAGTGTGCTGCCCCGGGTTTGTATATCAGTGAGAAGAGAGACTAAGAAAAGGAGAGGAATAAATGATGAAACCCACACTCAATGATCACACACTGTCCTGGGCACCACTTTGCCACCCACTTTCGCTCCACTGGTTCACCGCATTCGTTGCATAGAACGGCATGATGGCGGATACTGCCAGGAATTGTCCCACACATGAGTGCTTGCTGCACTGCAGCTACCTCAAGGTCCACAAGGAGCCAATTGATGACTTGTTCACACTGGGTGTGAAGACCAAAGTGCTGACTCTGGGGAGGAGGTCGTGGGATGAGGTAAGCACAAATCTCGTGAGTGCAATGTGGGCATGAGGGAGTTGTTAACACATAAGGAGGGCATTGAATCACGGTACGGGGAACACGGATCGGAGCCACTCAGTGTGGGCTTAAAGAGTAAGTTACAAAGCATACCACAAGAGTGCTAGGGCACTTACTCCTCACGCGGGTCTCATCCAGATGCAGCATGGGTTGGCATAGGGATTCAAGTGCCAAGGTGTGCCAGCACGCGAACACAGAATTGGATGCTGTTTGCACCTCATACTCTTCCCAAACCAAGGCACCATCCTGAGGCAGTTGCCCTGATCCTGCCCAACAACAACAATGTGGAATGGAGTTGTTGCCAGTAATGCTACAGGTTGACCTCAGGGGTTGTGAGTGGACAGACAACATGATGGAGCTGTGGATCATTGAGGGAAACTTAATTGAGAGGAACCTGAAGTGGACGACAGGTGTATGGTGAGCTCGAGCTGATTCCGGCAAGAATGGGCAGCATAGTGTTGTTGCAGTCTGGTCCAGGTCCGGTTCAGAGCCAAATTTTCTGAACCTCGAACTGGACCACAGGTTCAGTTCAGAAGATCTCCCGAACCTTGGACTGAGCTGCAGGTTCAGGTTTATTGGGGTTTAGTTCAGGTTGGAACCCAAGTTTATTCCCTACCCACAGCAGTCGATCGGCGCCCGCGCATTTCTCCTCTACAACAGAGTCGAGTGGGAGCGAATTTTCGAGTGATGGTTATGGGTAGGATTCCCAATATCATGTTTTATGCTGGTACTGAACGTTTGACTGACCTTGAGCCGAGTAGGTCGCAACTACGTCGAGCTGCGTCACCTTACATTTCTTGTTGACTGTATGCTGACTTCATCCAGATCTTATCGACCTCAGACCTCGCCCCGGACGCCGTGACTCTGCGCGCACGCTAGACCAGTAACTTGGTCTGTCTATGAATTCTGTCGATAGACATCGACAGGTTCGCCTTCATAGACAGGATGGATTCGAGCCTACGCGCACGCCTCTATTTCATCGGTACATTGATTTACTACTCAGTCACCGTAAGTCAAGCATTGAACTTGAAGCTGGACGTTTGAGTATGATTTATCTTCACACAGGTCTGTTTAATTATTAACTGTGTGTCGGGTTCGGTTCAAGATGACGCCTTGGACCACTGCTATGTTCCCGGGTACGTTCCCGTGCCTCTGCCTTCAATTTTCGGGCTGATCTGCATCTAGGTACACTTGGATTACCCTCAGGAACATCAAAACCCCGCCGGGGTATTACTGATGTGTTCGTATCGTGTTTCCTTGACCTGGATTGACGTCCTATTTATTATCCATCGCAGGACCTCGATCCGAGACGCCGAGAGTCGAAGTATGGCGCCGTGATTTTCTTTATTGACCAACGCAGGCCATGACTGGATCTTGATTGGGTCTTGATTTGGTACGTCCGCCTCTTCTTGTGTGAAGCTCGTTCATTGACTGACTCTAATTCCGATTCAGAGCGATTGCTGCGCCTTTCCGAAGCCATTCAGAGCTACTACCACGATCGTTCGAAGCGTCAAAGCGGGAAGCATAGTGTCTGAACTTGAGGTGCGTATGTCTGCTTGATCTGCGATTGACCGATGTAGGTCATAGAACGCAACCTTCAACATTACCCCAACCTTCAACGGTTCAAGTCGTGCCTTGGGGATGTCCGCTCGTTGCTTTCACTTCGTTGAACCGTTGGTTGATTTACTAAATCGTCAGAATTCTCAGGTGCGTTCGATTGAGACTTCTGTTTGTATTCCAGATCACCGAAACGATGCCGGGGTGCGTTCCCTTCATTTGGTCTGCGTTGACTCGATTCTGGACTGACTGACTGACTTGGATTGGGGATCTATTGAGATTTATTGGTCTGAAACTCAAAACTGGCGTGTGCGCAAAATAGCCCAGGGTCGTCCGGTGTTTTCTGTTCGAATAATTCCCTGGAGTGACGACGTTTCGGGGAATGTGAGCAAGCAATACAATCCTCACGTGAATATCTACATGGCGAATGCAAATCTGCCGCATCGGAAGGTATCACAAGAATACTTCGTTCGATTTTGCTCTACTTCTCCGCACGCATCGTCGGGGGAGCAATTTGAAGCCCTGTCCGAAGACCTGTACGTATTTGATTGCTTCGCTTGTAGTAACTAAAACAAACTCTGTTTCAGTGGCTCTGACAAATACCATAATGCGTATGACTGCAAATTGGAACAGGATATTATGTATCGTGTTTTTGCACATGTCCTTCCTGCCGATAACCCACAACAGGCGGAATCAGCCTCAAACGCAGGGGTGCACTCAAATCTTTGGTGCCGGTATGACATGGCTGGTGGGACTGCGGCCTATCGGGAAACCGATGAAGGTTACCGGGCTCTCTTCAAGGTATTCTGCTCATTAAATATTGTGGTCCGAGTCTCAATTCAATCCAGCCCGGCATCCCACGTACACCGGCCAAAACGGTCCGTGTCATTAAACAGCAAATTTGGGCTGCCTGTTCCGGCGTTCAGGATGCTGTTGATGAGCTGCAGACATAGACCGGTGTCAAGGACAAGACCGCCCTCTTTTGGATTGAAAAGCTTATCGTCAAAGCCTGGGAAACTCAGAAGGAACGTTTCAACACGGATCCCCGGCTCAAGAATAAAAATCTCAAAGGTGACGCACGCAAGGCAGTCAAGACTCGCATCCGCGATCTAATCCAGTGGGAGTTGTACAACTGGGTAATCCTGCAGCCTGAGACCGAGCCGCAAAATTGCCGAAGAATTCAGGTGAGTACCTTTTCCAATGTGATGCCGTTCTTCATTGTTTTAATCAGCGGAACGTCATCAACTGCGGCCTGGGGATCACTACAATGTTCTATTGCGTGTCAGAGGTGAGCTGTATATATTTTTGTTCATCGAATTCGGTTAATTGATCACACACCATCCCAGGTCTCGATCCGCACCGGGACAGCCCGTGTGAAATTCTTCACTCGATTCTCCTCAGAGATGATAAATACATTTGGCACGAAACAAACACACCATGGGATAAGTCAAAGGGAGACAAATTTGCGGTTCGATTACAGTCATCGTCGACCAATGGACTGAATCTGGCATCAGTCCGTGGTCGATATATCGTCAAGTACAAGAACGGGCTGATTGGGAAGCATTTTAAAATTCTTCAGCAACTCGGCATCTTTCACCTCCACGACGACCTTTGCAGTAACAATCTTTTCAACCTTTGGAAGGCTTTCGGCGAGCTTGGAGCGCTCTTGTGGTACCCGGAAATCCGAAATCTCGAAGAATACCTTGTGAGTGGACGAGATCCCCGGGTGCGAACACGACCTCGCCGCTCTTCGAGCCGAGGACGCGCTTGTCGAACGCGGCTTTCCGCGCCTCGCCGTGCTTCACTGCCCGCGCGTAACCGTCGAACCGCTGCTGGTCGGCGTAGACCCGCTGGTTGTCGATGTCGTCCAGTGTGATCTCGGCCGACGCGCTTTCCACGCCCGTTTCCGCGGTGTTGATCACCATCGGACTAGGCTCGTGTGGGTCGTACCCACCTTCGTCACTTCGTTACTTCGCTTAGGAATAAGAAAGTTCGTGAGTTAGATGAAAAAGCATGAAAGTTCGTCATTTCGACGAATATTTGGGAAAGCTCGTCACTTCGACTAAATTCTGGGGAAAGCTCGTCACTTCGACTAAATTCTGGTGAAAGCTCGTCACTTCCGCGCGCACGCGTGGTAAGTGTATTGTTTGATCACCAGAATTACGGAACGCTGGGAACAGAATCCCGTTCTTTGTTTCCACCACCCACATTCGCTGCCGGCGATTCTCAGTCGCGTGCCCGCCCGTTATGGACTACAACGCGTTTCCGGATAACGAATGGTGCCTTAGGAGTGATGACTGGATGCAGATACAATCTGAGCACGTTGGAAACAGTTGTATGGACTGCACGCTGATACCTTTTGTCTTAGCCCGCCCGACATTGGCAGTTTCTTCGACGAAAATACCAATCACCCGCAAAAGAAATGAACAAGTCGAGTGGGACACACCGAGAACGATCGCCCAATCATGCGACGAGTCAATCGCCTTCTGATAAACCACACCTAGTACTCAGTAAGAGGAATGAAATAATCAACTGGGACGCACCAGGGTCCGCTGATTAAAGACACAGATTCCATCGATTCAAGACGACGATGAATCTATGAGGGTGGGTCTAACTGCTATTGAAAAAATAGGGTACGGCTCATCGGGCAGACTGCCCAAAAAGTTGAGTCAGTAAATATGATACAGGGACGAATTGGTCTGCTTAGATTATGAGCTTTTTCGCAACAAAGACCAACCCGTATTGCACCGCCAAGTTTCAACAATCACGGTCTGTACGCAGAGAAAAATATACGCCAATTTACCACAGCTTATTGGGATATTTCAAGCGCAACCTACGGTCATTAATGTCTGCGGCAAGGTCATTTACTCCTGACGGTGAGTGTTGGTCGAGGTTGTTTGTCTTGTTCTTTGTCCGCTACATCTAAAGACATTAAATAAGGCTCTTCGTCAACGGCCGTAGTGCACAAACAGGAGCATTGAATTGTTGTAAATGGTGTAGTAAACAAAGGATAAAGTAGAGTGCAAACAGGCGAGTAAAAATGGTTGCGTGGGTTGCGCGTACTTGAATGATATCTACGAAGACTGCGCCTGAAGCTTGAGGTACTCGAGGTACCGCTTGTGATCTTTTGGATAGTGTTCTGCAAATTCCCTGAATTGTGTTCAACCCACTCGTGCCCAGTAAGCTTTTCCCCGGTGTCGGGATCCTCCATGACCCATCCTGCGAGCGGATATTGAGGCTGCTTCTGACGCTTGTTGGACACCGAGGGAGCTGAGACAGATACCTCAGCTTGTGTGCGCTTGCGCCCCGACGTACGACGCAGGGCCACACCAGCCTGCTCCGAATCGCCCGTGTCCATCGCTGCAACCACAGTGCTCGACACATGTACAGTGGGCGATGGCGGGACAGGCGGGGCTATGTCGGAAAAATCCTGGATGGGTTGTATCGCCACTCAACCGGTCCCAAGGCGTTCCAAGGTTCTAATTTTTTCGTGGCTTGCCACACTTGGGTAAGGTGCGTGTAACCAGGTTCCAAGCCAGCCGGGGTGTTACAAGCCAGCTGAGGGCTTGAGACCTTCAGACTTCTTACAACTCGTTGTAACTGGTAGGGGCGGCGCGGATTTAAAAAAAAATAACAAATGAATAAAATGATATTTAAAACTACATTTAGCTGCTACAACAACAGTAGTTTTTCATCCCCGCCTCTCGTTGAGAGAGCCACTCGGGGCTGCACGCCGTTGTGAGGATTACACGCAGATCGGCGGGGCCGGCGGCCTCTGCAAGCTCGTAGACGAGTGGTGCGAGCACTGGGGTAGGGGGTCCGCAGGTCGGCAAGGATGTCCGGTGATGCTAGCGGCGTTGCTCGTCCTCCTGTCCTGCGGAGAGCTGGTGATCACCAGTGGCATGAAGTCGTGGGAGGATGAGTGGACGGCGCGTGGAAAGGGGAGGCTGGAGAAGAGAAAAGGGAAGTGAAAAAGAACACGTACAGCGACCTTGAAGATCTCGGCTGCCCATAGTTCCAAGCTTGCGCTCTTATAGGTACCTCAGCGTGCATCTGTGGTAATTCCGCAGCGCCAACTGATTCTGCAGGTTATCCAAACTTGGCGTGCTGCAAAACCGAATCCTGTGAAACAAAATTATGACGTTCACTTTGCACATTTATTATTGCAACACACTTTTGATGAGTGACACACAAACTTGTTGAGCGCAACACTTTCCTGCTGAGTGCAACACTTTTTCTCCAGCTTCAAGTGCAACCTTTGGAATGTCCAACGCAACACTATTTATTCCAACCTCCAGCGCAACACTTTTTGATCCTCAGCGCAACACTTTCCAAACACAGTGCAACACATTTCTGAACCGAACCAGCGCAACATTTTTACGACTCTACTACCACTCTTTAACCAGAGCCTCCACCACCTTATCCATGTACTCCTCCTCCTTCCTCAAGAGGCTCTTACCTGCAGGGGTGTCCTGGATGCTCGTAATGGTGAGAAGACGGCACTCTCCGGTCATCCCAGGCACTGGCATGTCACTGAGAGCATCATGCACCTCCGCTCCAGAAATCTCATCCTTGAGCAGATTACCGAGCCCCCCAGACATTCCCACCCAGTTCTGTGCCCAACAATTGGTACAGTACTCGTTGTCGTAACAGAAATTGGCATGAACCACGTTAGGTGGAAACAGGGCCAGCGTGAGCCTGTGATGAGCCACCTCAGCATGTGTCCTAACCAAGGCACGGTAGGCCCCCCAACCCAGGTACTCCTCGTCGGTCTCCGATATCTCCAAGATTGACCCTGACATCAATTCGTAGAATGCACGCTTGGCCCAGCGCTTGATATGATAGTCGCTCGCCAGCTTGTACCGCAAAGCAGGACCGAGTTCAGAGTGGTCTTCGAGGTGATGAATCGAGTATTGTGTCCCAGACTCAACTCCGAAGAAATCACAGGTCTTCAACACAGCACAGAGCCGGTCTAGAGCTGGAGTGTCGTTGGTCCACCTGCCAAACCCATAAGCCATAATCATCCTTGAAACATGCACCCCACTCACGGCAGGATATTGAAGATGAACTCCAGGAACTCTTCACACTCAGCTGCGCTAAACCTGGCCGGAATTTCCACGGCTGTAGCATCACTAGTGCCATCAAGGCCTGCCTTTCTCGCATGCTCCATCCACTTTTTTGAGCTTTGAGACAAGGACAGAGGGAAGGGCAACATGAGCATCCCACCAAAGAGTTCGCTCTTTAAGATGAGGGGCTGGCGGTAGACATTGTAGAAAGTGCCATCGTGTGCCTAAGAAAATATTAGATGTATCCAATTCAATTCACTGTTCCATATACCTTGAGAGTACCCTACAGTTACTTCGCCCGAGATTCCTCCCACTCGTGACGGAGGCGACCCGACGAGACATCGTTCGCCTTGTCGGCAGGCTTATTAATGTTCTTGGTTCCGACAGTGTTGCTCTGGACGGCAGGCACACTCCTGCACTCTACTCTCGATTTTTTTCTTCCCTCCTTGCCAAGCATACTGTCTTCCCTATCCGGAATGACTCCCCGCCCACCGACGACGCAAGTTCTATCCTCATTTTGGGTCAGACCTCACAACCACCCCTCCACATGTATATTCCACATCGAACTGTGAATGGAGAAAAATCTGGCGATAATCGGTACGAGGACGAGCAACCTGGAATTCCAGACGTGTGGGATCCTGTCTGGAATATCGGGAGAGGTTACGTGTAATTTTCTGTATCCGGACAGCTGTTGTAGACATCGTTTAAATTTCTGGTGACCGCCTATTGACTATGTACGACCGCCTCGACACTTCACAAACATGTCCTGCACGGAACGCTCGATCTGGGTCCCATCGCAGGCGTACGAAATGACCTTGATTTTATGGTCGAGGAGCCCATCGACAACTTGATCCACTTGCCTGACTAGAGTGCATAAAACAACATGTGAAAGGAAGAAAGGATGGAATTTTGGATATGAGTATGAAGTTAATGGAACAAGGAAGACATTGAAAAAATATTTGGAGCCAAAACATGCTACAGTGAGGTACAAGTGAGGATTTTTGTGAAAGCGTGACTAGATCGCATGGTTCCTATACAAACTGCACCAGAC
>JARGXW010000302.1:0-169886 GCA_029204085.1 Mycena sp. CBHHK59/15
GTGTTCAGAGACTCCACCGAGTCAAGGTAGAAGCAATCCTGAAGACGCGCTAACTGGGCTGGCGATACAAGCGCGCGAAAGTCGTGAATTGGCCTAAAGAATATAAGCAGCTCTCAACGAAAAGGAGGAGTAAACTGCTTACTCCTTGCCGTGTCGTAGGCAGCTCTTGATGAACTTCGGCGCAATCTGCTTGGGCGGAGTATCTTTCGGAATGCGGCTGTATTCGGGATCACTGAAGCTGAGGACCGAACGGCAGAGACCAATGACTTGAGCAGTATCCATGTCCACATTTGCGACTAGTAGATTACCGCCCGGAACAAATATTTTGAATGCGATCGGCTTGCCAGTCACCTCGAGCTTCCTCTTTTGGAGCTCGTCAAAGAGAAGCTCGAAAAAATCTGCACTCGAGCCATTGATATATGCGCGAAGAACGGAGGCAGCTAACATATACGTGAGTACCATTACTGTGTAAATGAAGCAAAAAACGAACCGCGTTGGACAACCTTTGCAAATATCGTAAGCTCCCATTCGTTCATTTTGCCCTCGACCCCTTTGAAAGTCGTATCGCCGTCGAAGGACGTTACTCCGGGATCATCAAGAAGCTTCAAGAGGTAAACGACGAAGGTCACGATGATTTTCTCACCTTTTGGCGTCTCAATGTAACTGTGCACGTAGCGTTCGGGAAGCGGTTTGGTCAATTCAGCGCGGATAGATGGAGTATATGGCTAAGCAGCGTGAGTATATTGGTAGTGAACTGGGGTTTGCAGCTCACCATCGACGCCGAGACCGTTGGGATACTTCTGAAGCTTTTCAGCGTGAAGTATACTGCGCTTCGCACGTTTGTTGTGCAGAGGCGCAGCGTGGGCAGCGGGGGTTTTTCCGGCAAGGAGCATCTTGGTTGATTGCGCTAGGATGAATCTCAATCATACACGGAATAAAACACAGAAGAATAAGGGCTTACCATTGTCGATTTTCGCTACTGTGGCCCCAAGAACACCGTTGGCCTGAATACACCGACGATAAGTGTCCTTGTGCCCAAACGTCACTTTGCTGAGAGCGGGACAGGGGTGATTATGGCCGAGATCATTATGAATGATGAGGACTTGGCGGATGGACGAGTCCTTGGGGACATAAATCCATCGCAATGCAGTACAGGGATAATTCTTGATTTCCCCCTGCACTTGCAGTCCATTCACGATATGAGCGTGAGCTGAGAAGTAATCAGTGTGTTGAGGCGTGGAATTTAAACAGTTGACAATACATACTACACAGTTTCTTTTTGAGTCCAATGTGCGGGTGAATGATCCCGCTGCATGGTGAAGTATCCTTGCTGACATCGTCGGCGAGGGGCAACCCCGCCAAGCCCCTGGCGAGAAGGTTTTCATTGACATTATCGGAGATGGTGTGCGTTCGGTGGCCCTGTTGGAATTTTGGAGTCCAGCCACTGCATCCGACGAAGAGCTCATGACCACGCGAAGGTCCCTGTAGTTAAGATGTCAGTACACAAACGTTTCCGAGATCGAATCAGAGAAATACCTGAGGCTTCGGTTTTAATATCGGCCCACCGCGGCATGGTTTGCCCATTGAATCGATGGCATTGCACTTGGTTTTGCGTATCATGTTGATGAACCTGACAGACGGTGAGAGATTTGGGTTGGGGACTCAGGATAGAAAACTCACAGTACCACCCGTTCTTCGGGCGTGTTCCCTTCCGTGCGACGGGTCTCCTGCTGTGCGAGAACAATCGCTTGGCGCGGTGCGAGATCATCCAACTCGAACCGAACTGCGGTTCGTAGCGCGGCGTCAAGCTGATCGCACGCATGAGCACCCTTGCATTCATACCGAATGCTTCGGCAGCTGATAGCCTTCTCGCTAGGGGAGAAAGTGACGTTTGCGCTGGCACTACCACCAAGCCATTTCCAGGAGTCGTTATCCTATCCAAAAAATCAGTATTGGAGCTTGAAAATAAAATAAAAACCAACTGCGTCCATAATGACTGTAGTGAGCGGAACCAAGGCTTTGGAAGCGTCCCGAAAATGATATTTCGGATCGCTAAGGTCCACAACAATCCCCGTTCGAACGCGATGGATTGGATAGACGGCGGCGGCACCATTCCGGTACTCCATTCGCTCAACGGTTACTTTCTGGCTGGGACGAAATCTCCCACTGATCATCTGTGATGTACCATCATCAAGCCAGACGGTGTCGGACAGCATCAGGTCGTCGGAGTTCTCATCTGCCAGCGGGAATGAATATTGGACAGGCTAAATCATAAACTGGGCGCACCGTCTGATCCTCCATCAAGCTCCTCGAAATCGCTATCATGTTTGGACGAATGGTCGGCATCTACAAAAATTAAAGATGGGGAGGGGAATTTGAAGAAGCTACTCACCAGACAATGGGGGGACGCTAGATGACCGAGAAGGCTGGAGCGCCTCTATCACCTCCAGATCTGAGTCCAGGTCTTCGGTCTGGGGTTCTGAATCCGAAAGGAGTTCGATAACTTCACGCTCGCCCACGTGCAGCGTGCGCGTTTTTACAGAAGCTACGTGTTGGATGTCGGGCTCCGCTTTGACGGAAACAGTCGACACAGAAGGGGGTACAGCTTCTATTTTAACATGAACCTGATCAAGGATTGGGAGTGAACGCGTCGTTGACGCGCCGAGCACCGAGACATACTCCCGAAGCAGAGTGATGTCTATCCATTCATAATCAAGGAACTTTGCGGCGTTGATGGTGATATAAGTGGGATTAAAAAGCTAGTTCTCGTCGCATTAGGTGAGCAATGGAAGCCACTGATTTGCCACGGAGACCGCGTACATAGTCCCGAAATTCCATCAAGATGTGCGGTGACAAGCTGCCAATGTACTCGCGGTCGGCGGGTGTGTGCTTTGACGCTGCATTGGCCATTTCGACGCGTGCTCGCCGCAAGACGGGTCGGGGGCGTAAGGTGGAAGGTGGGGAGGAATGAAAAAATCGGTATGGACGCGTGGACCGTTACGGAATGGGTCCGTAAGGTGATTTGCCAAGCCTTACCGACGCACTGCACATTCCAAAATGGTAAGTGCCGCCTTTGTAATAAAGGCGGCACATTAGACGGAATGTGCAGTGTTTGCACTGAATGTGCAGTGTTTGAAAATAGATGTGCCGTGCGAGCTTGGTATATCCTCAGTTCACACTCAGTGTAGCAGTTGTCGGTAAATCTCACCGGGGATAGGAATGTTGTGATGTTCAAATGATAGCGAGGTGCTGAAACAAGAAATTCGATGGGGGATCACTGCCCTATAACGTCTGGTGCACTTTGACCGTAACACATGCGATTGAGTCACGCTTGCCCTTTGGTGGCCGGCAACGCGTCGAAAGCGTGACTCTCGCGTCGCGTTTGTTGATCACCGTCATCCTCCCTTCGACGCGCCGCCCGCTGTTGCGCCCTGCCATCTCTGGGTGCTTCCCCATCTTCCCATGCCAGCCGTCCAATCCCTTCTTGATGCTCATCACCGCAATGCCCTCAAGGCACAGAAGATCCTTCAGCAGGCACACGACGACGCCCTCAAGTCTCGCGGTTATCAGTCAGCTCCCGTGCGCGCCAAAATTCGGCTTGAGTTTACACAGCGCAATGGCGGGATGGTAGCGCACGATTGGCAGGTCGACATGGGAGAAGCCCTGGTCTTGGGTCTGGACTGCAGTCTGATAGCGGGCACGGGTGCGGGCAAGACCATGCCCTTTGTTATGCCGTTATTCCTGGAGTCCGAGAAGATCATCATCATTATCTCTCCGCTGAACGCGCTGGAGGTAGATCAGGTGCGCGTTTCTTATGCGTGCGAGTCGTCGCTTTGACCGCTGACATAATTTCCTATCAGGCTGCGCGTTTTCGCAAGATGGGACTCAGTGCGGTCGCGGTCAATGGGGATACGTACAGTGACGCAATTCACAAAGGTGTGTCGCGTATTAGGTGATTCTGGACGCGTTTTAAACGTGTCGTTCACAGGAATCCAGGAATTCAAGCACCGTGTAATAATCACGTCGCCCGACATGTGCCTGAAGCACCCCAAATTTCGACAGCTCCTCAGCACGCCTGCCTTCGCAAAGAAAATCGCTGCTTTTGTGATTGACGAGGCGCATTGCATCTCTCAGTGGGGAGATAATTTCCGCGCCGAGTATGCTGAACTGGGGACTCTCCGGGCATTTGTGCCGCTCCAGGTCCCCTTTCTGGTCGCTTCCGCCACGCTTCCGCCTCCAGTTTTGGCCGAAGTACGCAAATCTGTTCACATGTCTCCCGACACGTCGTACCATGTTAATCTCGGAACGGACCGGCCCAATATAGCGTGGTTTGTGCAGCATATGAAGGCGGGTAAAACAGATCTTGAGGCGCTGGACTTCCTCGCCGTCGGCGAGCTCATTCAGAGCATGGTGTTCTTCGACGACATCGACTTAGCGCTGGCCGCATTGGAACACCTTCGAGCCCGTCTCCCCCGCGTCCTGCGCGGTGCCATCGCCGTCTATCATTCACGTCGCAGCAAGCGTTCAAAGCGAATCATCATGGAGAAATTCCGCAAGGGGGAGATTAAACTTTTGCTGACAACGGAGGCAGCCGGAATGGTACCATTTTTCGCGTGTATTCTTCTCCCGCGGGCTAATCACTTCCTATCTGCAGGGATGCGATATACCTCACGTTGAGCAGGTGGTACAATTCATGGTGCCCGCCTCGCTGTCGATATGGATGCAGCGCGCCGGTCGGGCTGGCCGAAACATCCTTATTTTTGCTCGGGCAATACTTCTGGTTCAACCGAAGGCCGGCCGTGAAGACAATAGTCTGCAGGAATCAATAAAAGAAGAACTTGGGAGGCTCCTCGTACTTGTGCAAAAACTAAAGGGCTGTTTGGACAGTGCCATTGCTGATATCGGCAACATGACAGCATGCTCGAGTGGCATTTGTGCATATTGTGAGGGAAATAAAGTTCTGCCAGAGATATCAAAAAACAGTGTATGGTTGATATTCGAAATGTTTACCGTTGGGTTGGAGCGTTGGAGCACTGGGATGAATGGATGGTGGACAAGAATTTGCACATGATAATAACTGCAGTACAAGGCCACAGACTGGTCGAAGAAAATATCATCTGGGCAGGCTGCGTCCCAACGAACTAAATATGTATGCTTAGCTTCGATTAGGGGGTTGAACGAAATTGCTTACAATGCTCAGGGATAGAATTAAACCGGGTATTGAGGGAAGAATCGAGTTCCATGACAGCCTTTTCTTCCCATCGATCATCACTGAGGCCTATTAGGGTTTTACTATGGTTGGTCGAGTACTTGATGAAGCAGAAGTTCAATATGAGAAAACAGTGAAAATCACTCATGGGCATTTTCAACATGAGTGTGAGGATGTGGTTCAAAGTGATAAGGCGGTTGAAGAACTCCATGAGTGACAGTTTGGTTGGTGGCTGCTGGAAGGCATCACCTTGCTCCCAATACTCATTGTCACACTTTGCTGGGAGTTTGAGATCAAAACTGGCACAAATTTCCATTGTAGTTGCACAGAGAAATTTGCTGACACTACATACTCATGACCTTGAATTGCCACAGAGTGGCCAAGTGCGCCACTGAATTGTGTGTCAAATACGATCAAGATCCTTCATGGGATGTCATCTTGCTTCAGCACATGCTCCTCAGAAGGACAGATCACAGACCAGACTGTGCATTTCTCCATCTCTTCTCAATAATAGCCTGTTGTTGTTGCAGTTTGAATCGATGGGCACTGATGTCTTGGCTTAATTGTATACCAAATCTGACCAAGGTCCAGCATTCTCTAGAACCTGACATCCGGTCCAGAAATTAAACTGAAAGCTGTGGAGAGGACATAAATATAAGCAGGACCAGCACAAGGAAGATATTTGACAGCTCACACAGTAGCATTGGAGATCATAAATGGTCAGGTGTCTGCATAAAGGGTGGCCAGCCAGCTGCACTTGATCAAACCATTTCCACCTTGCTGTTCCACAGGATTTCACATGAGATAGATGCACACATAGATCATCTGACTAACAGTGTGGCTTGGTTGGGAGATCATAGAGTAGTTTGTACATATTAGGCTGCAGCCTGGAGTTCAAGTGATAATGTGGCGTACTCCATCGATTTTAAGCAAGTCCGTGAATGCTGTAGACCCAGAGCCCCGTAACTTTGCCCAACGGGCGACTTCCCAGTCCATTTTAGATGCAAACGGAGCATACAGATTCGTAGGATCACCCAATGCTGCACGATACCGTTCCTCCGCTGACTGGGTACGATCTTTCGAAATCACTTCCCCTGCCCTGGCTCCGGGGAATTTTTCGATAATGGGTTGCACATGGAAACGATCTTCAGCGATTACTCTCGTCTCACGTGTCGGAGGAGGTCGGGACTCAGGGATATCTTGGACGTCTTGCATCTCTGCATCCTGATCCAGACGCCGCTCCGGCTCCCAGCCATCCTCGTCCTGGGCGCGCGCGGCATCAGCGAGGTCATTGACAGCTGGATCCCCAAGCTCATCGCTAGAATCTGAATCGTCCGGATTTCCATTAGCATCGCCTCGTTCCGCGTCCGAGTCGTAGACATAGCCGAAATCCTCATCAGCGTAGTTATCCCCGAAGAAATCCACAGAAAATCGAGTTTGGCCGTGCGGAAATGTGCCCCGGAGATCCTGACCAAAGTTCTCCTCGTCCGTGCTGCTATCGGACGACGGCAAATCAGCCTCGGCATCCTCACGAATTTTGAGGCACGGTTCGTGTGTGGTTTTCGAAAAGTGGGTGTGATATCCGCGAGTAGTGGGGAACGTTTTGCTGCATCCAGAGCAATGAGGCATCGTTTGCGTGCGGGGAAGACGATGACTTGGAGAAAGATTTATTTGATTCCAAGTGTAAAGACGGTAGCCGAGCTGCGTAACGATAGGGCCCAACCTGCGCATGGTGACGCAAGCGAGGAGTCAGCTTCATCTGCCACGCCACGGGCGCTCCCCAAAAAAATGGTTTGGCACCCCAAAGGAAAAATCGGCTAACACATATTGTCCCACACCTGTCCCACACATCCATTCCTTTCTTCTAACTCTCACCTTCCGACATTCCTTTAATCATCGTGCTCGGGCATGGCCCACCGCCTGGCCACAGTGGTCTCTAGTGACTCCGAAGCAGAGGCCCCATTTGGGGCGACCGAGCCTTGGCGGCAAGTCAGCAAGCACTGTTACGTGATTGCAATCCCTCTTGCTTCCGTTCCACCACCAGACCGCAAGGCCAATATCCACCGAAGCACCAGATTGACGTCGTTGCCGTCGATGTGAAGCACGCAGAGACCGAGAGTCAGGCAAGGGTGAATTGGCTGAAGGTGCGTCGCAGTGGGCTCTCGAGGTGTGATACTGAAGGTTCGGCAGGCCCTTGTCTATGACGATGTGGGTGTGATTTACCCTTCAGGTGCATACCACGGTCATCCGCCATTGAAATTTTCACTACACCGGGACACTCACAGGTTATGTTATGTGCAATGGATGCCCTGCCCCGCCCCCGGCTCTCACGTACCAATATACCCCGGCTGGCGTTCCCGCCAGTGTCAGTCTCGTCTTCGCCCTCCTCCATTGCTTCGAGATCCTCAATGCCGTACGGGTCCGCAGCGTTGAACACACGGCGGACAATCAGCTGTCATGTTCCGTTTGGGATGCATCAGTCACTGCGCCCGTCACCGCGCAGTCACTTGCGGTGTCATTTTCCTTTTGATCTTGGTTTGATCGCCGGGGTCTCTTGTTTTTCACGTTCGCTCAATTTACTCCAACAAAGAAAGGTAAAAAAATTATGGATGCACGGGCAACAAAAAGATATGTGGAGATTATTGACACCGTATTTCTGTAGCCAGGAGTGGGCATCATAGGGCGGGAGGAGCAGCGGAAAATGATCCGAGCCAGATTTTGATGCCGTGGGCACACCTGGGTTCAAATTTCGATTTTCTCTGGGTTAATTCTTACCGTGATCCACCGGAGTTTTCCGGGTTCGTTTTCTGTGATGGAAACGTCCAGGTGACTAAATCTCCATTTTACACATGCAGAGGAAGGGCTTGAAAATTCGTTACCGGTCCATGAAATCGGGCCATTTTGGTACAGCTAGCAGGTTCATGGCCAATTCCTCTCACGAAAATCTAAGGAAAATTGAGAGATGTACTGGAGATGAACTAGGGACTCGTATTGCTCTGCCTGCTTAGTGTAACATCCTTCTAGGACGAAAGTCGTCAAAGGTGACAAAAGGGGGACAATTTTCCCACGGTGACTCCTCCTAGCCTCGACTGCAGGACGCGACAACTCCGACCCGGTAAGGAAATTGGAAAGCTCCGAAATCAATAAATATACCATGTTTGACTCCCTGAATTTTCCTAGGGGTCAGGGATGAGAAAGCAGGGCAAAGCACGGGCACTGAAGAAAATTCAAGCGTCACAAGCAGACGGCCCCGGCGATCAAACCAGGATCAAAAGGAAAATGACACCGCAAGTGACTGCGCGGTGACGGGCGCAGTGACTGATGCACCCCAGACGGAACATGACAGCTGATTGTCCGCCGTGACAGAGCTTCCTCATCAACGTCAGGAACTTTCAAAAAAAAATTATGGCTGCTAGGAAATGTGCTAATTGACCATGTTATCACTTCTGTCCAGCAGCTCATCGCAAGCAGATTCTTCGAATCTTCATTCGGCATTTTTGCGAGCACCCATTGCTGCCCGACCGTACAGGAACTCCCCGGACCTCGTCCAAAATTCGATATGACGCTGTGTACGAGATGTACCACTTCTGCTACCAGCGTGGACTGCGCGAGGTTTGGGGATACATGTGGGTTGCATGGTATCGCCCCGCAAAATACAGACTTTGGGCTCGCGCTAGCCAGCCAAATTTTATTGGACGCTGGCGGACAACTATGGCCGTCGAAAATCTGTGGCGCTACCTGAAACACGAAACTCTCCACCACCTTCTCCATCCCGCGCTGAGGCAATGGTGTGGCAATGTTGTGGCGCTCAAATTTAATGGGTCGCGTGGCCAGGGCTATTCAGACGCAAGCTCGAACGACCTCCCAGCACTGTCTGCGTATTTCCTATCCTACCAGTGAACCTAATCCACACGTGAGTGTGACTTTAGCTTTTTACCTTTTGTCTTCTTAAATGCTTTGATGCAGAACCCTCGATCTCATGCTCTCCTTAGATGATCAAGCACCCTATTTTTTTGCTTCACGCGTTCCATTGTAGCATACCTTTTGCTTTACACTTGCTATCGTCGTAATCTCGCTTTACCCTTAATAATCCAATAGACTGAGTACTTACCTACTAGCTACAATAAAAGGGGCATTGTCCCCACTTTTCCATGTTGTCATCAGAAGAATGATCCTTGACTTCCTATGGCATCAGATGCATGAGGCCTAAATCGAGTAATAAGATGTGTGCACGTGTTTTATCAGTTCGGAACAATCTGATTACTAACTTAGTTCCGAAAGGCTTGTCAATCAGGGTTAGTCCAATTTTAGTCGACGCATGGACTCTTGCATGGACTGATATAATTCCGCCCAGCTCTGGTGATTTTCTTTCTCCTTGCGCATTGAGCAACGTCGTTTGGTCGACGTCGTCATGTCGCCGAGGATCTTCTCATGGCCACGAGGGCATGCGATGGGGCCGGCGGATCAGTGAACTTGAAACGGCCGATCCAGGCTCGAGCCTAATCAAAAATTATCGGTTTTGTCCCATGGAACGATCACGCGTCACGCCCTCTCGAATTGGTCGGGTCCAGCTTCCATTCCATATTAATATGGAATGGAAGCGAAGTTCCTCCCACGTCCGAGGGAATGACAGGTATGGAATGGAAGCTCCTACGAGCCAACTATGGTAGGACCCCGGATAATAGGTGGGAAGGCCTGATGCGAATCCTGACATGCCATGATTTTGGGCCGATTTTGGGTTTCAGGCCTGTGAAAAATCCTGACACCAACCAGTTTTGTGCGCGAAGGCCTGGTCCAAATCCTGACAAAAAACACGCCAGCGGAAGATTTTTTTTTAAAAAACACCTGCTGGGCACCGATTTTCGGCCGAAAATAGGCCTGATGCGGAAATCTTGACAATTTTCGCAAAATTTCACGTCTAGGCCTGTTGTATTCCTGACATTTTTCTCCAAATCAGTCCTGACATTTTGGCTCAAAGGAAATCAGGCCTTCACGCCTATTATCCGGTGCGCATCACCTAGCTGCCGCCACCAAAATTTAGTGGCCAAATTGGCCGGAGAAAAAAATTTCAATTAGGTGTACCTCTGAGTGGATTCCGGAGCCTACTTTGTTGTTCAAATGACGGATGAGTTCTATAATATCAGGTTAAGAATTGGGCAATGAAAAAACGCAAGCAGCATTCACTGCTGAGGTTCGAGCGCGAAGCCTTGGAAATTGTGATGATTTGGCGATTACCGTGGTAGCATTTATAATGTTTATCGCCGGGAGCGCTGTTGTAACCAACAGAATTTTTGGGAACGACCTCGTAGAAGAGATAGATGGGATTCTTGGTCTGATACGACTCAGAATATTGGAAAAGATGGCAAGCGAGAGCACTCACAACAAGAGGCTTGTGCTCATCCTCATCATCGACCTCCTCGACAGTGGCCTGATTCGCCCTCTTGGTGGCCGAGGCACCAGCAGAGTTTGAGGTCAGCTTCCCAGAACTGGTCAACAAACCACGAAATAATAGAACGGAAAAGAATAAGTACTCACCCTGATAGGAGGGGCGTCCTCGTCCTCGACCTCCTCGACTGTAGCCCGACGATTGGGCTTCTTGGTGGCTGGGGCGCTGGCAGAGTCCGCAGTCTGCTTGCGCTTGCGCGCTGAAGTTGTGGCGGTCGAGGCACCGCGAGTCTGGGCCTTGGATTTTGCGGCCATCGAGCGAGCTGGGACGGTCTTAGAGAGGAGGATGGATGCGAGCTGTAACGGTATCTACGGCCTGGCACACAATCTGGAACATCCAGAATGATAAGGTTCTGAAGAACCCACACCGTAACATTACAGACATTGAGATTCACAACAGATGGCTGAAATCCGTGAATTCAGCACTGGGACGAGATCAAATCCTCACCAATAAAATGAAATTTGGTAATCTTGTGCTGAAAAAAGATCTTGTCCTAAGAACATGGAGTGGTCTACTAATGAACGAAGACACTCTGCCGGATGATTGGACGTACACAGTGGGGGTTTTAGTGGGTATACAGCGATTGAAATTGAATGACTCAAGAAATGGGATAGGATAAATTTACTAGGCTGGAGTCCCACACTCTGGTAATTGTGCGTAATGGCATTTCCTCCCAGGACAACTTTCCTGGCATCAACTAGAACTTCCTAGTAGACCCAGCGGATGACTTTTGGAATGCTTCTGCAGACTGAATTTCATTATCCCAAACACTCCAAAAATAATACTAATAATTATAATTATAATTAGTATCCACTCACGCGATTATCTCGGACCATTACATATGTGGATATTATTGTACCGTGACCCATGACCAATTAGTCTGCCCGTAATTACTTCGTAGAAACACAGCATCCATCGGCCAGTTAAACGGCCTTCGGATAGGTCCCCGCTGACTCCACTAGTATTACGATTACGGCCCGATCATCTTGTATAAGTAGTAGCCCTTCGATAGCTATTTCGCTATCGAAGAAGAACCTCGAATACAACGGTTTTCCCCCAGTAATCTCGGGCTAGACGCCTCTCAGTCGTCCTCCCTGAGCAGTTCACCCTGCCGTTCAGATTCCAACACTTCTTCGATCACCACCCCGAAATCATGTTGGTCAACTTCGCTGCAGTCCACGACATGATCAGCAACCTTCTTGCAGACATCGACGCCTCCATCGATAAGCAGCCCCGCGTCTCCTCACAGTTGTCAAGTGCTCCCATCATCGTATGGACCGCCGATTCTCTCGGCAAGATTGCAACGGCACTATCCACCCTAGTGCCTATGCTCGACGGACACCTCCATGACCTGGAGATCGCTCCTAGTCACCGTCCAACCGGCACTACCACCTCCGGGGGAGCCACTCCCGGAGCCGGCACGTCCACTTCTCAACCCGCTGATCTTTATCTATGTTGGGAACACGGCTACCGTAGGCAGACTGTATGTTATCTCCCGCCGATGATGTGCACACTGCAATGGCCTCCCACACTGTTTTAGCCAATTCATACTCACCTTCACCTTCGTCAAGGGCCTTGAAGTCGCCAGTCCATAGCAAAACCAAGTTCTTGACGAGGTTTTCCCAGATCAGGTGCATGAAGTCAAAAGGGAAGGAGCGAGGGAAAGAGAGGGACTTCAGGTAGGAGAGAATAGGAACTCCTTTCACACCGTACTTCTTAGGAAGCCGTTCTGCTTCAGCTTCCACCTCTTTCCCCTGAGAAATTATCTCCTCCTCTGAACGCAGCAGCAGATTGTTGGGATCATACACCTGAATGGCAGTCGGATCCTCCTGAAAATCCGGATGGCATTATAGTCAAAAAGAATGAGGGCACCTTTGTGCGCAAGTTGTGCAAAATTATCGATATTTCTTTTTGGGGGGGGGGAACATATTTATGAATAGGGATGGGCATTGGTCCGGGTCCAGTTTGACTGTTCCGGACTCGAACCCGGAAAACCTGCGGGTCTACAGGTTGTCCACGGGTCGTCGGAATTGATCGGATCGGCACCGTCAAAACTGAAATATGCTCACTAATTGAGGTTTTTCAATGCATCGGGTGCTTAACAAAACTTTGGAGTAGCCATGTCAAACTGCCTTGAAATGACCTACACTCATCTCCTCTTTACTAGGCGCTCGCTCTCGAAACAGTCGCACCCAAAGGGAAGATTGACGCAGCGCCAGGTCAAACCTGCCATCTACACTTCGCCTGCACTTCTCTCAATCTATGGCTGATGGCAACTGCCGGGACACGCGAGGACAAAACTACCCCCAGCAGTCAGAACCGAGTGGAAGCTTGCTGAATCGAACTCACTACACTTCCTCGCCCACACATCACTGGTCTACCTCACCATCGTGATACACCAGTGCATGTCATGACGCGCCTCTGTACCAAGTCCATAAACCGGTACCGCTACCTCCAACTTCGTCAGCGGACTCTTGCGGCGGTGGTTCCAGTGCATACGCACCAGGAATACATCACTTTCAAGGCACATATTAACCACGCAAAATTCAGAAAGGGTGCCAAGGTTTATCCACCCCACGAGCACTGGAAGAACATCGACTTCCTCAAGCTTGCACAATTTTGGAACGAACTCGTGGACGCCCAATCACGCTCAGTAACCGACTCCAACCTCCGAATTTACTACAAACTACCTCAACAACTTGAAGCGCACCATAAAAAGACCATTCTCTGGAAATCGGAACGTTCCACACTGTCCACCGGTATCAATTTCACTGCGCGGAAGCCGCTTCTCGACATTCTCAATTCGGACGATAATTATACTAATGCTCTACCTGCGATTCCGTTACCCGAAGCTGTTCCCGACGGCGAAGTGGACCTCTCTATTGCAGGTTTGACTCGTCTTCTTTTCTTCCAAAATCTGCGCTGATTTTATCTGTCGCAGGCGACAATGTTCCAACTTCTTTCAATCCGATGGCCGAGGAAGAAGATGGAGAAGATGTTGGTGACTCCCAGATCCCTGAATTGGAATCTGGCGAGTCGTCCATGCAGAGCGATGAGGTAAACGAGACTGCGGAGTCAATGTTGCCCTCTGTGCAATTTACTCCACAGCCGGCCCCACAGCCTGCGCAGTTGGCTGCACCTCAATTCATCCGGCCTGTCGTCGTGCAACAGACATTGCTGCCTGGTGCCTCCACACCTACACCAGGTCCTGCAACTCAGAAGGCAAAAGTAACGAGACGCTGTGCCCTGTGTGTGGAGGCTGTTTGTCCGAAGCGGCACAACTGTCGGGGTTCGGGCGGCAAAAAGTGGTGTATATGCGGGCATCCCCCTTTGAAGAAGAACCGGGCACGCGAGAGGGAGGAACGCACTTTGCAACGGGAGAATGCAGCGCAGACCCGCGGAAGCTGATCGTGTTCACGCTAGTAGTTTCAGAGCAATTTATTTACTTCATATTGTACCTGGTTTTGAAGCTCAGACGGCGAACTAAGCGGGCGGGAGCGAGGGCGATAGAAAAGCGGTGCCTTCCATACAAGTACAGAAATAGAGAGCACCAGAGAGCGCAGAAATCGAGAAGCGACGAGACAGCGCTTGTTGCGGCAACAGCGGGCTGAAACAGGCGCCCGCTGACAACACAAACATCTTGAATTTGATTGGCTGAGACTTAGGCCATCCGGGCCGGTGGCACTTAGTACTTGAATTCTCGGAACAATCCACGCGGAGCCGAGATTCAAGTTAATTCAAGTTTTGTGATTTGTCTAGGGCAGACTACGGGACGGTTGGGACTCCGATTTCGCGGTCAGGTGAGCTCTTTGATTTTCTGATACTCCCTCCCTTTTTCTCTCATTTTTCGCTTTTTTTGCAACTTGAAAAACTTGAATTTCACGTTCTCTCCCCAGACATAGTACATAAGCCCTTTTTGTCAGTCCAAGTCGACTGTACGGTGGTGTCCATGATCTCATCAACAAAAAGTTGTCGGGTTATCTTGATCTGTGATGAGTCGGCATCCGCGCGTCCCTTTCCTTTGTGCCTAGATTTTCGATACTGAACACTTGAAGCAACAGAGGCCGCTAAATGGAAAAATGAGGTTGACGGTAATATTGCAGGTCCAATGGCACAGGGAGATGATGGAAAGGATTATTTTGTTGAGGAACCTTGTTTTGCTCACCTGGGTACGGATGCCGTAGGACCCGTGATGCCAATGCGTTGGTTTACACGGAATGGCAAGATATGGGCCGTTGTCCACCTATTGTGAATGACTTTGGTGAGAGATGCATTTGTCATTGATGGCTCACCTCGGGGCTGTTTCGAGCTGCCCCTCTCTGCTTTCATTCTTTCGGTTGTTGACCTACAAGATATTGATTGTCAGAAGCGATATGGAATACCTGCACCAGAAACTATTGAAGGTTAGATTCACATTTCCAACTCGGACTTTTACGCCAAATTTATGCTGACCATATTGAATAGGCATTCTACGACCAGAGAACAATGGCAAGCTGGATCCTTGGAACCAGCCAACAACGAACCCATGGAGATTGAAAGGGAATGGACATCGAGTTCATTCAGTGCCGCTTTGGACTTACTGCGATGATACATCGGGAAATGTCTCCAAAAAATGGAATAAGCACAACTCGGTCCTTTTCACGCTAGCAGGATTGCCTCGAGAGTATACACAGATGCTATACAATGTTCACTTCATTGCAACATCAAACATATCCCCACCATTGGAGATGATGGAAGCGGTCTCCTCGATGTTACGGTAGGTGTAAAAATTGTAGTGATGATTTCGTGTACTAAACAGTTTTCAGAGTGTTGAGTTTCTGAAGGCCATTATACACGACCCTTACCCGTGTTACCGGCATTATTTCGATCACCTGGGAGCCGGAACGGCGCTGAACGACGACGACCAGGACTTCCATGGTCATCATCATCGTCATCATCGCCATCATCTGGGTCTCCCGCAGGCGGTGCTCCTTGTTGACCTCGTCGGAAAGCTGAAGGAGAACGAGTTCCAGAGGGACGTCCACCCTCAGTGCCATACTGCATATGTGGAGGT
Organism: Mycena sp. CBHHK59/15; assembly: GCA_029204085.1. Lineage (NCBI taxonomy): Eukaryota > Fungi > Basidiomycota > Agaricomycetes > Agaricales > Mycenaceae > Mycena > Mycena sp. CBHHK59/15. The sequence continues at coordinate 15,709 of JARGXW010000302.1, forward strand.
GCGTCTCTGCCTCTGAAATTCCCTTGAGGTGTCATTCGTCTCATTTGTTCAGCCTCGTTGGGGTCAATAGGAAGGTTTCCTGTCGGATGACGTATTGCAGGCTCAAAAATTGGAGCCATTGGGTTAAGAATCTCCGAAATACGCTGATTATTTCTCGGTAGACGATTGTTCGATGCAGCGGGGCCAAACCGAACAGTTGAGACGTTGGTGAGAGGATAAGTAGCTGACCCGCTCACCTTCGAAATGTAACCCTGATCCTCATACTGCGAAATCGAATGCGGATCCTGTTGAGATCGATCTGCCATGCCTGTTTTACCGGTAGACCTGGCAAAATCAGCAGCTGCGCTAATGGTGTCTGGGTTGCGGTCTTGTGGCCTGCGATCAGCAAAGTTATAGTACTTGTCAAGGAGCCACAGAAAATTCTCCACCTCAACTCTGAAACATACTCCGAGAATCTCAAACGAATTCTGGCTGTATACTTCAAGGATATCCTCATCATCACCCCATGATGGCAGGGCTGGAGGAGTCTTCCCAGCAAGTCGGAACGAATCTTCTGCACTCTTTCGAAGGTTATATAAAATTCGAAGCAGTAGCTGATATTGATCTTTATCAACACGGTAGCCATAGTAGCCATACTCCAGACTTATGAGATCAAGTGTCACGATTAGATAAGATCTATCGTTCCAACGCCTATCTAAGCGCCTGAGATCTAAGCGCTGGATGACAAAGAGGCTATGACTAAGACCGGCCCGAGGGAAGGGATGACGATGAAATGACGACACGATGATGTCAGAGATGACGTCAGGACATGAGGATGAAGCAAGGACACTGAGAACATGTGGTTAAGGGTAATTGTAGTATATATAGATTAGTTCACACGGTTCCCTAGACAGTATAAGTAGAGTAGCCATTACGCTGGATAATTCTATTTGGCACCCCCCCTTGCCAAAAGCACGGGGGGTGCCGCTATGTGGCAACCCTATGATTATGTAAACTACGATAAGATTCCCGATCTATGAAAAGATTCCTGATCTACGATAAGATTCCCAGACGAGTGGGCTTGTGTTACAGTCACATCATGTGATCATATTGTATCACTTGCTCAGACTCAGCACAGCCGATAGCATGGATTAACCTGATATGGAAAACTATCGTAGTAAGCCAAATGCATTGTTTTTAAGGTTTGAATGAATCCCTCAATTTAGATGTGGTTTATTTAACAGCCCAATTAAGCTCTAGACTGAACTTGATCAGGCTTGCAGACATACAAGGCACAACAACATGTGATCTGTGACTCGTTGACAATAGTTGTGACAATTTGACAACTGCCTTTGTGACGTGTGATTCTGAACCAGAATCATGATTCATCCGGAGATCAGATCGATCAGATCTAATGGCAGTACGGTCCGAAAGATAAGATCATGTGGGGGTTGCCAAATAGAAATCGGTTATATGGCAACCCCCGTACTCTTGGCACGGGGGGTGCCAAATAGAATTATCCCATTACGCTGTCGTAGTTAACCTTTTATTCCATCATTTTTCGAGATCAACCACGAGCACTACCCAATCCCTCTCTTCATACCGAGAGTGGACGCTCAGGTCTTGACTGTGACATCAAGTCTCTCAACTTGAGTGAGTACAGTGTCAAGCAACTCGAGTTCCCTTGGAAATATCAAGGAATATATTCTCCTGGAGGCCTTTTGAGCAGTCAAGAGAAATCCCTTTCCAGTTGGGATTGCGCCTTTCACTATAGCATCTGTTCGTCGAGCTAAAATTTCAGGATTGCTCCCAATCTTAGAGAGTGACTTCAACGTCGGGACTATGATCGGGGTTTTGACAACTGGCATAGATTGATCAATAGCAGTCTCTTCCACGGGACCGTCATACTCATGAAGCGGCGGACCATCAAATTGTGCCGGAGCTTCAAAGTCAGGTGCCGTTTCGTCAGCCTGTGAAGATCGTCCACGAGGTGGCGTCGAGGTCACGGGGTTGTTGTCGGCAGGAGCCGGATCTTCATGTACCTCTGTGGTTGTCATGTAGATCTTTTGAGCGGTAGATGCGTAGAGAAATCAAGGGTTGTTTAAGCAACGGATTTCCCAATGTGTCCACCAATGTTAGCGAAACCGGATGTGCGCGGAATGCTGAGTGCGAGCTTAGCTTGACGTAGCACGCGTTTGAGTGTTTTGGTATTGCCGTTCGGTAATAGAAAGAAAATAGAATGTTCAAATCCCTATATAATCAACTTTGTTTCCAACGCAAATCTACCTTAAGCAACCGACCAACGAGAGTTAATCTTCGTTAGACGTGAACACGGGAAACGTCTCCGTATTCTTAAGATTGCTGTACTAACCTTGATGCAAGCGTAAAGCGTTACTTCAAAGATAGCCGATGGTAATTTCTTAATGAGCTCTTGAGCTTCACTTAGAATCACGCAGTTTTACAGGGTCAACTGTATATGGATTGAGCAAGAGATAAAAGGTGTCTCACATGAGGGAGACACTCCTCTTATATACTAGTTAGAGCAATATAAATAAATGACTCGGGGGGAGTCATGAGGCAGAGTCATGAGGCGGTGTTAACCCGCAATGTTGACTCATGTTTGGATCCGCGCGGATCCGTGATGAATCACGTGTACGGGCGCTACGAGTGTAGTGAGGATTCTAGAATTCCATCACATGAGGGCATAGATCGCCATCGGGGATGAGAATGAAGCGGTAGGAATACTTGCGGCGGGAGGAGCAGGTGCAGGAGGGGTCGGAACGTTTGCTGCGGCCACGGTCGTCTTGCGCACAGTGCGCGTGGCCTTCGCGGCGTCAATCATGGCCTGACGCGGTCCCGCACCTTCCTTTCCACCGCCCAAGGCCCAGCAGTTATTCTTGTTGTGCCCGGTGTACGCGCAGTTGTCGCAACTCTCACACATGACGTTTGTGGATAGCGCACTCGCGACGGTCCCAGCTCCCTCGGACGCAGCCTCAGCCTCCTTCTTGTAACGGATGTCCCAATACTGGAGAAGGTTGCCCGTGACGTCCGTGAGGTTAGTCATGACCTGAAGAATCATGATAGACTGGCCGAATTCGACGGCGGGGAGCGACTGGAGGATAATTGAGATCATCTCCGTGTCTGTGAAGCGAGCTCCAATGCGACTGGCTTCGCTCCGGAGCTTGGTGAGCGACTCGAGGTGAGCGGGCAGTCCCACTCCAGATGCGAGCTTAAGCGACGTCAAGAGTTCCTTGGCCGCGGACTTCAAGACCTCCGACATGCGATTGAATTTGACATGGAGTGCCGCCCACATCTCCCTGCTCGTCATGGACGAGGTGAGTCCATGCGCTTTTTGGGGGTCGACGATGTTCTGATAAATGATGGCGGCAGCCATATTGTCGCGGAGCTCGTACTCCTCGGCGGTGGGGTTGCGGGAATTAATGGGAGAAGCGTGGAGGCCGTACAAGGTAGGGGTTGTCGTGGCGAGATTGACCTTGTGGATGGTGCCGGTGGGATACCCGTCGACGCCCTTTCCACGAACACGAGCTCTTTCCAAACGCCCCAGTTAACGTCGTCCATTTGCTTTTCAGCAGCGAGGATGGGGATGGAAGTGGACATGGCGAATAGGGGTTCGAGGGGGATTTCGATGCAGGATGGGATGATATGGGGTGAGCCTGCGGAACCGTTGTGTTCCCGAACTGATTATTGGACACAGAGACACCGATAGGCGTCTGACTGCAAATCTGTAGACGACAGGAAGTCAGTCGTAGTGCTCAGTCGTACAACGATGTGTAAGGCTCTATATTTACCTGTAGACAACAGGAAGTCAGTTGTAGTCTATAGAGAGTAAGTAAATATGTAAGTGTGAGTAAGGGAATAGACGTACCCTCAGTCGTACAACGATGTGTAAGGCTTAGGGTCGTTAAGGGGCCGTAGCCCTTAAATACGATCGAGAATGAAACAAGTAAACAAATGAAAAGAACTAAACACTACTCGCCATATAAGGATATTCACTCCTCAACACTTTGCCATGCTCTCTTTCGATACATACTATGGTTACATGGTATTGAAAAGAATTCAGTCCATAATCGTTCTGATAATCGGTCCCTTCTGACCGCTTTGACTTCCCTATTGAGGATGAAAGACAGTCAGTTTTTGGGTGTTTGGGAATTGATTGGGAAAATATTGGTAATCGACGGAGGGAGATGCGCGCGATTCGCGTGCATCATGGAGCGGATAGTAAAGACACATTCACCAAGGTCGGGGACGAGAGCGAAAGAATTGGGGCGCAAGCGGTAACAAAGCTGCGGGGAACGTGGGGCTAATCAAATGGCCTCCCCGGTTGGCTGAAGACGCCTCTACGGGTTGTCCACGGGTTGTCCGAATTGATCGGATCATGGCTGCCGAAGCTTGCCGGGAAGGTTTAACACCTTCAAAACATGAAATATGTTCATTGATTGAGATTTTAGATGCATCTGGTGCTTAACAAAACCTTGGGAGTACCTTTGATAGCTGTTAGCCATGTCTAACTGCCTTTCAATTAGTTGAATTCCATAATAAATTCGATTTTCGCAGACCCGCGGTGTACCCGAAGGGTTTCGGGTCTACTAAATTTGGAACCCGTACCCGTACCCGGGCCGACCCGACCCGGAAACCCGCCGGGTTGACCCGTACCCGTGACCATCCCTACACGGTATGTGCCGGCTTTTTGCAGGCAACCAACTGGCATTGAAAATTACAAAAGAACGAATTGTTTCCGACGTATACGGTAGATATCTCGTTGTTGGCCTGTAAAGCGAAAGCATATTCGATAATTAGATTTATTTATGCAAGGTATCCAGTACAGACAAAGATCTGTGCTACTGTGAGACTTCTCCATTTCCTCACTTGGGATCTGGGTCGACAGGTGATTGGAACAAATGGAGGAGAATTAAACATCTTCCCAAACAAATAACGGCCAGACGTTGTATCGGATGGCAGGCGAATAGAGATGCAAAACTACAACACTATTTACCCTGCTAGCATGTTAGCTTTGGGCGCAAGCATGGTAATAAAATACTTACCTCACTGTGCGCCATTGATGAGGAGTCCCGGGATGAACTCGCTGACTATCTGGCTGCTCCGCGCGTAAAAACTGATGACCCCATGAAATGGTGGTGGGCCCATCGACGTGAATATCCCGGCCTTCATCAGCTTGCGCTGGACTATCTTAGTGTGCCATGTGAGTATTTTTCTTATGCTTCATTCCATAACACTAGACAATAATCAATACATATGGCAGCCACTTCTGTCGCCGTCGAGCGTGTCTTCTCGCACGGGCGCCGTCTGCTTCATTTCACCCGCAACCGCATGTCCGCCGCCTCCTTCCGATGCCTGCTTTGTTTGGGATCTTGGGACGCCGCGACTTGCTTCGGATAAACGACTTGATAGCAGCATGCAGCCCCAAAAAGTAGACTCGTAACCAGTCCCTACGTTGAGTAACAAGACACAGTAGTGGTGTGAAAGTTATTTAAGGCCAATCGGAGCAAAACTGAAAAGAAAGAAAAAATATAAAGGTTACTCGAACGTAGGTTTGAGCAACAATTCCCGCTTTTTTTTTTTTTCGGTCAGTTTTCATCCGATCGCCTTTATTCTTTTTTAGTCAGACTACTCTATCTTGTTGCTCAACGTAGAGACTGGATCCGAGTCTACCCAAAAAGCGCAAGCGCGTTCGGGCCCAGGACGACGCAGATAGCTCAGGAAATGAAAGTGTTGAAATTGTTGATTAGTCTACATTTTACCGCACCGTATTTGACAATAAAATATTATTTATGCTGGAAATTCCGCGGGTACACCCGACGGGTTTGGGGACCCGCGGGTGCATTGAGGACCCGTGGGTAACTCGTACGGGTTTTAGACCCGACCCGTACACGGGTACGGTTTTTGCGGGTCCGGGTATGAGTAGGCCCGAAGGTACCCGCGGGTGTACCCGTGTCCATCCTTATTGAGGGGTCATTGACTGACAATACACGCTGACATTGTGTCTAAATAAAGTAAATAGGAAAATAAAAAGTGGGGTGGAAAGGCTACCTGAAAGTTGCCTGAAAGTAGAACTTTCCAGAGCCCAATCAAAACCGAGTGAAGGTTCAACTTTTAATTTGGTATGAAAGGTTCCCTGAATGGGGAACTTTCAGGTTAACTTAGTGAATGTTCGACTTTCAGCAAGTTAGGAAAGGGCTGCTAAAAGATCAACTTTCAGGAGCCCTTTCCAAGAGAAAGGAAAGTCTCCTGATAGTTCCCCATTCAGGGGAGCTCGCGGCGAGCCTTTGGGCTTCCGGGTCTCTGTGAGTGAGGTGTTTGGTTAACCACTAACCTAGTGATCAACGAGCACCAGGACTCGGGTGGTGGGTGGGCTGTTAAAGCTGTAGCAATGGTGTCGAAGACAATTCAAAAGCACTTGGAAACACTACATATATATGTTGACCGGAGTGGAAGGCCTCCGGTCCCAAAGCATTATTTGTCACTCTCTTAGTCAGCCTGTGTTGAGCTCTCACTCGCAGGCTCACTTTGAGCTCAACTTGCTCAACCTCCTTGTTCCAAAAACGGCAATTAAATCCTGTGTTGGTAGAACAGTCCCTTTCTTAAGTACTATTTGCTTCACCACTGTGCCTATATGTAGGGGAGTAACGCTCGGGGGACCGTGACATGCCCGTTGCCTTTTTTTCAGGCAACGGGGCATACCGTGATCGTGACCGTTGCCTCCCTAAGCAACGCGTCACTTGTATATACCTCTGTGGCCCAGTTGGAGATTGTCCTTTCTCTTAAAAGTGGCAGAACACATATGGTCTGTTGTTGGAGTCCCCTCAAGCGTAGGTTTTGCTCACTTTGCCTTTTTTTTTTACACCTCAATCACGCCGTGCTCTCACTGTTAGTTAAAATTTCGCCACCGCACTTCCAATTTATCGAAACCTAATGGCACAACGAGACTCACCAGGGGGTCCATGCCACCAACCACATGCATGTAGATTTGAGAATGTGTGGCGCAAAATACAAAGCGCGCAGAAAGAATGACCACAAGCAAGGATGTGCGGATGGCTGAACACCTCGTAGCAGCTACAGAACGTGAATATTTTGATGGGAGGTGCAGAAAATAATATTTATGGCTTTACATCGCGCAGCGGTAGTGGGGATTCCCAAGTTCCAAGGTTGAGATGTGGTGTGGAGGAGCCTCCGTGATCATGCTACCCACACACAAATACACAGAGCCTGAGCTGTACCTATATTCTGCTTGTTCAAGTCCACCGTTCACGTGCTCCGGGTGCCATGCCTCAATTACGAGGACGGTGTGCCCTCCGCCATACAAATAATTGTTTTTAAAGCCATACAACATCCCACACAACCTTCAAATCACGACACAAGAGATGATCTCCGCAAAACACGCAAAATAATATACTATAATTACTACCGGCGGTATGGAAAGATCCTGAGGATGTCATGCCCTGCGGAATTGTCGTGTAATTCTGCTCATATAGTTTTCAGAAACGTACGTTGAGAATTGAGGTCAGAACAGCTGTTCTGGCTGAAATGATCAAAAACAGCTCAAAAAGGAAAAAAAAAATCGGCCGCGCCCATAGATGTAATCTAATGGTACTCCAAATGGGGCCTACGATTACAGCTTAAATTTTATCATAAGCCGGCTACAGGACTGCAAGGTGTGCATCAAAGGTGCAACAAGCTCGGTTTCAATGTGGATTTTAGGCTAAACAAAGGGACATTGGAAGGATCTAATAAGGATATTAAATTGGCCAGTTAACAAAGTAACAGTAAAGCTTACATTGTGGGGGCCCCAAGTCCCAAACTAAAGGGTTACGGTTCAATCGGATACCAACGACAGTTGGGACCGGCCCTAAATCACCCAAGTAATCTGGGCGCCACCCGCCAGAAAGACCAAACAAGGGACAACATACGCCACAAGTCTCAAACGGGTTGGTTTGATTAGTGGCGCCCGAGCCGGGAAGGATGACCAGATGTCTCCCAACTTAGCCGAGGGTGAACCAAGCATGAATAAGGCGGATAGCGGCCTTATGAGCCCTAAATAAGCACGGATCAACAGTTAACGGAATCTGGCGCCAGGCAGTTCAAACTGCTCTGGGTGGCTCAGTTCAACATCTGGGCAAGTCTGCAGCTTCCGGGCTGCAACCACACCGGGTTGCTACCGGAGCGATCAAGCACAATGTTATAATCACTTCGCCAAACATGTGTCTCAAGCACGATTGTTTTCGGCAGCTCCTCAACCACCCCAAATTCGCCAATAAAATTGCCGCGTTCGTCATCGACGAAGCGCACTGTATCACTCAATGGGGCGACAAATTCCGGCCGGAGTACGCATCGCTTGGCACGCTCAGAGCATTTGTGCCAGTCAATGTCCCCTTCCTCATCGCCTCCGCCACATTACCCCCTCCCGTTCTCGCTTCAGTACGGCAATCGATCCACATTCGCGCCGATAATACCTATCACGTCAATCTCGGTTTGGATCGTCGCAACATCACCTGGATATGCAACATGCAAGGCGCAAAGTCCGACCTCGAGGCGCTGGATTTTCTTCTCGAGGCTCACGGTGAAGACGGTGAAGAGTTCGAACTCACACAGACGATGGTGTTCTTCGACGACATCAGCCTGTCATTGGACGCCCTGAAACACCTGCGCAATCAGCTTCCGGATTACATGAAAGACAAAATCACGGCCTACAGCTCACGCCGAACTACGCGAGCGAGACGACGTGTCATGGACGAGTTCCGGCGTGGTAAAATCAAAATTCTGCTAACGACGGAGGCCGCTGGGATGGTGCGTCGAATTTATTATGCAGGGCCTGTGACCAGTGACCCTAAGCATTCATTTCCCATCAATTCATTTGGCGCTGCGACCTGTGACCTCCATTTTAAGTGTTCATTTGGTCAAGTGTTCATTTCAGATTATGCCCGAGTCGCAGCCGCAGATGACCGTCCTCTTGAGTTCCACTGGGAGCCTCCTCCGCCAGGCATTACGGTGAATTTCAAACCGGCAAATATCTCTTTTTTTGCCAAGCTTTTCACGACCAGTCTCCACCATGGCTGCATTTGACTGACGGGACTGGGTCTCTCAAGGAAGGTACTGGAAAGATGTGTCTCCTCATGTCAAGCGCGATGTGCGACCAAGGCGCCATTTGTGTTCCATTGAGGCTAAAAATGCTTGGGCAGCGAGTTGGAACGCTCTGGGCCGGGAGAAAAAACGGAATTTTGGCTCTGGAAAAATCTAAAACGGTCAAGTATTCAACGCCCTCAGTGACCTGTGACATATTTGAAAAGTCTTCAATTCAACCGGCGCTGTGACCAGTGACTGAATACTTGGTCGAAATAGTACAGTAAGTCCCTTTATCAATTTCAAGGTTTCCGGGAAGTAAGAGACCTGGCGGAGGACTTCATTGAAGCGGTCCAATACCTGGCGGAGTAGTATCATCTGCTAGCTGCCAGCTACATCAGTTGACCGGTGATCCTGATCTACATCAGAAACAGCCTTCCGCCATACTTGTTTCTTCTGTTCATAGTTAGAATACCCTTGCCTGCCATGTGCGGGCAAGACACCCTAACATCATCATATCTAGTCTTACCCTCACCATACTCCCAGAAGTCAGTTCCTTGACTTGCAGGAGCTGGCGGGAAGGTTCATTTTTTGTGGCGCTTAGCCATATCAATCAATATCTGATGGACCGACGACCGCCGGGAGACTCTCACAAGTTTAATAAACCCCTTTGAGTAAGCTCGGCAGTCTTCCGGAGACATAATCCCGTACTCCGGGGACACTCTCTGTCAATCATGTCAGTAGTAAGTTCCCTCGGTTGAAGTACTTGACTGCTAAGGTCAAGATACTCTCCCAACTGACTTGTCTCGTTCCTGTTCCGGTGAACTTCCATGAGACCCCGCATAGTTAGCGGCCAGCTCTGAGACACCGTAGTTCCTCTTGTTTACCTCCAGCACTCCAGGAAGTAGTGGTCAACTATCTCCCGGAGCCCAATGAATGAGCTCAATAGTAAAACTCGGACCTGGTTAGGGTCGTTATTAAACTAATGAACATAGGTTTCCTGCTGGCTTTCAGCTATCAAAGGTGTAGCCTACCACTCTGAGGAGAGTGTACGCTCTTATCCTAGCCTCACATACACCTGTGTAGATAGTTCAAAAGTGAACAAAAACTGGGGTTTTGTGTGTGTCTGGTGAAAGCCTGTCGTCGACTCGACAGAACACCGTTACAATTTTGAACCGGTCATTTTGAGCTATTCAGATCCTGTTCGGAGGCAATATTAAGCTCTCCAGCGGCCAATCAGTGCTTTACATTTTGAAAGGCGTGACCTTAGGGCATTGCTTTACATTTTGAAATGCATGATGTCCCCAATTCTCTGCATTTTCGAACACTTTCAATTCCAGCGCAGTCCCCGAGCAATTTTTTGGGGCGCACACGCGAGAAATGGATAGCCCTGGATATTCCGGTCATTTTGAGCCACTCAGATCCTGCTCAGACACAATATTGACCTCTCCAGCGGCCAATCAGTGCTTTACATTTTGAAACGCGTGACCTGATCGAATTCCTTTCCATTTTGAAACGCGTGACCCTATTGCATTTCCTTACATTTTGAAAGGCGTGATGATTGCATTGCTTTACATTTTAAAACACGTGACCTTATTGCATTGCTTTACATTTTCGAACACATTCCAGTGCAGTCCCAGAGCCATTTTCTGAGGCACCTGCGCCGGCAATGGATAGCCTTGGTCATTCCGGTCATTTTTAGCTATTCAGATCTGTCCTTCCGATTCCACGGGTCCAGCACATCGCCGTAGTATACTCGTCGTTCATGTTGTTTGGAATTTATGTCAACTAAGCATACCGCCAACAATTGTAACTGTGAGCACTGCCATCGTGGCGTATGTAGTCGATGCACTCCTATTTGATGGATTCAGAGGAGTCGATGAGACACGTTAGGTGTGACCCACATTGCCTGTAATAAGAGTAACGGCTTGGCTGTTGAAACTGCTGATGATAAGGATTGTAGTAGGGTTGATAGGTCTGGCTTGGCCCGTTCCACTCTTGAATAATGGGAGGGTAATTATCGTATTGATATGGTCGTGCGTGATGACTCGATCGTCTGTTGCAGGAATTTGGTGGGTGGTAACAGTGACCGCAGCTATAAATCCTCTGAGGTGTGGATTCTGTGGGATAATAGTTTGCCGCGTAATAAACTTGGTCGCGTCGAGATGGAAGTCGATATCTGTGAGACATTATGATGTGCTTTTGTTTGGTTTGGACAGGCCGGCCTATCTGACATTCCTGTGCGCTGGAAGGAGACTTTTATAGTGAGTCGGTTACTTGGGATCCGCAACTCGGACCCCACATGACCTGTTGGTGCTCGAACCACCCGGCGCTCCCATCCCAGCGGCTGGCAGAATACAACAAGTGCGCCGATGAGTTCTAGGACGCTGCTTCCATGGCCCGCCAGATCTAGACATCCACTTGCTGAGGGAATCAAGATATGCATTGTTTGCAAGGGGGTTCGGAAGTTATGGGCACGTCTGTCTACGCCTCTGTTTACGTCTCGATTCGCCTCCGCTCGCGGTCTTCATTGTCCGCCTACTTCTGACTTGTCAGCCTCCCGTGTAGTTAGCTCGTAGGAGTTCCATTCCATACCTGTCATTCCCTCGGACGTGGGAGGAACTTCACTTCCATTCCATATTAATATGGAATGGAAGCTGGACCCGACCCACTTTCAATTCGAGGAGGCGTGACGCGTGATCGCTATACTGCCCCAATTGCGGCCCGTGAGCCTAGCCATAAAAGTTAATCAATTCGTGTACACGGCGAACTCGAGTTCGGCAAGGGCCGAATGTATTGTGTAAGTATGTTATAAAAGGCGCATGGAGCCTCCTGTCTTCTGAAATATGATCGCCCAGCCTGGTCGCGCAGCACACGAACAGGGCATCCTCGAAGCCACCTCATTGACACCCCAACAACAGCACAATATTGCACTAGCACCTAGGGGAGGCGACGCTACCCCGCCAAGCGCTGGACCACCAGTTTCGCCTGGACACAGGTTTTATCCCTGCATCTTGGCACATGCGCGTGTATATAGTACCACCTTGATCCAGCTGGTCCAGGGCATCAAGGACTTTTTCTAGATTTCGAAGGGAGCATTTCGATTCCCCGTCGCCGAGACTGGCGTGGTCGACCTGGCCAGTCGGACACCATCCTGTTTTCACACAAGTGACGAGCAATTGCTCTGGATAGTCACCGATATAACAGGCTACAATTGGATGTGCCCGCCGCAGTATGCTAGAGCCAAATCGGGATGGTGAAGATTGAGTGAAGAGGTGAGAAAGAGTACGGGCTCACCACCGCCTGATGTCCAACTGCCCTGAAATGACGTTTCACGACATGGTACAGCCCAACACGGCTGAGAGAATGGGTATCATCATCGTTGAAGAAGAACGCACGGAGAAAGGGATTGAAGAAGACTGCTAAGATGTAAAAATCTTGATCATGCTTCAGTGCCTTCCAGCGCTTGGCAAGGCTAGCGCAGGTCACGGACCCCGCTGTTGAAATTTAGTAGCGGCCACGGTTCACGACGGCCTTTATTGAACCTATCGAACGTGACTTCGACCCAATTTTGCCCTCAACGACACAAAAAAAGAGCAAATTTTCGTTCCGAATGTCGAAAATTTGGGGGAGTGTGACATCCCGGCGACTCCAATGCAATGAAAGGTGTCCAACGGCAATGATGTTTGCATGTGTCCACTGCCGACCATCGGTGCACTATTTATTCGCGAAATTCAGTTGTTAGGAGTTGGGAGTGGATTTAACAAGCAGGGATAGGAATCTTGGCAGCGGAAGCCAGAATGTGAGAAGAAGATGGTGGGGGGGAAAGGACAAAATGGTTCGTTTTGATGGTATGGTCGAGTTTGTCAAAGGCTTCGCTTCACAGCCACCTACCATCATTAACCGGCTCTCGATGTTCACCGTCCAATAGCGGCCGGGGGAGAATGCAGAAGTGCCCAAGAAAATTTACGGGGGTTTTAATATTTGAATTAAAATATCTGAGAAGTTCGCTATGTTCGGCAGACATGCCAAATCAGAGTTTCAACGCGGCCTTTGACGCGAGACGCGTTGCTTGTTTTTGTGTCGTATACGCAACTTTTGAGATATATAAACTATTTACAGGCGAGTGTGGGTAATGTAAAAAATTAGCATGATACTCAGGGTACGCTAGGAGCTCCTGGTATGTGCTATTCTATTTTTCCATGGCCTTGTTCAAAGTTGTGAGCCACCCCTCGACATCTTGCATCAAAGTGAGCGGGATTGTGTTGTCGGGCTCGCCGTAAGTGGCGAGATCTTCGCGGTAGGTCACCTCATACATCCTTGGAGGTCCTTCAGTTGTATCCAGCCTTGAGAGAGCATAAGATGGCTTACACTTGTCTTTCTGCAGGACCCATAACTTGGTAGTATACCGCAAGTTGGCTGTCAACCTCCGGCCAAAATTTGTCCTTGGATTCGTCTTTTGATTCATCCCCGCCATCGGGGGTTGAACTCCCCGTCTTGTTAAGCTCGAGGGCTATACTGCGCTGAAAAATGATGAGAATAAGAATATTGACAATGATCTGTGATGCTTACAAGAAGTGCGATGCGTTGATAGACAGCGGCAGTGGGCGCGGCCGGGGATGTACCAATACAAGCGCGTGTCAACGTCGCAATATCCACCTTGTCTTTGAGTGACGAAACAATCTAAGACAAGAATTAGAATGGGACCACTGGTCACAAAAGCACAAACCTGGGATTTGATAAGGTAGCGCTTTGCAGTCAAGGCCTTACTCAAAAACTTGAGCAGGACCTCGACACGGCCAGTCTCCATCGCGGGAGGAAGATCGGATATGCCGAGCGCGCGCATAACACCCCGAGAGGATATATGAAGAACATGGACTAATACAAACTGGGAATACACTTACCACAATTACAGCAGGATTTTTCAAGCTGGCTAGCTCACTTTTTGTCTCGCCCAGGCATGGAGGATCTAGTTCGTAAAACACAGCAATCGTGGGCTGCTCTTTGATATTGCGGTAATTCTTCGCGCTGGGAGACAGCACAGCACAGTGAGCGTAGTCTTGGGCAGTTTTCTAGACTCAGGAAAGAACACGTTGTTGCATATAATTAATTAATTCCTTACCATTGTAATATCTGTCAGCTTGAACTTCTTGTCACCATCTGCCTTGATGATGTGCAACATATCACGGCACTGGAGGCCCACGATATGGATCTGGTACAAGTGGCGCATCGGGTTACTCGTCTAGAATGGTTATCAGGAAGTCTAATGGAGACAGAAGATAGAAGATGCACCTTCAAAAAGATCTCGGCATCGTTGTCCGATTGGCCACTCAAGTTCTTGTGGCGTTTAAAAGCGCGTCCTTCTTCAAGATTATAGGGCGCAGTGGGGTCGGCCAGACGACCTGGAAACTCATCGTCGTCGGCATCGTCACGCGAGCGTACCGTGCCCGTCAACGGGTCCTCAGGCGAGGAACCATCGAGACCCGACGCGTTCGACGCGTCGTCTGGATTGTTTTGGTTGCGCACGGCCATCTCTTGAGTGAGGCGATCACGGAGTGCTTGGGCTTGTACCATTTGGGCAGCATTCAGTACTGGGGTGCCAATCATGATGAAAGTCGAGAGCAAGGGATTTGAAGCTCCGAAATTGCGAACTCGACTTTTAAAGGTCACCCAAACACCTGACTGTGACTTGCGCGTGTCGATCTCATCTGGAAACTCACTCATGGCAAAGAAAGAGGCAAAGCTGAAGGACTTGGGGCCAAGTAAGATTGCTGCAACTCAAGTTTTCAATTTATTGGACTCACCAAACCATGCTATTTTCTCAGATTGTGTCGTTGAGGAGGGCACTGGCAAGGTCTACTGTCTTGTCTGTCACAATTCATCGGGCGCAAATTTCCCTTCCTTAATCAATCGGAGCTCCTGGGCAAATCACATAAAATCTCCTGCACATTCCCTTGCAATCCAGCAGGTTGCGGAAGCACAAAAAAAGCAGGCCGCTACTCACCAGCAATACAATGATCTTTATAACATGCTGAGCGCGGCCGATTTTTTTTTCCTTTTTGAGCTGTTTTTGATCATTTCAGCCAGAACAGCTGTTCTGACCTCAATTCTCAACGTAAGTTTCTGAAAACTATATGAGCAGAATCACACGACAATTCCGCAGGGCATGACGTCCTCAGAATCTTTCCATACCGCCGGTAGTAATTATACAGTTGGATAGCTCATAATGCATAAGGCCGGTGGACACCAAAACCCTATGCATTATGAGCAATATGCATTCCGAGATTTGTCACACAGAGTGACATTCGGGTGACACGGTGTCATATCCCGGAACATTTCGGAGAAAACGATTGTTTTTACCATTTAACTACATAGAGCGCCGGCTGTCAAGCTCCTGAAATGTGCCGCAACTTCTTGCTGAGTCATATCTGAGTGATTGTCGACGAAGGCGAAGACTGTCATCCAGTCATACAGTGTGAGACGTTGTCGGCACGTATCCTTGGGTGGTTTAGCGGACTGTCCATTTTGTATCAGTTCGAATTGAGTGGGCGAGACTGGATGGAAGGCAACGACGGCGAGTTGGAAGAAAGGATTGCGTGTCATTCTGTTTGGGTCCGCAACGATAGACCATAGCAGAGACAGGAAGGAGATGTGATGATCATCATATCCGAAATCGGACTGTTCTGGACCGGATCACTCCAAACTGGTAATCCTTAGCCTTGCATCAAAAGCTGCGCGCTTGCCAAAAATCATCACGGAGTGTCAAGCTTTTTGGAACAGCTGTAACGACTTGAAAACTATAAATGACTTGGATTAGGCCTCTCCGAGGCGGTAGCTGAACCTTTAGGAATTTATAGCATTATCTTTATCATTTTTATGGAGCGAAGTAATAGATGCCAGGGGCGGTTGAATAAAGGCGCTCATATCACCTTGGATGACATTGGATCACCCGATAACTGCAACCAGAAAAAAAGACCGCGTTATCTGGCCAGTGCACAGCAAAATATTCGAGAGATTTGTAAAACATTGTGGGCCTTAATTTCCAACTACTTGAACAGCTGTAAATTAATTCATTTGGGTAAAGTCTTGCTATGTAATACTCACCAAGAAGGGTTTCGTCAGGCCCTGGGTATTTTTGATCGCCTTCCAGAAAATTGCTCTAGACAGTTTCTTGCGGTTTGCATAACACATAGGGGCGAGCTTGTATCTCCCTCCATGTGGAAGAGGGAATTCCGCTCGGACTGGCTTCTTCAATGTTTTATCTGGTGTCCCCACATTATTCGGAATATGTGGCATCACTTTCGGCATATTCGTCTGGGTACTATGTTCGTTGTCTGCAAATGGATGACTCTGCGAGAAGTGCTCACGGCTACGCAGACAATCCGCCCCCCAAACTTGCCTTTGGCGACCCGTGTCAATGGACTCAACTCTTCCCTAACTTCATTCCTCACGATGGGTCCCCCACCCTCTTTCTGTCACCTTAAATATTGCAACAACTGTGCCAAGATCACCAACGCTCCTCAGTATTTTTCATGCGAAAACTGCAACGTCTTCTGTGTGCGTTGTTCCTTTTGGAACATGCAAAATAATATATTATAATTACTACCGGCGGTATGGAAAGATTCTGAGGACGTCATGCTCTGCGGAATTGTCGTGTAATTCTGCTCATATAGTTTTCAGAAACATATGTTGAGAATTGAGGTCAGAACAGCTGTTCTGGCTGAAATGATCAAAAACAGCTCAAAAGGAAAAAAAAATCGGCCGCGCCCTAAGTTCCGCAAAGAGCTGTAAAGGAACATACAGTTGGATAGCTCATAATGCATAAGGTCGGTGGACCCCCAAACCTTATGCATTATGAGCAATATGCATTGCGAGATTATTCCCACGGTGTGACATCCGTGACATTTGTCACAATTTTGTTCATTCAGGTTAGCATTTTGGTATGTAGGTTGCTGGAGCGGTAATATAAGCTTTTGGAGCCCAAAATGAGTGGTATTGACCACCTAGTTTGCTCTTTTCAACTGCACGCATCGACTTCACAAGAGGTCAATCCATATTATGTAGCTGACCTAAGTAGGGAATTATGGTTGAATAGAGGGTGATTCGGTCAGATCTTGCATGCAAACCATGGAATTGGGTGGTTTTGTGAGAAAAGGCAAACCAGACATAGGTAAAGTGCGGGCAATGCATGAAATTCGGCGGGAAAACAGTGGAACATTGTATGTCAAAATGCATAAATCTTCCCAAAACCTTATGCATTACGCACTTTTGAGTATCTGGAGGGCTTCGAACATTTCGGGAGACAGCCGATTGCGCCGGGGGGTGGCGGTGAGGGAGCCGTTGGAAAAGGATCGTTTGGAGGCGGTAGCAGAGCCTTGGATTGCCAGGTAGTCACGAGCCATCCGGGACAGAGTCGGATACTGCTCAGCGTGGTGCTATAGAAGCGTGTAGAGCTTGTAAAGTATCCGAACTTCGGGTTTTTCCGTGGCGTCTGTGTGCTTGCTAGATTTTGCTTCAAGTCCCGTCCCGGTACGCCATGCGAGTTTAAGGAGTGCGATGTGACGGAGGTTGCGTGAGATAATATCTCGGATGAAGGTGTCGTCAAATTGGGCACTTTTATGTTGGACAACATCCTCGAGGAGACGGTTGAAAAACTCCACAATGAAGTCACCCTCCTCACAGTGATCACGGCGCCCAGTCAAATTCCAAACAAGGCCGCGTAAAAGCGCCCACTTGAGCCCTGGGCTGGACTCAAATTCCAGGTTCATGACCGTCTTGAGGAGGTACCCGAGGTAGTTTGTGTGGGAGGAGCCGCCGAAGGTGAACAGCATATACTGAACAGTAAATCAGAGAGCGGCAATAAATTGAATATTGAACGGACCTTGATGCACTCATACAACCTCCCAATATCGCCCTCTGCTACGGCGGTGGCAAGCTTTCGGGAGTTCATTGTGTCACGTATGAAGTCTATTTCCTGTGCCAATACGAAGTCTCCGTCGTATTGTTTGGGCGGTGGTTTCTTCTTCGGTTTTCTCGGTTTTTTGGGCTCTCTTGCATACTTCGCCTCAAATTTACACTCGCAAGCAGTGGAATGGTATGATGCAGGTCCCAAACGGTGTAAGTTTGAACATACAGTCCATATTATAATTTTTCTAATTTTAGCCCTCCAAGCATCGAGGTTTCAAGATAGGATATGCGATTGAGTTTCTATCTCATGTATTGTGTTGGAATTCATTCGACAATAATTTCCGCATGAGCCAAAAAATATATATGAAGGGCCTTCGATTGATACCGTTCCTAGATGCATTGGAGAACTCCTGAAGAGGGAGCGGAAAGTTATGAAGCTTCTCATATCCCTGGTGGGTACAATTATTGAGTTTCAGTTTTTTTTTCCTTTTTGAACATCATACTCTTAACAGTCCCAGATCCAATTTATAACTATTCAGCCTGGTGTTTATACACTGTCGAGTGGTTGCGTCAAATATTCAGAGAAGGGCCTGAACAGTTGACCTTACTGGAGGCACTGTCAGCACCAGGACGTCAGCCATTCAGAGGCCTTGGCCGATATGGTGCAAACGAAGTCCTATCAATAGCAGGAATTCCCGGATGGACGCTGCTGTCTGTCATTGTCGCGGACAAGGCACTATTTTCAGTCATATGCGAGGCATTCTTCCAGTTTGTGTCCGTTCGCGCCCTCAAAGCTGAGTCAGTTCTC
This sequence comes from Mycena sp. CBHHK59/15, assembly GCA_029204085.1. Classification (NCBI taxonomy): domain Eukaryota; kingdom Fungi; phylum Basidiomycota; class Agaricomycetes; order Agaricales; family Mycenaceae; genus Mycena; species Mycena sp. CBHHK59/15. The sequence continues at coordinate 34,499 of JARGXW010000302.1, forward strand.
GCTACACTCCATTCTTTGGTGCATATACTTATTATACATAAGGGAATATTATTGCATGTCTCGCGCAACATCAACTGAAGATATGTTGGATGATCAGGATGTAGATTACTCGATTAATGCCACTTTGAACCAGCAGTTGCAGTGTGTTTCTTTTCACAATCTCGATACCTGCGTACAATCAACAGGTTGGTTCACAAATTTAGGTATATCGAAACATTGAGAACCCACGGCCGGAACCGCACCTACGTCGATCAGTGAGATAGAAGCTGACTTGATTGACAAGTATAATGTACTTGATTTATTGATAGTTGACACACACCGAGGGCTCACAGTTTACTTAGGAGGCCAGCTTAAATACCTGGGACGAAAATGAGAAGGCCAAAGATTCTTCTGCGAGACAGAATGTCTTCAGCAATGCTCGTAAAACCGACATGTCAAAGGTTTTCTTCCCACTCGACATGGCTAACATTCGAACGAGTGTTACGAAATTCGGTCATTTGGGGGCGCTAATAGCTGGAGAATATTGGGACACCGTCATGTCTGAACTTCTGCAGAGCCAGGTCGCAGACTTTGCAAGATATTAGCCACACTTTGCAAGATATTAGCCACAGCCGAAACCGAGTTTGGAGGACATACCGGCACACAGCGCACCCCGCCTCGCCCGTTGCCCAGTCGGCTTGCGCACGCTCATGGTAGGACCTGAGAAAACATTAACCAGGCCCAACACTGAAAGCGAAAGACCTACGACTTGCTCGCTCAATCCGTCGGCAGCCGGTATGGGGGAGACGAGAAGCACGAAAAATGTAGCTACGAAAGAGACCGCGGGGGAGAGGGAGGGGATGGAGGTAGGTAAAAGCCGCACCAAATGGCCCGTCTGTCAGAGACAGACCCGACATGAAGTTGGCCGGGCTGGCATGAAGCCACGCCCATAGCGCACAGGCCGACATGGAGTCGGGTCTGTGCGCCGGGACCGTACAGGCCGACATGAAGTCGGCCTGCAGGGGTGGTGTCCGTCGTTAACGCGCGCGGGCTGTGGAGGTGAGGAGGAGAGGCTGTGGTGAGGAAGGAGGAAGCGTGTATGGTCATGTGTGGTTAAGCGCCGGCTTCCAGATTGTCGCCCAGTCCGCCGCCAAGTCCACCTGACCTCACTCAAGTCCGTTCAGCAAATTACACAGCCCGCGAGGGGAGACATAGGCTTGAATTCAGTAAAGGCGATGGATATATAGTCATTAAAATTACATTTTACTGGGCGCAAGATGTAAACATTGTCAAAAAAAAACTACAATTTGCCCTCCTCCTTCTCGAGATGGTGCCTTAGACGCAGTGGGACTACGGCAGCGCGACCAAAGAGCTCCCAGAACGCCTGTGTGTAATAGCGGCAAACAGCTTGTTCGAGGCTCTCCATTTCCTCCGCGCTCCACGACACACGCACATTTTTTCGGCACTTGTGAAATAGTACCATGGCTTCATCGAACTTTCCGACCCCTCCTTGCAGCTTTTTGAAGCGCTCCGCATCCTCGGGGAACAGCTCGAGGCCAGTGGGGGTTAGTTTGGGGGTCTTCGACAGAATGCAAAGGAAATTTATGGATGGAATATGCGCAAATTGCTTCGTTTGTACGAAGGAGGTGGCGGTGGGAATGCCCTGGAAAACAGTGGATACTCGAAGACCTGGACAGAAAGATTAGAAATCGCGGTAATAGTTGTTGATTCGGTGATGGGTTGGTGTGTGCCGTGTTGTCCGCCTCCTTTGGAATGTAGCTGGCAGACTGCACGCAGAGTTTTTGCGTGGTATATATTATTGTAAAGTCTGGCCAAATCCGGGTCGGCTTTTACTCTCGCAGTCAAATCCTCCATCATCATGTCGATATGATCAGAATTTAGCCAGACGGTGCTGAGGAAGGCCGCAAGATCAACAGTAGAGCGTGTGCCACGGAGACATGTGAGCGGCGTGTTCCATCCCATCGTTTTCATGACAGCGCGCTGGAGCGTGGCCAACGCGCTCCCCCTCTCGCCCTCGCAGCTTCGACCGATTTCTTGGTTTCTTCGTCGCTGTTACGTTTAGCGCCCTCGGTGTCTAGCCACGCAGCGCTGCGTTTGCAGAGAGCCTGATGCTTTGCGACTTCGGCCATCTTCTCCCAAAATGTGAGTGTCCACAGTGGAAGGCGATCCGCGCCGTCATTGAAGCGCGGATCCGAAATAGACTGACAGCCATCCAGCCATGCCTGCGGAAATTTATGGCGCAAGAGGTCGAGGACGGAACGGGGTGGGATTCCATGGGTGATGTCCTCCAAAAGACCCCATCCATTTGGTTTTGGTGCGTCCTTCGAGAACCAGAGGTGAGTTTCGCCTAGGGAAAGCTCCGAAGACTGTTTATGCAACTTGCGTTCCAGGAATCTGGAGGGATCAAATACGCGGCATGCGTGGGAAGCTCCAGTAGGGCATTCTTTGCTGATATAACCTCCCAGGGCGGGTCGCTGGGGTAAGTTTTGCCCACGCCGATCCAGAGCTTCGGATCGAAAGCTGAACAGCTTGACATTTCGACATCGATTTTCGGCGCCAGCCAGTGATTCCAGTCAGTCGAATGACAGTGTGTGAGAGTGGCGGAAAAAGAAAAGATGAAATTGCTTGTAAGTGTGTGGCTGTGGCTTGTCAGGGTATTGGGTATGTTCTGCTGATTATTTGCGCCGGGGTTGGCAAACTGGATGCTGACGTGGTTGTTCACGTGGCAGCTCTGCGTCTGCCAGAGGTTGTTGCCGTAGTAGGTCTGGCACGGCAACGCCGTCGGCTACTGCAGCGGCTCCTCATCCTGCGCAGACAAGTTCTGTGCGCGCTGCACCCGGCCCGATCCCTCCCCATCCAGCGGCCCCATTCTTCGGGCCTTACGATACTCATCAAGCAACACCTCTTGGCAACCCATAAGCACCTCTGCACATACGGGAAGACCGGCATTTTGGTCTGGTATCTGGCACGCAGCAGGCCCCAGTCACGAGAATGTGCAACCATCACAATATACAGCTTCCTCTTTTACTGTTACTGAACTTACCATTGATATTACTGGCAGCAAATCGGTCACGCATTTCGCCGGCAGAGTTCGACCAGCTTGCCGAGCAGCTACAATTCATTGATGAGAATGACGAGTACGCGGATATTGCCTCTGGGGATAAGGTGATCAATGACAGTCTTGTGGATGCAATTCTGGAGGCTTCTGGCACCAACCCAACAACCGAGCAGGTGGACAATAATTCCTCGGAGGTGGTAAACGACTCAGTCCTGCAAAACCAGTTCACCTAGCTAAGAGGGAAGCTTTCCCACGAAATCACAAAATATGGACAGCCTTATGCTACCGCCACGGTGATTTCTACGACTGCCCACCCCATCGGTATTTGCACTTCATCGCATTACAGGTAGCAAAGATGGGCTTGATCCCACCAAGCTTTATGCACGTGACATCTTTATATGGATTCCATCATTGCTTCCTGGCGCACCTGAACGGTTCAAATGTGATTGCGGAAAGCCACTCTCTCGAAACGGTAATTTTGTCTTAGAGCTTCCATACCACATTTCTCATTGGGTTTTTAGGTTTCAATGACGACCCGATTGCACGCTGAGTCCGCTCCCTCCCCGTCGATTTCTTCCTCTTAACCAATCGGTTTGTCTGTAATCCTCGGCGGGAGCGGGAGGTCGACCGTGGTTGCGGTAAAAGTTACCAAGGCACCGACCCTCATATTATTGCGCAACTTCCTTCATTTGTCCAGACAGCATTCCCTGGTATGTAAATTTTTCTTGCTCACAGAAAAAAACTCATGTTACCCAGCATACAGTTGGATAGCTCATAATGCATAAGGCCGGTGGACACCAAAACCCTATGCATTATGAGCAATATGCAATCTGAGATTTGTCACACAGAGTGACATTTGGGTGACACGGTGTCACAGCCCGGAACATTTCGGAGAAAACGATTGTTTTTACCATTTAACTACATAGAGCGCCGCTTAATTGACGCGGTAACCCACAGACTCTATAACGCGAGGTACGAGCGCAATTTTTATAGAATGTCTGTCCTAGAGAGACTATGTCATCTCCGGGACTGGGAACAAAGTGCCATCACCATCTTCAAAGTCCCGAGAGCACGACAGAAGTCCCACCATGCTGGAGGCTGTGTTGGGGTCGGAAGCGCAGTGTTGCGGCTTAAGCCCTTATTAAGGGTAATTTTTTTTTCTAAGGGCTTAGGACCCTTAAGTAGGGTTAATAAGGGTTGCCCTTAATAAGGCCTTAGATCAAAATTTCCTAAAATGGACGTTTATTATGCGGGCGCGCTAGTGGGCGAGTTTCTACCGGGTGTACTCGTCCTCTGAGCCAGGAAGTGCTCCATCATCGGGCTCCCCATCGCTCTCCTCCGCTGCAAGCAACTCCATCATCAAAACCTCCCTCGTGAATTGTGCTGGCGGTGGCTTTCCTACGGCGCGACGGACCACGCCACCGAATAGGAGGTCGAGAGAACGAGGGAAATTTTGGTAGGACGACGAGTCCCCGGAGTGGGAAGCTCTTCATCGTCTGTATCACCCTCGTCGCTATCTGCCGGTTTGTTGCTGGCTGCCTTCCACTTGGCGTGACAGCCATAAAGCTGTACTAAGGCTTAATTAAGGCTTAGCAAGGATCTGAGCTGAAGCTAAGGCCTTATCTTAAGGCCTTTTTAAGGGTTACCCTTAATTAACCCTTAGCCCTTAAGCCGCAACACTGCGGAAGCGTCCATGGAGCGTGTGGCTGCTCTCCGAGTACGAGCACCGGTCCCCTGGCTGCCACTGGTGAAGCCCATCGAAGGAGAGAGCGAAGAAAAGCGACGTGTTACAAGTTACCACGTGGTGTGACATACGCGAAACGCGTCGCGACAACGCGTCTGGTCAAAAAAATCAAAAGTCTCGACGTAAACCTCTTCGGAGGACCGAACAGTGGGCTGTACTCCGAGGCTGTGAATATTCACGCACAGACCCAATTCCTTCCAACGCGCCGTCACATTTCCCGTTCTACTCGTCACAAGCGTGCCACCATTCTCCGACTCCCTCGTACCAAAACAAAAAAGAATGGTGTTTCAGGAGCGAAGCTGCCCTGTCGGATTCCACCATGACAAGGATCCGGCTGGCGGAAGGACCTTTATGCCTCTGAGCTCGACACCTTTCAGCTTTTCGATGCCTGTCGCCAAGATAGCCTTTTCCACTCTCGCCTTGATCTCGGGAAGCGGTAGGGAGAGGATGTCGCTGGACTTGTCGACGACGATGGTAACTTCGTGGGTCTTTGCAGCGGGAGCTCTGGGAGGGGGAGTTGCGGGCGAGGAGGGGCTAGGCAGAGAGGAAGCAGCGGACGCGTAAGAGGCCACTGGAGTGCGGAAGGACGATGCAGAGATTTCGGCGAGGAGATCTTGCTTGAAGGCTTTGAGCGGGGCTTCGATGTGGTCGGCGTCGCCGAGAACACGGCCCAGCGAGTCCAGAGTGGATAAGATCTTGGCATACGCGTCGACGGACGAGGATATACAAGATGGAGTGCGCACATAGAGATGATTTGCGACACATTGCACAAACCGTGACGAACGCGACACATTCCCATTTTGGCTATGTGCCGTACTTGACGTAAGCTCGGATTACCGTCACACGTGCCAATGTTGCACCACGTCACGTGGTGCGCGCACGCAGCTTGCTACCTTGCTGTGAGGCGCGAGGGGGCCGCGTGAGCTGCGAGCACCGCGCGGTGCGTCATGGCGTGCCGTGTTCCCCGTGCTTGCACGCTGCGGAACGGGACAGGCACTGAGTTGTCGGAGGGCGGCGCGGACCGGTAGTGACTGTGGCCCTAGCCCACGGAGAGCTCTCACGACCGCGCCTTCACTCGCTCTGTGCGGTCAGGTGCTAGCTACTAGCGTGGTGCTTATAATGTATCATTCACCGAAATTATATTCTTACTTGAATGATTACTCCTTGTATCTTACTCTTTACAGCTCTTTGCGGAACTTAGGGCGCGGCCGATTTTTTTTCCTTTTTGAGCTGTTTTTGATCATTTCAGCCAGAACAGCTGTTCTGACCTCAATTCTCGGCGTACGTTTCTGAAAACTATATGAGCAGAATCACATGTCAATTCCGCAGGGCATGACGTCGTCAGAATCTTTCCATACCGCCGTAGTAATTATAATATATTATTTTGCATGTTTTGCGGAGATCATCTCTTGTGTCGTGATTTGAAGGTTGTGTGGGATGTTGTATGGCTCTAAAAACACTTATTTGGATGGTGGAGGGCACATCGTCCTCTTAATTGAGGTATGGCATCCGGAGCGCGTGAAAAGTGGACTTGAAGCTGTGAAATATTCCTACAGTCTAGGCCTTATATATCTGTGTGCTCTATCCTCCAGCGAGTGAACCAATTGTCAATATTCTGACTTTGAAGTGTTTTCGAGAGATTACACGCCTCAGATCAACTCTGTGCATCCCCGTCCGGCGACGCGACATGTCCCAATGTAATCACAAGCGCGGTCACGTGCCCGGAATCGTTGTGATCGAGTTGTCTCGCGGTGCTGTACAGGAAGTACAAGAGCAAATCCGAGCCGTGGGACTCCTTCAGGACACTCAATAGAATGATAATGGTCAGTTTCTCAGCTCATTCAATCATAGATCACACAAATACACAGAGCCTGAGCTGTACCTATATTCTGCTTGTTCAAGTCCACTGTTCACACGCTCTGGGTGCCATGCCTCAATTACGAGGACGGTGTGCCCTCCGCCATCCAGATAATTGTTTTTAGAGCTATACAAAATCCCACACAACCTTCAAATCACGACACAAGAGATGATCTCCGCAAAACATGCAAAATAATATATTATAATTACTACCGGCGGTACAGAGGACCCCCGATAATAGGCGTGAAGGCCTGGTCCGTGTCCGGACAAAAAATTTGGGTTTTGAGCCTCCAAGTTAGGCCCTGTCCGGACAAAAATTTGGGTCGGGGGCAAAACTCTTAGGTCCCTGTCCGGACAAAAATCCCCTGTCTAGGAGCCATCTCAGATATACTTTCAAATGGCTTCGGTGGCTCAATGGTCTGTGTCACGACCTTGGGTGTGCTTAATTTTTTGAAACCGGTCCCAGTTCGAATCCGCTGGCCACCGTTTTATTATGCGAGTCGGTCTTAGTCGGCCCGACAAGCCACTTACATTTTTTTTTTTTTTTTCATCTTTTATTTTTCCGCCGCCCTCACACACTATTTCGCAAGCGCCGAAAAAATGTGGTTGCCGAAGCTGGCGAGGAAGACTAGGTTACAAATTGTATTTCTATCACATAGGGACGCTAGCTGTACCCAATAACTACCCTGGGGCCCCGAGATGCCTGAGAAGCACCATAGAAGCACCGGGGGGCAAAAAAAACGCGAGAAAAACGCGAAAAACGCGAAAAACACGAAAAACGCGAAATTTGGAAATTTTGGCAGATGCTAGGTCCTGTCCGGACAAAAAAATTGGGATCCGGGATTTTCTTGTCCGGACAAAAATCGGCGGATTTGGGCATCCGGGGACCAGGCCTTCACGCCTATTATCCGGGGTCCTCGGTACAGTGCCCGTCACCACATCACGGTTCCGGATTTGGCAGTGATCGATCCCAAATATAGAAGTTGTAACTACATTTTGCCCGAATGAAGAGTCACATTAAAAACACCTCAGAACACCATAAGAGATGCTAAAGAAGCTATGGTGTGCTTCCCAGAACGATTGAACAAAATTTTGTTTTTCGACCCCGACAAAAATGAAACGTAACCCTATTACGTAAGGTAATTTCCCTTTTGGGACGGATTAGGGTTAGGATTTTTAGGGCCTGGACGCGCGCTCGACGATGCCGACGTGCTCGTGTACGTTCGCCGGGATCCGGTGATGAGACTTGAACTCCTTTACTGCATATGCAGCTTGGCGCAAGTTTAAACCCACCCTGCAAGAAAGTCAACGAGATACCGAAGAATTTCACTGCAAGCACACCTGTAGGCATCCATTAGGGCTCTACGCCGTCCGTCAGGGTGACGGGTCTGACGGCCGGGACGGGCCGGACGGGACCCGTCCGTCAGAGGTCTGGAAGCGACGCGCTGACGGACGGCAACGGGTAACCCGTCGACGGGTTGACGGGTCCTCATTAAAGATCATGCAATTTCCACTCAAATGTCAAGGAAATCGCAAGTATTTGGGTCTCATATACACCTGGTATACTTCCCCATATAATCCGACATCCATGACCTTGTCTTTCCTTGAGGTCTCTTCCTTCGAGGACGTACATCAATTCGTTCGGCATTCCCCGAATGAGATTGATCTTCAACATTCTTATGAAACACGCAAATGGACGGCCTGTGCATGAGCTGAAGCACCAGGATGTACATAATAATGGTTATAGATGTAAACTAATACACAAGAACCACTCAAGTCGTCTGGTTACAGGATCAATATGCGATGTCCAGCTTTGAACCCGTCGACGGCCGTCAACGGGTCTGACGGCCGGGACCCGGCCGTCAGAGCTTTCAAAATTGTGTCTGACGGCCGTTTTTGTGACGGCCGTCCCCGTCTGACGGACGGCGCAGAGCCCTAGCATCCATGTATCGATAGCAATGACCGAAGTAGCGACGGATGTTATCATTTGAGATGAGGTCGAGTGATTCCGGGACAAGGGTTTTGGCAGTTCCGTCGGTCAATTCACGGAAACCTGGCAATAATCAGATGGATGAACCAAATAAAACTGAGAGACTCACGGCGCTTCAATTGGCTCCAAACCATTTCGATAGGGTTCAGTTCGCAATGGAACTTCGGCAGATTTTAAGATCGAGCATTGGTAAAAATATCTACTTCCACTGGCACCGAGATTTCTGGCTGTCCGGCTTCCGACTCAGGATCAGAATCCACAAATGTGGGGTCCACCGTCAGTGACGGATCTACAGGCAGGCGAGGGACGACAGGTGCTTCATTGCGTTTGGCAGCTTCACGATTGATTGCGGCCCGTTGTTTTCCGTTCGTCTTCTTCGGCATCTCGCACGTGGACTGGAAGGAAGGACACGACGTCTGACGTGATGGTCTTGTTTGACAAGAGCCCCACTTAGGTACACACAAAAAAAATCGCCGAGCCCCGGAAAAGTGAAACACCGTGGGAAAAAATGAGATCTTTGTGCGAAACGCATTCTTTTGGCCAGTTTCCTGGCTAGAAAAATCACAAATAATTCACAAAAATCTCCTCGGCCCGAGGAGCACGTGCTGGAGAAGTGGTGACGGGCACTGTATGGAAAGATTCTGAGGACATCATGCCCTGTGGAATTGACATGTGATTCTGCTCATATAGTTTTCAGAAACATACGCTGAGAATTGAGGTCAGAACAGTTGTTCTGGCTGAAATGATCAAAAACAGCTCAAAAAGGAAAAAAAATCGGCCGCGCCCTAAGTTCCGCAAAGAGCTGTAAAAAAATTGCGACCTCAGCGTGGGTTAAGGAGTGCATGACTTAAGTGAGAGGCTTAATTTTAATTAGATGGTGGGCATGTCGGATGTGTCGCACTCCAGTCGAAGTGCGGCACATAGCTACAACTGGAATCTGTCGCGTTTGCGCAATGTGTCGCAAATCATCTCTATGTGTCACACATCAAATCTATGTGGGCACTCCATCTCGTCTATCCCGGGCAGAACCGGTGCGACCGACAGTGAGCCAGAAGATGAGTCAGGCGATCAGTAACCATATCATTCATATCTCACTGCGGCAACCAATTTTCAATACAATTATGTTTTATTTTCCATTTGTGGGCCAGCACCTAGTACACTACTTGACTCTGGGTAGCATCTGTAGCGCTGTAGCGCCCTTGCTCTGGACAGCTACCAGATGCTACTTACGAGACCCGTGACTGCTACCACGAGCTACCAGGTTTTGGCTCAGAGCTACTAGGAACTACTTTCGGGGGGACTTGCCTACCAGGCTACCACAGATACTGTGCCCTCAGAGCGCTACTGACTCAAGTCTTTTTTTGCTGATGATCTCTTCCCACTTCCTTGGACTAAATTAAACCGACAAGTTGTCGGCGACAACTCTTCAGATATGTATACAGTCCCTTTCCATCGCCCTGCTCAATCTTCCCTCTTTTCTCTCCTTCTAACCATCCCGCAATCTTCCCCTTTTTTCTTTACAACCATTCCTTCAATCACTTAATACCCTTTATAGCCGTACCGGTCCCTTATACATATCTTCTTGGGGCTCTCGGCTCGATGCCGGGAGTCACCGTCTCGCTAATCTCCTCGCTCATTCATGAGTACGCTGGAATTAGTCGAGTTTAGAGCTTGTTTTACAGTAGTCTAATATCGCACGGTATGAATGCCTTAGGCACTCGCATCATCCCAAAATCGCAGCGCCGGGCATCCTTGGGACCTGGTCGGAGTTCTCCCCTTCCAGGTATAAATCCCCACCCTCCACCAGTGAACGGAAAGTAAAGAATGGATGCGGATGGCGGGTACAGGCAAAATTCCCGTGTTTATCGAACAATACCCGTGCATTGAACGTCAGGAGGCGCAGAAAAGAAAAATTCTTGCACAGCCCGGCCGCGTGGGTCGAGACAGCACTGGCCAGGAGTGACGCAGCTCGACAACGGCCCGGTTGCGTGGAACTGGCCAATAGGATAATGATAATGAAATTCAGTCTGCAGAAGCATTCCAAAAGTCACTCAATTCAGAGTCCTCAGCAAGCACACCCTGGTTCGCTAAAAGTGGTTTCTGGCACCTTCTCCCATTCAATGCGACGGAGGGTGGAAATGAAACGCCAAAGTTTTAGGGTGAGTTGAATAGAGTTCATGTAAAAGATTTTGGGGCCCTAGTCCAATTCAAAAAATCAACACGGATGTCGGGATGGCACTTCCGAATCGGGCGGTGTTCCGTCCAGGTGCGCAGTCCACAGGCTCCATTGACAGGTCATAGGTTGAGCTTTGCAACTCCATAGAGTCCATTGCGGCAGCGCTGCGGGACGACTGGGCACATCTTCTGGCCCAAGTTGAAGCGCGCCGCTTGTGATATCCGGGCAGAGTTTGCTCAGAATATACGGTGTTTTGTCCGAAGCATGATGCCAAGCGCCCATCCCACGCCGTTTTTTCGGTAGGTAGGTAGGTAGCATTACGCGGCACAGTCCGAAAAACGAGCCACAGGCTCCATCGACCGTTAAAACCCACATATTATGTCATAGTCACTCCATAAGACACCATAAGTTCTGCGCTCGACGGGCGCGTTGAGCGAGGGTTTAAATAGTTCAATAATCTGTGGTTGACACCCCAGTTCGACATGCCGGCTTTTACCCATCTTCTGGCTCTGCTTTCGGCTTTCGGTGTCATCACCACGCACGCCGCGACGGACCTGGATAAGAAAGTCGACCCTTGTGCAATAATTGGCGGCAAGAAATGGGTCGCTCCCTCCGAAGTGCGGGCGTGTTATTCGTCTGTCAAGGTCGATCCCACTATTAAAAGCAATGTAAACGAGTCTTCTGCCATCGCCCATTCAATACTAATGTTCTGCTAGATTCTCGACGTCGTCAGCAAGACACTGGCCTTTCACACTTCGGTGAACTATCAGATTACAGCACCAGAGCCGTTCTCCCAATTCGTACATGTCAAAGATCTTGCGCGTATTTCCAAGTCCGAGTACGCATCCGATTACGACCTACATATCGACTTGTCCCGTACACTCAAGAGATTGAACGATGGACACTGCGTCTGGGTCAACTCATGCTATGTGCGCGATTTACTGATTGGTTTATTCTTGTTCTGATATCTCATCAAGGATTGTGAGGACACATTTCAATTCCTCTGTTGAAAAATCGTGGTTCAAATCTACTGATAGCTTTGTTCCTCAACTTTTTACCACTCCCTCTGGCATTGCTCACGGAGGAGGATGGTTGCCAAAACGTCCACATTGTTCCTGCGGCCTTCCAGGTTGCTTCAGCCGAATTTCCAGACGAGATCTCCGTGTGGCAAGACGCTCTCCCTGGGTCATTGAAAGGAAAACTCGAATCGGTAGGACAATTTCCCGGAACCCCTGGATCTTAACCAAATTTTCACGAGCTCTCCGGTGCCAAAGTGTTGCTCATCAACGGCAGACCACCGTTTGAAGCCGTCAACGCAAATGCCCTGATTACTGGCACGTTTCAGGCTCTCGGGACACGCCAAAACTCGTATGTACATTGCGCCGTCGAGGAGTGCCGGGTGACCGAGGTGCAACAGGTGAGAACGGGCGACGGCGTGGTGTCTGAGGTGTCCGAGGTGTGTTTGGAGGTATACTGGGCATTTTTTAGTGCAGACCGATGGGATGATGGTGTATGGTAAGGCGGACGAAGTAAGCGAGACGCGACGCGCTGATGACAAATCATCCCAAATCCGGCTCATTTTGTGTCTCACTCAGAAAATGCAATTGGGGCCCTACTCGCACGGAGTAAAGCTCTCAGAGTATCAAAATCATCCTCTCTACAGTTCTGTCTCCTCAGAACTTTTTTTTTCGTTGCAGGAACGGGTTTTATTCATGATAATACGACATGGTCCTCTGCGTCGAAAGCCCGAATGTCGGGGGTTTTGTGACACATCCAGAGCTATAGCAGTCTGCCTGAACCTCAGGAAAAATGGAAAACATGATAGAAATACTGTAAGAGACCTCCCTTTAAATTTTGTATCGAATTGGAGCAAGGGGACAAGTAGTTGAGGAAATCTGGTCAGCGCTCAAAAGTTGAGAATCAACTTTACACTGTTCAACCTTGCTGCCTTTCTGCGATATTCGGCCACCTGCAGTACATATCCCACCCACACCCCTGTTCTTTCGCTCAATAATAGTACATACATCTGGGTCACGGTACAATAATATCCATATATGTAATGGTCCGAGATAATCGTGTGAGTGGATACAATTTTTTTTTTTTTGGAGTGTTTGGGATAATGAAATTCAGTCTGCAGAAGCATTCCAAACGTCATCCACTGGGTCTACTAGGAAGTTCTAGTTAATGCCAGGAAAGTTGTCCAGGGAGGAAATGCCATTACGCACCATTACCAGAGTGTGGGACTCCAGCCTAGTAAATTTATCCTATCCCATTTCTTGAGTCATTCAATTTCAATGGCTGTATACCCACTAAAACCCCCACTGTGTAGGTCCAATCATCTGGCAGAGTGTCTTCGTTCATTAGTAGACCACTCCATGTTCTTAGGACAAGATCTTTTTTCAGCACAAGATTACCAAATTTCATTTTATTGGTGAGGATTCGATCTCGTCCCAGTGCTGAATTCACGGATTTCAGCCATCTGTTGTGAATCTCAATGTCTGTAATGTTACGGTGTGGGTTCTTCAGAACCTCAGGCTGTAGATACCAGAATGGCAAATAATCATCCCATAGCAGGGATAATTTTCCCATTTGAGTGTTTGAATTTAACAAGGTTACAACCGAGGACGAGGCCCCAGCTGAGGGAGGGCCACATGGGGTATTTTGTGGCCCAGAGTTTCTTGGTCACTCCCCAAATTAATTTTGCGCCTGAGGCATCACACTCCATTGCTATGTGCTCAAGGTTTTCAGGGACGCCACATGTGTGACAAACAGAAAATTCTTAGATTGATTCAAAACATCAAGGCAATGTTCGAGAAGCAGCAGGCAGCAGCCAAGGTATGCCTTCGCTCGTTGTTGGGAAATTCAAATTCATTTCTTTCAGGTCCCGTGGGACCAGGATCATTTTGAAACCCTCGTGGCTAAGTGGGTTGCCACCTGCGATCAACCCTTCGTCGCCGTTATGCGGGAAGAGTTCTGTGAAATGCTTGAATACACTCATCACCACTCACCAACCCCACTCAAAATCCCCAGCCCCGACTCCGTGAAGGGAAATATCATGAGGATGAGCAGCGAAATGGTCAACAAATTGAAGGCAATTTTCAAGGTATGTTTTGGATGCCCGCTTGCATTGACGAACTCACAAATCTCCCAGGAAAATAAATCGAACTTTGTTTTATCATTGGACGCATGGACGTCGTGTATGGTGGCGGACCGAACTTCGTGATAAGTCCAAGGTCCAATTTGGTAATCATTACTGACAACACAGTTTTTCTCAGAAAGTCATGTAAGTAGCATAAATGGCACTAGAAGAACCTGTCTCGTATCGCTTTACCGCGGCGCGTTTGACATCAGTCAGACGTTCTCGCATGGCCTCAACATGAGTCCTATGCTTTGCCAGTGCCTGTGCACGGTAACCGATCAATTCCGCAGTGTTGAGAATACGCCCTGGTATATCAACAAGCCAAGTTGCTTCCTCAATGTCGAGGGGCAATGTTGGATGTGCTCCTGTCACCACGAAATATGGTGAGCATCCAAGCCCTCGTCGCACTGTAATTCTATCCGACCATAGGACCTGCGGAAGAACCAAAACCATTTATTTGGGTTCCCACCTGTCGCCTTGTACAAGGCTTGCCTCAATGGCCAATGGCCTGTCTCAACTTTCCCATTCCTTGGGAGTTGTATGGAGACACTCGAATTCTGTGGATGCCGTACTTAGCAGCCAGGTAAGCCACTGCTGTTTTGAATTGGGGTGCATTGTCAGTGACAATATTCTCTGGCAGCCCCATCGGCATATAATTTCCTCGAGAATGAAGAGTGCCAAGGTTCGTGCATTGTCATGTTTAATTGGCCTCGCTTCCAGCCATGCGGATAAAGCGTCCCGCGCATCCACGACCTTGTTGAAGCCATTGGAGGGCGTCCCCATTATCATGACATCCAGATGCACCTGTTGGAACAGAGACGGTGTATGTGTAACCACTGGTGGTATCCTCAGCAAGGTCTTCTGTCTTAATTGACAGAGTTCACAGGTTTTCACATACCAGCTCACGTCTCGTTCAAACTCAGGCCACCAGAAGCGTAATTCAAGCAGAGACTTGGTTGCATAAAATCCTCTATGTCACAAGCTATCATGCGCTGCTCGCATCATAAACATTCGGTGATCTTTGTCCACTACTAGTTTATGAGCTGTTCCTTGCCCCTTTTTGTACAGGCAGTCTTCTTTATCCAGGAAGAACGATGCTGCGAACCTCATGAAGCCCTTGTACTGCGTATCTGAAAATCCCTCAGGTCGTACAAGTGGGTTCTTCAACCAGTCACGCAGCAACAGGAGCCGTTCATCAGCGTTCTTCCCTGCTTCAGTTCTGTGATTCTCTTCATATGGTTCGCGTTTTTCTGCGTCGTATTTCAATTCCAAATCAGGGATCAAAGGTTCACCATCTGGCCGTGGTCCCAGCTTAACCTTCTGTGCAAGAACCTCGACGGTTGGGTACTGCTCACATTGCATATCTTTCAGTTGAGCCTGCTGGATATCTTCGGAGAAATCCAGTGGAGACTTCGCCTCTTGAAGAATCTATATGAAGTTTGATTAAACCATCAGCGTCTCAACGGGGGAACAGGTTTAATCATTGATTGATTAATCACCTGTGGGGGCACAGTAAAGGACCAGCAGGGCAATGGGTACTTAGGTGCAGAGGTTCTGTTCAATCCAGACTTGTCCATTGTGTCTGATTATGTTCTGTTTAATCTGAAGACTGTTCACATTCTGTTTAAACCGTGATTATGTTCTGTTTAATCTGAAGACTGTTCATGTTCTGTTTAAACCGAACAAAAACAGTGTTCATACCTTTTTAAAGGGAAAAGATGCCAGCTGGGGGACTTGAACCAGTGACCTCCACCAAACCAAGAAAATACGAGGCATAACAGCATAACCCCTACACAATGCAACCAATACACAGCAGCCACTGCCCAGGAATACACTAGGCACTAATTAACATTTTTGACTTAGAGTTTTGCAACCAACTTAGAATCCAGACAAGGACTTTCTCACTCTCCACCTGACTTCTCTGCTCACTAATGACACTGGTATGTCCAAATAAGTCCTGGGAACAATCATTACTGATTAGATCAATGCTTGCTTTCGACCGTCATCAGTCTTCGTCGAATGCACGAAAACCATTTGGAAGCCCAAGGTCTACATTCTCCCCTCCCTTTTGTTGTGCATGATATTACCAATGAAGGAAAGCTCGGTCAGCGATTCTGGTCTTATATACAATGGATGATCCTGATTGATTTTTGGCAGAGGAAACATTGATCGATTTTCGTGAGTTGCAGGGCGAGCATTCCGGCGAGAACATGGCAGAGGAGGTCTGGGAATCGCTTGCATCGTATGGGCTCGAAGGCAGGGTATGACCTCTTATCACCGATAATGCGGAAAATATTTGCTGATTTGTGGTAGATCATAGCATTTGTCATGGACAATGCGACAAATAACGAACCCATGATCGAAGTCTTCGAGCAAAAATGTGAGGCAAAGGGGATAAATTTCAGCGCAATGGACTCTCGCATTCGGTGCATGCCTCACACCGCTCATCTCGCCGCATTAAAAGTGAGTGCTTTCATTGCAGTTGAAGGAGTATAAGTTCAACGTGGAAATAGTTGTTGGAAGCCATCGGTGTTATTACGAAGACCAATCATAAGAAAGCCTCGGGTCGTTCGGGTAACGCTTACCCGGAGACTGTCACTGTTCCATTGTCTTGAGAGCATGATGTTTATGGCGAAGCTGAGGGAGAAGAGGAGGATGATGATTTGCACGAGGGAGCACAACTGAAAGCCATGCAGAAGGTCCGAGTAAATTCATTCTTTTGGTTCTTATTCTCACTCCACCACATACAGCTCCGAAACATCGTCAAGGTTATCCGGGGCAGCCCACAGTGTCGACAGGAATGGATCCGAGAAGTTCAGATCTCACCCACGTTCATGGACAACGAGCTCAGAAGGATAGCTTTGATGTTGATTCTTGATGTCAAGACTCGTTGGTCTTCGACCCACCAAATGCTCAGTAAGGCGGAAATTATTTGTAGGGCGGGCTATTGATTACCGTTCAGTGATCGACGATTTCGTTGCAAAGAACCGGGATCTGCGCCATCGGAGCTCTCGGATGCTGACTGGGATGCCATAATCACGGTTACTGGTTGGTTGAAGTCCTTTCGAATGGTGACGACAACCATGTCCACCACCAAGAAGCCGATGCTTTCGTTCACCGCCACAGTATTCTGTGGTCTCCAGGAGGATCTACACACCACTATCAAGGATCTCCCCATTGGTACCCCGGTGCGCAACTTGCAACTCTCGTACAGTGATGGCATCAACTTTTGCACAATGATATCACGGCGCTTCTGTCGGTCATATTGTTTTCTGTATGAATGTTAAAAGACGGTATTCAGCAATCTGACATGTAACACGCACTTTTTCTGCCTCGGATTAATATCCTCTGTAACCTCGGCCTCTAACGCGTCATGGATCAATACTTCCGACCTGCGGGATTTCCTCCATCGGAACATCCCGGATTGCGGCCTCGACGCATCCTCGACGTGTCCATCAACACCCGGTCCGGTTCACACTGCGCGTATCCTCGATTCCGTCAAGATGTGCACTCTGAACGAGGGAGGCCGAGAGGTCCTTGAGATTGTCTCTGATTCCGAGGATGGCTCCTCTGCGGCTCCTTTGGACGATTCGGAACACCCCAATGTGGTACGGTGCAAAAATGAAGGCTGCGAAACGAAATGGGTGAGATCTTGAGCTTTATCTGCCTACAATTTCACCGATGGGTGTTCCAGTATCATCTCAGGTGTCTGGAGCAGGGAAGCGTCCCGGATGGTTGGGTCTGTGAGGCTTGTCTATCCGCTGGCTTTCGCCCAAGTAGGTGTCGTCGCGGCCCGAAGTAGGTTATCCACTTCGTCGGCGCTGGTATATGGTTTTGTTTTAGAGGAAAAGATGTGAAGATTGCAGAGATGGTGTATTTGACTAAGACACTGCGGCAAATGAGCTGTATTTCCTTGCGCAAGTACTGTTCTGCAAAAGTTCTGCGCGCCGGCCATGGATCCACGTGAACAATTGCCTTATTTGGACGTCACGGGGTATGACGTGTTTGGTTGGTCGAGCCCAGGGGGTCAAAAAAAAACCCCCCCGGCATATGTTCCAGTATTCACAAATCGGTACCCCCTTGACAGACGTTCTTTCCACTGTTTGACCGGTCAGGTCGGCCACTGTTGATCAGTCGACCTGGTTAAGTATGATAAGCCTTCTCATACTTACGTCGTCGCTTTCAGTGTTCGCTCTCGCCACTATGCCACCCGACCCGTCCCAAACAGGTACAATGCACATCACCACATCTGCTTAAGATACGAGTAATAATAATTTCGGCAGCACAAACAGGTACAATGCACCAACAATGCACATCACCACATCTGCTTAAGATACGAATAATGATGAGCGCCGTACCGTACGTTGACGCTTGCGATATCATTTTCTGACACTGCAATCCATTCAGGATCTGATTGGCTTTCAGTCGCCCAAGCGTTCGTGGTGCATAAAGAACGGAAAGTGTCCCTGACGCTACAACCCCCCAGGAGGAAGGAATGGCGGTGGTCGAAGAAAAGGAGGTCTGTGTCCCGAAAGAAACACGACCAAAGACGCCACACTTTATTTACCAGTGATAGTCTAATCGAATCCTTGGTGCCAGAGTGCTTGGAGATTTTTACGCTCAAAACTGTCAGAACAACGTTGCAGGTGCAACGTCACCACTGTCAAGGATCCTTTCGGGAACAAAGTGTGACTATTCATTTGGGATAATTCTATTTGGCACCCCCCTTGCCAAAGCACGGGGGGTGCCGCTATGTGGCAACCCTATGATTATGTAAACTACGATAAGATGCCCGATCTATGAAAAGATTCCTGATCTACGATAAGATTCCCAGACGAGTGGGCTTGTGTTACAGTCACATCATGTGATCATATTGTATCACTTGCTCAGACTCAGCACAGCCGATAGCATGGATTAACCTGATATGGAAAACTATCGTAGTAAGCCAAATGCATTGTTTTTAAGGTTTGAATGAATCCCTCAATTTAGATGTGGTTTATTTAACAGCCCAATTAAGCTCTAGACTGAACTTGATCAGGCTTGCAGACATACAAGGCACAACAACATGTGATCTGTGACTCGTTGACAATAGTTGTGACAATTTGACAACTGCCTTTGTGACGTGTGATTCTGAACCAGAATCATGATTCATCCGGAGATCAGATCGATCAGATCTAATGGCAGTACGGTCCGAAAGATAAGATCATGTGGGGGTTGCCAAATAGAAATCGGTTATATGGCAACCCCCGTACTCTTGGCACGGGGGGTGCCAAATAGAATTATCCCATTACGCTGTCGTAGTTAACCTTTTATTCCATCATTTTTCGAGATCAACCACGAGCACTACCCAATCCCTCTCTTCATACCGAGAGTGGACGCTCAGGTCTTGACTGTGACATCAAGTCTCTCAACTTGAGTGAGTACAGTGTCAAGCAACTCGAGTTCCCTTGGAAATATCAAGGAATATATTCTCCTGGAGGCCTTTTGAGCAGTCAAGAGAAATCCCTTTCCAGTTGGGATTGCGCCTTTCACTATAGCATCTGTTCGTCGAGCTAAAATTTCAGGATTGCTCCCAATCTTAGAGAGTGACTTCAACGTCGGGACTATGATCGGGGTTTTGACAACTGGCATAGATTGATCAATAGCAGTCTCTTCCACGGGACCGTCATACTCATGAAGCGGCGGACCATCAAATTGTGCCGGAGCTTCAAAGTCAGGTGCCGTTTCGTCAGCCTGTGAAGATCGTCCACGAGGTGGCGTCGAGGTCACGGGGTTGTTGTCGGCAGGAGCCGGATCTTCATGTACCTCTGTGGTTGTCATGTAGATCTTTTGAGCGGTAGATGCGTAGAGAAATCAAGGGTTGTTTAAGCAACGGATTTCCCAATGTGTCCACCAATGTTAGCGAAACCGGATGTGCGCGGAATGCTGAGTGCGAGCTTAGCTTGACGTAGCACGCGTTTGAGTGTTTTGGTATTGCCGTTCGGTAATAGAAAGAAAATAGAATGTTCAAATCCCTATATAATCAACTTTGTTTCCAACGCAAATCTACCTTAAGCAACCGACCAACGAGAGTTAATCTTCGTTAGACGTGAACACGGGAAACGTCTCCGTATTCTTAAGATTGCTGTACTAACCTTGATGCAAGCGTAAAGCGTTACTTCAAAGATAGCCGATGGTAATTTCTTAATGAGCTCTTGAGCTTCACTTAGAATCACGCAGTTTTACAGGGTCAACTGTATATGGATTGAGCAAGAGATAAAAGGTGTCTCACATGAGGGAGACACTCCTCTTATATACTAGTTAGAGCAATATAAATAAATGACTCGGGGGGAGTCATGAGGCAGAGTCATGAGGCGGTGTTAACCCGCAATGTTGACTCATGTTTGGATCCGCGCGGATCCGTGATGAATCACGTGTACGGGCGCTACGAGTGTAGTGAGGATTCTAGAATTCCATCACATGAGGGCATAGATCGCCATCGGGGATGAGAATGAAGCGGTAGGAATACTTGCGGCGGGAGGAGCAGGTGCAGGAGGGGTCGGAACGTTTGCTGCGGCCACGGTCGTCTTGCGCACAGTGCGCGTGGCCTTCGCGGCGTCAATCATGGCCTGACGCGGTCCCGCACCTTCCTTTCCACCGCCCAAGGCCCAGCAGTTATTCTTGTTGTGCCCGGTGTACGCGCAGTTGTCGCAACTCTCACACATGACGTTTGTGGATAGCGCACTCGCGACGGTCCCAGCTCCCTCGGACGCAGCCTCAGCCTCCTTCTTGTAACGGATGTCCCAATACTGGAGAAGGTTGCCCGTGACGTCCGTGAGGTTAGTCATGACCTGAAGAATCATGATAGACTGGCCGAATTCGACGGCGGGGAGCGACTGGAGGATAATTGAGATCATCTCCGTGTCTGTGAAGCGAGCTCCAATGCGACTGGCTTCGCTCCGGAGCTTGGTGAGCGACTCGAGGTGAGCGGGCAGTCCCACTCCAGATGCGAGCTTAAGCGACGTCAAGAGTTCCTTGGCCGCGGACTTCAAGACCTCCGACATGCGATTGAATTTGACATGGAGTGCCGCCCACATCTCCCTGCTCGTCATGGACGAGGTGAGTCCATGCGCTTTTTGGGGGTCGACGATGTTCTGATAAATGATGGCGGCAGCCATATTGTCGCGGAGCTCGTACTCCTCGGCGGTGGGGTTGCGGGAATTAATGGGAGAAGCGTGGAGGCCGTACAAGGTAGGGGTTGTCGTGGCGAGATTGACCTTGTGGATGGTGCCGGTGGGATACCCGTCGACGCCCTTTCCACGAACACGAGCTCTTTC
Organism: Mycena sp. CBHHK59/15; assembly: GCA_029204085.1. NCBI lineage: Eukaryota > Fungi > Basidiomycota > Agaricomycetes > Agaricales > Mycenaceae > Mycena > Mycena sp. CBHHK59/15. The sequence goes on from JARGXW010000302.1 coordinate 55,779, forward strand.
CAAACGCCCCAGTTAACGTCGTCCATTTGCTTTTCAGCAGCGAGGATGGGGATGGAAGTGGACATGGCGAATAGGGGTTCGAGGGGGATTTCGATGCAGGATGGGATGATATGGGGTGAGCCTGCGGAACCGTTGTGTTCCCGAACTGATTATTGGACACAGAGACACCGATAGGCGTCTGACTGCAAATCTGTAGACGACAGGAAGTCAGTCGTAGTGCTCAGTCGTACAACGATGTGTAAGGCTCTATATTTACCTGTAGACAACAGGAAGTCAGTTGTAGTCTATAGAGAGTAAGTAAATATGTAAGTGTGAGTAAGGGAATAGACGTACCCTCAGTCGTACAACGATGTGTAAGGCTTAGGGTCGTTAAGGGGCCGTAGCCCTTAAATACGATCGAGAATGAAACAAGTAAACAAATGAAAAGAACTAAACACTACTCGCCATATAAGGATATTCACTCCTCAACACTTTGCCATGCTCTCTTTCGATACATACTATGGTTACATGGTATTGAAAAGAATTCAGTCCATAATCGTTCTGATAATCGGTCCCTTCTGACCGCTTTGACTTCCCCTATTGAGGATGAAAGACAGTCAGTTTTTGGGTGTTTGGGAATTGATTGGGAAAATATTGGTAATCGACGGAGGGAGATGCGCGCGATTCGCGTGCATCATGGAGCGGATAGTAAAGACACATTCACCAAGGTCGGGGACGAGAGCGAAAGAATTGGGGCGCAAGCGGTAACAAAGCTGCGGGGGAACGTGGGGCTAATCAAATGGCCTCCCCGGTTGGCTGAAGACGCCTCTACGGGTTGTCCACGGGTTGTCCGAATTGATCGGATCATGGCTGCCGAAGCTTGCCGGGAAGGTTTAACACCTTCAAAACATGAAATATGTTCATTGATTGAGATTTTAGATGCATCTGGTGCTTAACAAAACCTTGGGAGTACCTTTGATAGCTGTTAGCCATGTCTAACTGCCTTTCAATTAGTTGAATTCCATAATAAATTCGATTTTCGCAGACCCGCGGTGTACCCGAAGGGTTTCGGGTCTACTAAATTTGGAACCCGTACCCGTACCCGGGCCGACCCGACCCGGAAACCCGCCGGGTTGACCCGTACCCGTGACCATCCCTACACGGTATGTGCCGGCTTTTTGCAGGCAACCAACTGGCATTGAAAATTACAAAAGAACGAATTGTTTCCGACGTATACGGTAGATATCTCGTTGTTGGCCTGTAAAGCGAAAGCATATTCGATAATTAGATTTATTTATGCAAGGTATCCAGTACAGACAAAGATCTGTGCTACTGTGAGACTTCTCCATTTCCTCACTTGGGATCTGGGTCGACAGGTGATTGGAACAAATGGAGGAGAATTAAACATCTTCCCAAACAAATAACGGCCAGACGTTGTATCGGATGGCAGGCGAATAGAGATGCAAAACTACAACACTATTTACCCTGCTAGCATGTTAGCTTTGGGCGCAAGCATGGTAATAAAATACTTACCTCACTGTGCGCCATTGATGAGGAGTCCCGGGATGAACTCGCTGACTATCTGGCTGCTCCGCGCGTAAAAACTGATGACCCCATGAAATGGTGGTGGGCCCATCGACGTGAATATCCCGGCCTTCATCAGCTTGCGCTGGACTATCTTAGTGTGCCATGTGAGTATTTTTCTTATGCTTCATTCCATAACACTAGACAATAATCAATACATATGGCAGCCACTTCTGTCGCCGTCGAGCGTGTCTTCTCGCACGGGCGCCGTCTGCTTCATTTCACCCGCAACCGCATGTCCGCCGCCTCCTTCCGATGCCTGCTTTGTTTGGGATCTTGGGGACGCCGCGACTTGCTTCGGATAAACGACTTGATAGCAGCATGCAGCCCCAAAAAGTAGACTCGTAACCAGTCCCTACGTTGAGTAACAAGACACAGTAGTGGTGTGAAAGTTATTTAAGGCCAATCGGAGCAAAACTGAAAAAGAAAGAAAAAATATAAAGGTTACTCGAACGTAGGTTTGAGCAACAATTCCCGCTTTTTTTTTTTTTTCGGTCAGTTTTCATCCGATCGCCTTTATTCTTTTTTAGTCAGACTACTCTATCTTGTTGCTCAACGTAGAGACTGGATCCGAGTCTACCCAAAAAGCGCAAGCGCGTTCGGGCCCAGGACGACGCAGATAGCTCAGGAAATGAAAGTGTTGAAATTGTTGATTAGTCTACATTTTACCGCACCGTATTTGACAATAAAATATTATTTATGCTGGAAATTCCGCGGGTACACCCGACGGGTTTGGGGACCCGCGGGTGCATTGAGGACCCGTGGGTAACTCGTACGGGTTTTAGACCCGACCCGTACACGGGTACGGTTTTTGCGGGTCCGGGTATGAGTAGGCCCGAAGGTACCCGCGGGTGTACCCGTGTCCATCCTTATTGAGGGGTCATTGACTGACAATACACGCTGACATTGTGTCTAAATAAAGTAAATAGGAAAATAAAAAGTGGGGTGGAAAGGCTACCTGAAAGTTGCCTGAAAGTAGAACTTTCCAGAGCCCAATCAAAACCGAGTGAAGGTTCAACTTTTAATTTGGTATGAAAGGTTCCCTGAATGGGGAACTTTCAGGTTAACTTAGTGAATGTTCGACTTTCAGCAAGTTAGGAAAGGGCTGCTAAAAGATCAACTTTCAGGAGCCCTTTCCAAGAGAAAGGAAAGTCTCCTGATAGTTCCCCATTCAGGGGAGCTCGCGGCGAGCCTTTGGGCTTCCGGGTCTCTGTGAGTGAGGTGTTTGGTTAACCACTAACCTAGTGATCAACGAGCACCAGGACTCGGGTGGTGGGTGGGCTGTTAAAGCTGTAGCAATGGTGTCGAAGACAATTCAAAAGCACTTGGAAACACTACATATATATGTTGACCGGAGTGGAAGGCCTCCGGTCCCAAAGCATTATTTGTCACTCTCTTAGTCAGCCTGTGTTGAGCTCTCACTCGCAGGCTCACTTTGAGCTCAACTTGCTCAACCTCCTTGTTCCAAAAACGGCAATTAAATCCTGTGTTGGTAGAACAGTCCCTTTCTTAAGTACTATTTGCTTCACCACTGTGCCTATATGTAGGGGAGTAACGCTCGGGGGACCGTGACATGCCCGTTGCCTTTTTTTCAGGCAACGGGGCATACCGTGATCGTGACCGTTGCCTCCCTAAGCAACGCGTCACTTGTATATACCTCTGTGGCCCAGTTGGAGATTGTCCTTTCTCTTAAAAGTGGCAGAACACATATGGTCTGTTGTTGGAGTCCCCTCAAGCGTAGGTTTTGCTCACTTTGCCTTTTTTTTTTACACCTCAATCACGCCGTGCTCTCACTGTTAGTTAAAATTTCGCCACCGCACTTCCAATTTATCGAAACCTAATGGCACAACGAGACTCACCAGGGGGTCCATGCCACCAACCACATGCATGTAGATTTGAGAATGTGTGGCGCAAAATACAAAGCGCGCAGAAAGAATGACCACAAGCAAGGATGTGCGGATGGCTGAACACCTCGTAGCAGCTACAGAACGTGAATATTTTGATGGGAGGTGCAGAAAATAATATTTATGGCTTTACATCGCGCAGCGGTAGTGGGGATTCCCAAGTTCCAAGGTTGAGATGTGGTGTGGAGGAGCCTCCGTGATCATGCTACCCACACACAAATACACAGAGCCTGAGCTGTACCTATATTCTGCTTGTTCAAGTCCACCGTTCACGTGCTCCGGGTGCCATGCCTCAATTACGAGGACGGTGTGCCCTCCGCCATACAAATAATTGTTTTTAAAGCCATACAACATCCCACACAACCTTCAAATCACGACACAAGAGATGATCTCCGCAAAACACGCAAAATAATATACTATAATTACTACCGGCGGTATGGAAAGATCCTGAGGATGTCATGCCCTGCGGAATTGTCGTGTAATTCTGCTCATATAGTTTTCAGAAACGTACGTTGAGAATTGAGGTCAGAACAGCTGTTCTGGCTGAAATGATCAAAAACAGCTCAAAAAGGAAAAAAAAAATCGGCCGCGCCCATAGATGTAATCTAATGGTACTCCAAATGGGGCCTACGATTACAGCTTAAATTTTATCATAAGCCGGCTACAGGACTGCAAGGTGTGCATCAAAGGTGCAACAAGCTCGGTTTCAATGTGGATTTTAGGCTAAACAAAGGGACATTGGAAGGATCTAATAAGGATATTAAATTGGCCAGTTAACAAAGTAACAGTAAAGCTTACATTGTGGGGGCCCCAAGTCCCAAACTAAAGGGTTACGGTTCAATCGGATACCAACGACAGTTGGGACCGGCCCTAAATCACCCAAGTAATCTGGGCGCCACCCGCCAGAAAGACCAAACAAGGGACAACATACGCCACAAGTCTCAAACGGGTTGGTTTGATTAGTGGCGCCCGAGCCGGGAAGGATGACCAGATGTCTCCCAACTTAGCCGAGGGTGAACCAAGCATGAATAAGGCGGATAGCGGCCTTATGAGCCCTAAATAAGCACGGATCAACAGTTAACGGAATCTGGCGCCAGGCAGTTCAAACTGCTCTGGGTGGCTCAGTTCAACATCTGGGCAAGTCTGCAGCTTCCGGGCTGCAACCACACCGGGTTGCTACCGGAGCGATCAAGCACAATGTTATAATCACTTCGCCAAACATGTGTCTCAAGCACGATTGTTTTCGGCAGCTCCTCAACCACCCCAAATTCGCCAATAAAATTGCCGCGTTCGTCATCGACGAAGCGCACTGTATCACTCAATGGGGCGACAAATTCCGGCCGGAGTACGCATCGCTTGGCACGCTCAGAGCATTTGTGCCAGTCAATGTCCCCTTCCTCATCGCCTCCGCCACATTACCCCCTCCCGTTCTCGCTTCAGTACGGCAATCGATCCACATTCGCGCCGATAATACCTATCACGTCAATCTCGGTTTGGATCGTCGCAACATCACCTGGATATGCAACATGCAAGGCGCAAAGTCCGACCTCGAGGCGCTGGATTTTCTTCTCGAGGCTCACGGTGAAGACGGTGAAGAGTTCGAACTCACACAGACGATGGTGTTCTTCGACGACATCAGCCTGTCATTGGACGCCCTGAAACACCTGCGCAATCAGCTTCCGGATTACATGAAAGACAAAATCACGGCCTACAGCTCACGCCGAACTACGCGAGCGAGACGACGTGTCATGGACGAGTTCCGGCGTGGTAAAATCAAAATTCTGCTAACGACGGAGGCCGCTGGGATGGTGCGTCGAATTTATTATGCAGGGCCTGTGACCAGTGACCCTAAGCATTCATTTCCCATCAATTCATTTGGCGCTGCGACCTGTGACCTCCATTTTAAGTGTTCATTTGGTCAAGTGTTCATTTCAGATTATGCCCGAGTCGCAGCCGCAGATGACCGTCCTCTTGAGTTCCACTGGGAGCCTCCTCCGCCAGGCATTACGGTGAATTTCAAACCGGCAAATATCTCTTTTTTTGCCAAGCTTTTCACGACCAGTCTCCACCATGGCTGCATTTGACTGACGGGACTGGGTCTCTCAAGGAAGGTACTGGAAAGATGTGTCTCCTCATGTCAAGCGCGATGTGCGACCAAGGCGCCATTTGTGTTCCATTGAGGCTAAAAATGCTTGGGCAGCGAGTTGGAACGCTCTGGGCCGGGAGAAAAAACGGAATTTTGGCTCTGGAAAAATCTAAAACGGTCAAGTATTCAACGCCCTCAGTGACCTGTGACATATTTGAAAAGTCTTCAATTCAACCGGCGCTGTGACCAGTGACTGAATACTTGGTCGAAATAGTACAGTAAGTCCCTTTATCAATTTCAAGGTTTCCGGGAAGTAAGAGACCTGGCGGAGGACTTCATTGAAGCGGTCCAATACCTGGCGGAGTAGTATCATCTGCTAGCTGCCAGCTACATCAGTTGACCGGTGATCCTGATCTACATCAGAAACAGCCTTCCGCCATACTTGTTTCTTCTGTTCATAGTTAGAATACCCTTGCCTGCCATGTGCGGGCAAGACACCCTAACATCATCATATCTAGTCTTACCCTCACCATACTCCCAGAAGTCAGTTCCTTGACTTGCAGGAGCTGGCGGGAAGGTTCATTTTTGTGGCGCTTAGCCATATCAATCAATATCTGATGGACCGACGACCGCCGGGAGACTCTCACAAGTTTAATAAACCCCTTTGAGTAAGCTCGGCAGTCTTCCGGAGACATAATCCCGTACTCCGGGGACACTCTCTGTCAATCATGTCAGTAGTAAGTTCCCTCGGTTGAAGTACTTGACTGCTAAGGTCAAGATACTCTCCCAACTGACTTGTCTCGTTCCTGTTCCGGTGAACTTCCATGAGACCCCGCATAGTTAGCGGCCAGCTCTGAGACACCGTAGTTCCTCTTGTTTACCTCCAGCACTCCAGGAAGTAGTGGTCAACTATCTCCCGGAGCCCAATGAATGAGCTCAATAGTAAAACTCGGACCTGGTTAGGGTCGTTATTAAACTAATGAACATAGGTTTCCTGCTGGCTTTCAGCTATCAAAGGTGTAGCCTACCACTCTGAGGAGAGTGTACGCTCTTATCCTAGCCTCACATACACCTGTGTAGATAGTTCAAAAGTGAACAAAAACTGGGGTTTTTGTGTGTGTCTGGTGAAAGCCTGTCGTCGACTCGACAGAACACCGTTACAATTTTGAACCGGTCATTTTGAGCTATTCAGATCCTGTTCGGAGGCAATATTAAGCTCTCCAGCGGCCAATCAGTGCTTTACATTTTGAAAGGCGTGACCTTAGGGCATTGCTTTACATTTTGAAATGCATGATGTCCCCAATTCTCTGCATTTTCGAACACTTTCAATTCCAGCGCAGTCCCCGAGCAATTTTTTGGGGCGCACACGCGAGAAATGGATAGCCCTGGATATTCCGGTCATTTTGAGCCACTCAGATCCTGCTCAGACACAATATTGACCTCTCCAGCGGCCAATCAGTGCTTTACATTTTGAAACGCGTGACCTGATCGAATTCCTTTCCATTTTGAAACGCGTGACCCTATTGCATTTCCTTACATTTTGAAAGGCGTGATGATTGCATTGCTTTACATTTTAAAACACGTGACCTTATTGCATTGCTTTACATTTTCGAACACATTCCAGTGCAGTCCCAGAGCCATTTTCTGAGGCACCTGCGCCGGCAATGGATAGCCTTGGTCATTCCGGTCATTTTTAGCTATTCAGATCTGTCCTTCCGATTCCACGGGTCCAGCACATCGCCGTAGTATACTCGTCGTTCATGTTGTTTGGAATTTATGTCAACTAAGCATACCGCCAACAATTGTAACTGTGAGCACTGCCATCGTGGCGTATGTAGTCGATGCACTCCTATTTGATGGATTCAGAGGAGTCGATGAGACACGTTAGGTGTGACCCACATTGCCTGTAATAAGAGTAACGGCTTGGCTGTTGAAACTGCTGATGATAAGGATTGTAGTAGGGTTGATAGGTCTGGCTTGGCCCGTTCCACTCTTGAATAATGGGAGGGTAATTATCGTATTGATATGGTCGTGCGTGATGACTCGATCGTCTGTTGCAGGAATTTGGTGGGTGGTAACAGTGACCGCAGCTATAAATCCTCTGAGGTGTGGATTCTGTGGGATAATAGTTTGCCGCGTAATAAACTTGGTCGCGTCGAGATGGAAGTCGATATCTGTGAGACATTATGATGTGCTTTTGTTTGGTTTGGACAGGCCGGCCTATCTGACATTCCTGTGCGCTGGAAGGAGACTTTTATAGTGAGTCGGTTACTTGGGATCCGCAACTCGGACCCCACATGACCTGTTGGTGCTCGAACCACCCGGCGCTCCCATCCCAGCGGCTGGCAGAATACAACAAGTGCGCCGATGAGTTCTAGGACGCTGCTTCCATGGCCCGCCAGATCTAGACATCCACTTGCTGAGGGAATCAAGATATGCATTGTTTGCAAGGGGGTTCGGAAGTTATGGGCACGTCTGTCTACGCCTCTGTTTACGTCTCGATTCGCCTCCGCTCGCGGTCTTCATTGTCCGCCTACTTCTGACTTGTCAGCCTCCCGTGTAGTTAGCTCGTAGGAGTTCCATTCCATACCTGTCATTCCCTCGGACGTGGGAGGAACTTCACTTCCATTCCATATTAATATGGAATGGAAGCTGGACCCGACCCACTTTCAATTCGAGGAGGCGTGACGCGTGATCGCTATACTGCCCCAATTGCGGCCCGTGAGCCTAGCCATAAAAGTTAATCAATTCGTGTACACGGCGAACTCGAGTTCGGCAAGGGCCGAATGTATTGTGTAAGTATGTTATAAAAGGCGCATGGAGCCTCCTGTCTTCTGAAATATGATCGCCCAGCCTGGTCGCGCAGCACACGAACAGGGCATCCTCGAAGCCACCTCATTGACACCCCAACAACAGCACAATATTGCACTAGCACCTAGGGGAGGCGACGCTACCCCGCCAAGCGCTGGACCACCAGTTTCGCCTGGACACAGGTTTTATCCCTGCATCTTGGCACATGCGCGTGTATATAGTACCACCTTGATCCAGCTGGTCCAGGGCATCAAGGACTTTTTCTAGATTTCGAAGGGAGCATTTCGATTCCCCGTCGCCGAGACTGGCGTGGTCGACCTGGCCAGTCGGACACCATCCTGTTTTCACACAAGTGACGAGCAATTGCTCTGGATAGTCACCGATATAACAGGCTACAATTGGATGTGTGGCACGGGGGGTGCCAAATAGAATTATCCATTCATTTGTTCAAGATGCGTTGTTTTCGTGGCCACACGGTGGCACTGCTTTATGTAAAGAAAGGGGCTATCAAGCGATTGATCCTTGCCGGTGTTCCTTTTCTTCGAACCCCAACGACTCGAGCCATGCTGAACGATTCCCCGCTGCATCCTAGTCCTCATTCACAACTGTCTGGATCTGCAAGGCCCGGAGAAACCCCACCCTTGCCACCTCAGCGTAGTATCTCAAACCACCAAGGGGCACTCCTCACCATCTCTGCCGTCGTCTCTGTGCTTGCGTTGTGCATTAGCTTCCCATTATCAGGAACGCCTTCACTGCCACTGGATACAAGATTTTTTGCGTTGTGCTCCCGTCACCGGAACATATATACAGTAGACGCCAAGAACTCACGGAAACACTGTTTGGTCATCAACAATTCCCACATCATACAAACAGGCAGTCTTGGTATGGTTGCAGCCAAGACTTCATGCCAAGCCGCAAATTTGGCCTAGGACCTTGGAGATTCAGGATTAGGCATAAAAGTAGGTATAGTTAGTAGGTAAAATTTTCGTTTCAAAAAAATCTGGGTGTATCATAGCGTGGGGAAAAAAAGCGCAAAATCTCGGGCAGAAATTTCAAAATTCAGTGTACCTATTTCGCCTTCGCCTTGCCCTTTCCCTGGGTCCGAGTCAGTACCACCCCTTTCAACACTGCATCTGCCTTGGCCTTCCACTCCGCCTTTGCATCGGCCAATTCAGTTGCACGCACTCCGCGGTGCGATCGATATTTCTTCACAGCAAACTCGGCAACCGGCCCTGTGGCACCTAGCCGGTAGACACTGGCATAGCGATGTGCACGTCGATAGAATCGCCGGATGGTGGGAAGGGGGCAGAGACGAAGTCCATCATCAACGAGGTCCTTGGCTTTTTGCCAAGTTCCATTAGAACGCTCCCGGAACCACTGCTTCACCCAAGCCCAGAAATATTCGATCGGATTCATTTCTGGGTGGAACTTGGGCAGGAAATGGCACACCATTCCGGGTGCTGCTGCAATTAGCTACAATTTGAATAAGTAATTAAATTGTCAGAAGTAAAATGAACGGCACCAGCTCGAGTTGAGACTTCTGGCCAGCAAAATCCGGTTGAAGCGAGAGCAAGCGCCGCATGCAACAATCAACAGGGTGTTCTTCCTCTTCCTCTTCCGTGTCGTTTCCGTCATCACTGTGCATTTCTCGTTCCTCATCGGCCGAAGCACCGTTGAGATGAGGTTTGCGAGACTTCACAAGTTTGCACGCTCTGCAGTCACCGATCAATGTCTTACCATTGGTGTCCTTCGTATATCCTCGCTCTGCCAAAATCACCTTCATTCCTTTCGGAAGTCCCTCGAATTCTTTGTACGGGTGATTGGCGGGCAGACTCTTCTCGAAGGTCATCTTCTGTGCTTCACCTGCATGGCCGTGCAGATTGCTGTCAGGAATTATGGTGTCGCTCATTTCTGGAACCTTCCCACCCGGGTTCACATTCATCTTGGTGGTGGTTAAGGTGTCTGGTGCAAGACTCCCGTGGGCGGACGAATTATCGAAAATCCAGTGAATGACAGCTTTGGGGAACATACGACGAGCAATAAGAATGGCGATGATGAGCTATTATTCGATTAGAATTGACAAAGAAAGTTCAATGCAGAAAGAAAAGGACTTACCTGCTCAATCATCTGCTTCATATTCCAATAGTCGTCGCCTGAGGCCTTGTTATCTGGATATATCACTGTTGTCGAATCTGTGATTGCTAAACGAAGCTCAGCCACCATTTTCTCGGTTTCCGCTATCATCTCTGGAGTAAGAGCGAGAAGACCATAGTGTTCGCACAAAAATGCGGACACCATGATCAAACGACCACGACCTTTCTTTTTGAGGACCTGCTTGCCAGGTTTTAGCCAGTATTGGTTGTTCTGGTAGTCATTTGAATGAAAGCTGGCCTCGTCATGCATCTCAAATCTGGTCCACTTGACTTGTGAACGCCAAGAGGTGTGTTTCTTGGACTGCGCTCTAATGACATGGCGTCTCATTGTACCAGTGAATCATTCCCTGCCCTCTGTAATTCATCCCATGGATGTGGACGACGACAACCCAACGCCGTGCAGACCACAAGGTATTGTTACCTGTCTTTCTCCATTCCTACTTCTCACTTGCAATTCAGATTGTCCTGACGACTCCGGCGCCTCCTCTTCCAAAACAACCCTCCCATCCTTCCCATCTACAATTGTGTCACTGAATATACTCCGCGACATCTTTCTTGGATATCATTCTACCCGTTCACGTACAACCGTATTTCATGCCGATCTCCCTGCTATAAAACACGCTCTTGAATTACATGCTATACCCCATAATGATATGACTTTGATTGACTGTCGACGTGCTCTCCTCCATCACATCGTCTCAGGTGACTGCGCCAACTATGCCGTTGATGCTACCGCACACCCCCGACCTCAGTGGACTGCTTGTCGTTGCATAGCACAAGATTTTCACTCTGCTGCTGATGTCTCTCAAGCTGTTTTGGAAATTATTCTGACTGGGCCGTGTGAACAGTGGACTTGAACAAGCAGAATATAGGTACAGCTCAGGCTCTGTGTATTTGTGTGATCTATCCTCCAGCGAGTGAACCAATTGTCAATATTCTGACTTTGAAGTGTTTTCGAGAGATTACACGCCTCAGATCAACTCTGTGCATCCCCGTCCGGCGACGGGTGCCATGCCTCAATTACGAGGACGGTGTGCCCTCCGCCATACAAATAATTGTTTTTAGAGCCATACAACATCCCTCACAACCTTCAAATCACGACACAAGAGATGATCTCCGCAAAACATGCAAAATAATATATTATAATTACTACCGGCGGTAGGGAAAGATTCTGAGGACGTCATGCCCTGCGGAATTGTCGTGTGATTCTGCTCATATAGTTTTCAGAAACGTACGCTGAGAATTGAGGTCAGAACAGCTGTTCTGGCTGAAATGATCAAAAACAGCTCAAAAAGGAAAAAAAAATCGGCCGCGCCCTAAGTTCCGCAAAGAGCTGTAAACATCTTTCGACGCTCCTACATGAGATCTTCAATGTTCCAACTCCCCGGAACATCATCTCCAACAACCTCGATGACTTCCTTGGCCGGTGCATCTGTCTCCCCACTATCTACGCGGTCCAGCTCTTCAAAATCGACAATTTGGCCGTCGAGGCTGAGTAATTGAAGACCCAGACAGGAGGCAGAGTGTTTTGGGGATTCATAACCAATGGTTGAATGCAATCAATGCAGCCTTAACGTGCGACCGCCTGCTCACTGATAAAATTAAATTTGGACCACTCACATTTAAAAAACAACTGGTATTGAACACCTGGAGTGGCCTACTTATGGATGAAGATTCTCTGCCGGATGATTGGACAAATGAGGGGTTTTTAGTGGGCGACACATTGGCTTGCCTCTCATTATTACTCCGGCTTGGGACGAGTGTTTCCACGAACTTTCCCTTAGCGCCGTCCTTCCAATAATAAAAGAAAAGAAGGCATCCGCGTACATCCCGTACACAGTCGGAGGCCAGAACAAAACGAAGACAAAATCGAAAAGAAAAGGACAACGAAGTAAAAAGAGAGGACATGGAACTCACGAATTGCTCGTTTTTGCACTCCGGCCGGATGCATCGCTCTGCGCGGTTGTCCATGGCCGTGGCTGTGCGGAACAGCCGTATGGCTCGAGGTCGTCAGGCCTGCATCAATCATTGTGCGTGCCAGTCGCGGGATGCGCAAGCAAGGGGGGATCATGCTGAAATTCGAGTTGGCGTTGGGAAAGCACAGCGGCGGCGGCAAACTCGCCAGCCCTGTCCTGCTCCCCGCGGCGTACGGATGCAGACGAGATCTGGAGGTAAAGCCCTGCATCAAACTATCAGTCTCGCGTTGGCGACGAAACATGGGAAATAGAATAGAAGAAACGAGGAAGGAAGGAGGAGAGCAGGTGAGATGAGGAGAGGCGAAAAAGGATGATGAATTGAGAAAGGACTCACGGGAAGGTCCAACACTTTTCGCCATATTTTCCTCAACGTTCTTGAGCAAGCCCTCCCGTGCCTAGCCACGCCCGCACCCAATGCAACGAGCCCTCACAAGATATCATAGATATCCGCGCGAGGCAGCCGTAGTCATGAATCGGTGGCCTCGTTACACGGATGCACGGCTAGGCGGGCACGACACGTGGGACCGAGTTTACTCAAGAAGGCCTCGGAGAACAAGATGGAAAGGTGCCCACTTGAAGACGGTAGAAATGGTATTGTAGGAAATAGCCGCTCGCAGGACATGGGTGGGTCAGCTCCCAAAGCCGCTCGCAGGACGGTGGGTGATTCAGCTCGTTAAGCCGCTAGCAGGACATGGGTGTGTCAGCTCCCTAAGCCGCTCGAAAGGCGTGGGTGCGTCAGCTCCCAAAGCCGCTCGCAGGACGTGCATCAGCTCCATAAGCCGCTCGCAGGACGTGGGTGCGTCAGCTCCCTAAGCCGCTCGCAGGACGGTCGGTGCATCAGCTCCCTAAGCCGTTCGCAGGACGGTGGGTGCGTCAGCTCCCCAAGCCGCTAGCAGGACGTGGGTGCGTCAGCTCCCGAAGCCGCTCGCAGGACGTGGGTACGTCAGCTCCATAAGCCGCTCGCAGCTAAGCCACTGTATTATGATGAAAAAAAAACTTGTAGGAGTGTGGGCAAACCCAGAGGGGTTACTATGCTAGTGTTTACCGTCTTGGAGCGACTGGACCCGTTGCCGAATTTGCGGTCAAAAAATTCCGTTCCCACCGAAGAGTGCAGCAGAAGGATCTGGATGTGGCAACTGCAGAGTGGGAAAAAAGGAAGGTGAAGATGGCCGCTCGTTAGACATCTAAACCCTTGTTTCCCTATTGCCAAATGTTGTGAATTTCGCCCGCCGATTTCGCGCTTTTGTTTACATAAGCACAGCCACCCCCGTTTCCTCTGAAATGAAAAATTTCTCCACTAAACTATGCTATGGTCATGCCAAAAACCGAGTCTTGAAGGGCTCCGGTCAAAATTCCGGTTTGACATGAAGTGGTGTCTGCTACCATACTCTTGAGGGAAAAGTTATAAATTTTGTTTCCAATTTTTCACCTCGATTCTCAGTGAAAAAAGTGGTGAAAAAATTTAAATTTTTCAGATGCTTTCTCAGTGAAAAATGTGTGAAAAATAAAGGAAGTTTTTCACTGATAATTGAGCTGAAAAACTTGAAATGCTCAACCAGTGGTATCAACATCTATAAGGGGATGAGGTTCATCCTCTTCGAGAAGTTCAACGCCCAAGTCAATAATGTTGGCAGTCGACGAAGCATTGAGTTGGACACTAGTGGGACCAGGGTCAAGTCCACCAAAGGCTATCACGTTGTTCTCCAAGGCATTGAACTCGATCATATCCCACTCAAAGCGGGAGATGCAGAGCGGCATGATGAGGCGATACAACTTGTGGAGGATTTCAAGTACCTCCTTGATTATTTTTGCAGCCTGTGGAACATTAGTCTGCACCGCGGGCATGAACATCCCATAGCCTTCGCCTTCCCCACGTGTCGATGCGATGTTGAAGGATCCGTTTCCATCCCCCAACTTCGACAGGTTGACATGCTTGGAGCGAAGGTTACGCTGCCAAACATATTGTCAGCCATGCTGAGCCCAAGGGGCACTCACCGGAAGATGCCGAGACACAGCCTCATAGTGTAGGTAGGTCCCTGGACCTCTTATTTCACTTTTCAGACAAAGTTTCAGAATGATTCAAAAATGTGTTTGGACATGGTCAGAAAAAAAAAAAAACAGGTTTTTGGAAGGATATTGAGAGAAGTGCGCTTCCTCAGCTTGAGTCACCGATCCGGGATCATTTTCCGCAGCTGTAAGCAAGCAGACCACAACATTCGTTCACGTCTTTCCGCGGTGATGCCGCCACTTGTCAAGTATGATGATTGCCACCCCAGCAAGTCTCTCCTAATTATGAGCTGAAGAGGAAGCAGCACCACCGGGATTTATGTGAGACTACTGGACTAGTGCACGGACACAATGCAACCTGCTTCAAGTACATCCCACGACGCATACACGCTCTTGTTGATCCGGACAAAGATTGCAGGTTTGAACTTCCTCGTCCTCTTGTTGAAGAAACACATTTTGACGATGACGATGATCTTGTCATACGATGCGAAAACGGAAGCCTGAATGGTCATAATCCTACAGCTACCCTTTGTCTGGTTGTAATACAGACCTCAAGCAAATGGCTTCCGGTTCTGTTGCAATGGCTATGGTTGAATATATGGGGAATTACACCATCAAGCTGCAGTTGGACACGGCAATTGTATTTTCGGCTCTGTGCGCGTCAATCAAAGCTCTTCAGAATAAGCCTCCTCAGGATGCCGAAGGAAATGTCGACACCTCGGAAATGACACGGTTAATGATGGTTAAAACAACGAATAGCCTGGTCGGCAAGCGAGAATTAACGGGCCAACAAACTGCCAGCCTCTTACTTGGAAGGAAAAGTAATTACACATCGGATGAGTACCAGGAATACTGGTGGTCTTCAATGCTCAGAGATATTGCACGCAACATTTTCAGCATCGACCTTGAGGGTTCTACGCCAGATGCAGAAGCAACAGAAGAACCAGAATCGGATGAGGTCCAGCGTGTCATCATTCCGGACGATGAGGATGATAGTATGATGCTGCTCACGTCGGAGAGCCTCAATAAAATTCCTGAAACTGAGAACTGCAACGAAGATGCCCAAGAGAAGCGGTTTTCAAATTTGTTCAATGATGTGTTCTACCGGCCAACTGAGCTTGACTCGATGTGTGTCTGGATATTCTAAGAAACTACGTCAAAGAGAGGAAGCCCAGGTCAAAGACTCAACGAAAGACATACTTGAATTTCAAGCGGGGACATCCGCAGTACACCACTCACTGCCTAAAAAAGTTGGACGCGCCTGTAATACCCGTGTTAATGGGCTACCGTATTCCCCGGAATGATTCGGAAAATGACCGGACAAAGTACGCCGTAGTCATTCTCACCTTGTTCAAGGTGTGGTCGGACACAAAAGGGTCCCCTCTCAAATTTGCGGACTGCGATTGGTCAGATGCCCTCGACGAGTTCAAACTGTCCATGCCCCCTGAACATGCAAGAATTGTACTCAACATGCAGCTGTTGTATCAGACTCGAGATGCAAAGTTTGACTATGCAGCGAAACGCAGTAAGCGGCTCGCTGAATTAACGAAAATGGCGAAAGACACCAGAATTGCGGAAGACTGTGAGGGCGACGAGGATTTTGACCCGGTATGGGAAAATGCGATGCAAACCGCCGTCGATCCAGACGAGTTGGACGTAGAAAACCCAGCACTTACAAAGGATACAAGAGCGACACGAGATGCGCAGCAAATCATTCTACAAGCGGATCGTGTTGGCTTTTATTCAGTGCCAAATATGCCGAGCAGTGAGACACGTACCAAGTTCGAAGGAAGAACACGGTGTGGGGACGAGGACGACGTTGTCAGAGCGAGTATTGCTGCCAAGGATCTTTTGAAGGAAAAAGATTTGCTCATCAAACGGCGTCTGAGAGCTGCAGAGCACACAGAGCCTGAGGAACATAATGCTCACCGTGGTCAGACATCTTCGAGGATACCAGAAGCGCTTTGCACAACATTGGCGGAGGAAGCCAAGAGAGCGCGCGAACTCTATGAGAAACGTCATGCCTACTCCGACTCGCACTCCCGTTGGAATTCCCTGCATCCTTATCAGCAATTATGTCTCGCCCTGATTATCAAACACACGTTGAACGATGAACAAACTCGGGCATTCCTGCTGTTAGCTGATAAAATTGGTCGTGAAATAGAGAGAGGCCGTAAGGATTCACCTATGTCCCTGCTATGTACCGGACCTGGTGGCACAGGGAAGTCAGTAATTTTCGGAGCCTGGAAAGAGTTCTATGAGATTACTGGCCACCCTGAACGGCTGCGCTTAACCGCTCCGACGGGTGTTGTCGCTAGCGATATCGGTGGTTGTACGATTCATTCAGAAGCCAGCCTGCGAGTTCCGCCTGCCAAAATGAAATCTACACCGGCGTTACGGGCAAATCTGGAGGAACGAATCTCACCTTTGGAAACTCTCATCTTGGATGAAGTCTACTTCTTGAGCGCCCAAGACCTTGCTAAACTCTCTGAATATCTCTGCATGGGCAAGGGCGTCACCGATACTTAGGGATGGGCACGGGTCCGGGTCCGGGTACAAATCAGTTGACCCGGACCCCAACCCGTAAAACCCGAACCCGAACCCGCGGGTTTACGGGTTGCTCACGGGTCGTCGGCAAGCCCTGCCGACCGTGATCCGGGTCTCGGCATCGCCTACCGACAAGGTTCCGATGTCAGGCACGTCCAGGACAGTGTTTTTAAGTGAGAAAATTAATCTTGCGGGCAAATTTAGACCTCATACACATTTTTGCACAAGCAAAACTTACTCTATTCATGGTTTCACAGTGAGTTTGGCCCATGTGTCTCATACCCGAGGGCAACCCGCGGGTTTCGGGTCTGGAATACCATCAACCCGTGACCCGTACCCGCTCAACCCGACCCGCAAACCCGCCGGGTTTACCCGAACCCGCGCCCTTCCCTACCGATACTATATGCGGCGGTTTAAATTGGGCGACATGTGGCGATCCTTGTCAGCTACCACCACCGGGAGGAAATTCTTTATTTGCCCGCGAGCTAGTTCAATGCCATGCGAACAATGATCTGAATGACCTACATGAGAAGGTTCGTCAGGAAGTTAAGGGCGTACAAATTTGGCACCAAGTTGAGCATGTTGTGGTACTCGAAGAAATAATGCGGCAGAGGGGAGATCCATTGTTGATGAGCATCCTCAAACGATTACGGAAAGGCACATGTACCGAGGACGATAAGGCAATCCTAGACAGATATGTGTTATCGAATGCAGACTGCAGCGATGCAACCAAAGATCTCGCCGACATTAACAGATGGATCGACGACCCAGCGCATGCATATCCTTTGATTGTGTATACAAATGCCGCACGAGATCGTCACAATAGAACCATGGCTGAGGCCTTCGCTGTAGCGACTACCATTCAGAACGAGACAACACGTTTCCGACTCCAGCATACCCCGGTTTAACCCCCGCACTGTTAAAATCCATGCCAGACGCTTGCGGCTGCCCCCGCTCACTTCGCGCGCCGCTTGCGCTCGTTACCGACTCGGCAGAAAATTGACAGCCGCACGACTATCCCCGAGACACAACATTTCTGCAGAAGAACATCTCCGCATTCGGCTAAACCTACTCCTCGACACCCTACTTGACACCGTCGTCGCCCTGCCGTCGTCCCTCGCCAGCGTCATCCACACTCCCGACCGCGCATCCAGCTCCTGCTGTACTCCACCATCCTCAGCACCCTTCTGCAGCATTCCACCATACACACCTCCCATTTTGAATCCACCTCAGCATCGTTCGAGCCTCGCCGTCTCCCGACACACCCGCCTTCGAACCCGACGGATTTTTTCGGTGGATGATTACATAACGCGATTACATGGTACTACCCAGCCACGTTGCAGGGAATTTTTTCTCTCTTCTTAACTTATTGAAAATGACGAAAAGCTCAGTTATACACCATACGGCCCGCCGTGGTAGATTTAGGTGTTCCTTTTGTGGTACCCTTGAAAATGCGAACTGTGTCAAAATGAGATCCGTCAACCAGCTGGATATCTCCCTCCTTGATGAAGCTGTGAGGAACTCCATAAAATATCCCGGCAACCTCGAATTGAGTCTTTCAACCATTCTTCCGTTATCAACGGTTCATATGTATTGTGTCATCTGTGCAATTCAGCTGTCAGTAAAAACACCTTTCGCTCAATTCCTTTGCGCAGCTACGCCAATGGTCTTTGGATAGGGATCATTCCAGAAGAGCTTCGTGACCTGACCTTTCTCGAAGAACAGTGTATTGTGCGGGCCCGTGCCACAAAATGCATGTATAATCTCACGTTGGGGCCATCAGGTCAGTTAGCTGCTCGCGGAAATGTAGGAGGTTTTTAATCGAATACAGAATTGGTGGCACGGAGATATCGGACCGTGTGACGAAAGTAACGTGATGTGATTAAGTGACAGAAAGTTGGGGGTGAACCTCTCCACAGCGGCTGGCGGATAACATCTGTAAACAACATAGCCACAATTTCGCGAAATCACTCGAACGTCTCTTGGATAGCTCAGTCACTTCAAAATAAAATAATCTGATGCATCCAAAACCACATAGTGGCTTTTATAAAAGTGTAGTACGAGTCTTAAATTTTTATTTTGGGTGCTGTTGTGAGTTTGTTGGAGAAACCACCCTTTTCCACTGTAATTCACTCCAAGATGACGTAGCCCATCATATTAAAATCCACAAAGCGGATAAATAGTATCACGTAGTCGTTTTTGAGTGGATTAATCTTGGCGACTATTTTATTTTGAAGTGACTGAGCTATCCAAGAGACGTTCGAGTGATTTCGCGAAATTGTGGCTGGAGATTTTATGTATTAGCCTGGGGGAATGTATCATGCACTGTAACAAATGTCTCTGCAATCAAATAAATATATCTCCCGGGGTTTGTCGATCTGAACAATACACCTGCAACTGACGACGCACTCTTCACGTGGTTGGACACGGTCACATGTTCACTGTCGGCAGCCCAAGTAATGAGTTTTCACGGTATCCAGAGGAAGTGACGAAGTTTCACTAAATCCGGCTGAAGTCACGAACTTTCACGGAAAGCGATCAAACTCACGAACTTTCACGGAAAGCGATCAAACTCACGAACTTTCACGGAAAGCGATCAAACTCACGAACTTTCACAACGCTAAGCGAAGTTAAGCGAAGCTAAGCGAAGTAACGAAGTGACGAAGATGGCGCGGACTCCAACATAAGCATGCCATGGTGTTTAATCCGCACCGACAGGGGATATTTGTCCTCTCGAGCCATCCTGGGATACTAGCCCAGAACGCTACGGCTCAGCGCGACCCTTCCCATTCCAATGCACCTGCTTCGCTGATGCCCGAAGGCGCGGATCCGCAGTGTACACCAGTCCCTGTCTCGCCTGTGCTCACCCAGCCACGGACTAACCACTCCAGCAGCAGCGGGTCCACTATTTTTCAAGCTTTCCATACCGTGTTCTGAAGCCGAGGGTGGCCTGTCGCATCTCTGCGTCGGCTGGTTATCTAAAGGTTATCTAAACCATTCCCCCTGAAAACCAAATCTGTTTGCCGCCACCAAATCGGCCTTCAATTTGAATGCCACACCAGTTCCACGACTCAGGTATTTTTGAATCGTATAAACCATGTATAAACAGTTGTCTTACCGTGTACTCCCCCGCCACATTAAACGGAAACAGAAACGGTTATTACCGTGTACAAACGTTTGCACACGGAAACGGTTAGAGCCTTAGTGTGATTCGTGGCCTTTGGAGTTACTGTGCATGAGAAATTTGGTTCTCTAAGTAACAGACCACATTTTTTGTGAATTCCAGCACTCTGGGGTTGTCATGTGCTGCTGAAAGTGTTGGCAGGTTGAGAAGTGAGACTTTTCAGTTCGATCGAGATGATTATATAATCCATAAATTCGTATTCAGGACACATATCTCCGGAGGTCGACGAGAGCTTCCACACACAACAGAATAACCCCGAAAAATCACCAGAAATTTTCAAAACAATGAATAGAGGTAATGTTGGAAGCAGAATTTTGATATCTGTTTGGACACATCGGTAGGTCAAGAAATGAGACTTTTCGACGTGATCAAGCTGATTATATAATCCAAATTTTCCTATTCAAGACACATATCTCCGGAGGTCGACGAGAGCTTCCACACATCCCGGAATACCTCGGAGAAATTGTCAGAGACTTTCTAAACAGTGAATAGAGGTATTCTTGGAAGCATAATTGTAATATTGGCTCTCAAGGCTTTGCACTAATGTTCATGAAACTTGAGATGTCAAAAATGGCAAAATCTGATCCCAAGAATACCTTGAGATCCTTATTATGAACACTTTTTGTACTGTAAACTATATGGCATATTGAAGTGGCCCAGGTGGGACTGTGTAATGAATGTTCGCAGAAATTTGCATTGCCGGTCCCCACTTGTTAGTTGTCAGTAAACTGGTTGTTCCAATTGTGGGACCGCGCCAGCATAATTTATCCTCCTTGTCAGTCGGGCACCGGTCCAATTATCACGTGCAATTTAAACTCCGCTCACTATTCGCTATCTATCGAGCCAGAATCTCCCAGCCATACAGAAGGATCTTTCAACTTTTGTGATTTTTGCCCAAAGATTTCGCGCTTTTCAAACCCTAAGCTATTACCCCATTTTTTCTGAAATGAAGATTTTGCCCATAAAACACCCCCATCTTCCTTCTAAATCTGAAATTTTGGACCGATGCGGTACAAACTACGGGTTGTCATGAACATTTGTTCGTTACCATAATCTGTGGAGCATATGATTGATTCTTGTGAAGTCAATACGGCTCGAAGAAGGACAAGCGTACTTGGAGCGAGAGCGGAGAGTGCGCGCCATGATGCCATCCACGCCAATCTTGGTCCACTGTATCTCGGCCGGACTTGGAGTATGTGTCGTCGTCGTCGGACTGCAGTCGACGGAGCACGGCGGCTGAGTCCTGTGTGTCGACGCCACGCAGCTCCTCCAGGGCCGAAACAGGTGGTAAGGTGTACATGGAGCGACTGTTGCCTTTCGCAGGCGGTTGGATTTCGGGGAGCACAACGGGGCCCATCGTTTGGGAGGGGGAGGGTCCGGCACTCCAGCGATCATGCAGAGCCAAAGATGGTATGTCCAAAGTCAAGGAACGTCTCGAAGTGGTCGACTGTCTCTGCGGAGGTGGCATCGCTGTCGCCGGGTACGGGGTGTATCTGTGGCCGCGGGAGCCCTGGCCAAAGGGATCCGTCGACGAGGACCGAGACGATGGCGAGTACTGCCCTTCGAACTTAGCAGGGTGCTGGGGCTGATCATGCTGGCTGTCCGGAAGGTTCCCCATGGCAGCTAGGCGTGGCCAGGACTGATGCGCAAAAATATCTCGCACTACATGTGCAGACATTTGTCAGTTTCAATGAAGAACAGCCTTTGGTTTGCTCTCGCACCCGTTTCTGGCACCGCTTTGAGTTTGTGCGCCTCAGTTCGCCTAAAAAAGACAAAAAAAAAAAAAAAAAGGATGGGTTAGAAAAGGATTGGCCGGCCTGCTACTACAAAGACTTGCTTGTGGGCTTCCCAATTCCCTGGTTGGAAGCTGTATTGCTTGGAGAGCTGCACCCACTTCTTGCAGGCTTTGCAGAAGACTTGGTTGCCTTTCACACTGAGGGCGAGTGGGTCCGCCTCTAGCGTTTCCTTGCTGGGTCGAAGCTGGATGCTACATTGAATGGGATGACTGCTCATTGCAACCAGAAAAAGAGTGGTATAGAGAGGGGGGGGTATATAATAGCTGCGTCGCGTCGTGTTGTATAGCGAGCATCCCGATCACTTTATCGTCACTTGTGTTTGATCATCAAATGGGTGTTTATGATCATCAAATATTCGTGGCTGCTTGATCACTGCTATTTGATAATCAAGCCTTATTTAACTTTTTTTTCATTGATTATCAAATAGCGGTTGATGATCAAGATGGAAGTCCCGTGGGTTCACCACCTCTAACTAAAGGCCAATATATACCGGGTATATATTGGGTGCTCACGCAAAAGTGCCTGATAAACATCTTCTGAACAATCTCGTCCCGTCATTTATCTGCTCTCGCTTTCTCCCGAGGCCGTCGAGGTCCGTCGGATCGTGTTTTATGATGGTCCAGCTTCCATTCCATATTAATATGGAATGGAAGCGAAGTTCCTCCCACGTCCGAGGAATGACAGGTATGGAATGGAAGCTCCTACGAGACTTATTTGCAGACCTCCAAAACAGGATAATTCTATTTGGCAAACCCCGTGCCAAGAGTACGACTACGGGGGTTGCCATATACACGGCCGCACAGTCCGATTAAGATTGCGGCAGGATCTGAAATGTTAAGAATCTTTAGAGCGGATTATTCTACTGAAGAACCCGGCTTTCAATGGAAACCCCCATGAAAAAAATGGTGTTATTTGGAAACCCGGATATTGAGGGTTCTCCGCGGCCGGATGCCCGGGGAGATGCCGACACAGCCGAGATGGCAGCCCGGCATGTGGTCAGATGATCATTCTGCACAGCTTCTAAGGATAATTCGCATGAATAAGTCCCCGAAGACAAGTAACTCTCCCGTTCATTATATGATGTCGGCTGTCGCTCGGGTGGCGATTATGTAGTAAGATATACTTTTAGCTGGCCATTATTTCATCTCTTGTAGCTACCTGCCACGGTGAACCGTGTCAACTAACATCGTCCAGTGCGAATCCAGCCAATGCAACACTTTTTGGTGCCTGTACAGTCTAAACTGGGTTGATTTCCCCCGAAAAGGGAATTATAAATGTGTGAATAAACAAACCGAATTGGGACTGCCTTGTGGAGAGTGGCATCTTTTCACATCTTCAGGATCGGACTTCTGGCCTCTTTTGGTATTAAATGGCCGACTATCTGGCATTATGACGCAAATCGATTTCTGTGCACCGTATGGTGCGCATCGGCTAAACACCACCAAATTTGAACAAGCGCTGATCCGATCAATGATGTCTCAAATCGACCCGAGAGAGAGAAAAATTATGTCCGATATTGCCGACGTGGCTGACGTGCGAATTTACTTCCTACACCGGACCACCATGGGCCACAAGAAGCGTTCTCAACTCGACGCAGCAGCCCGAGCACGCCAGGGACGGTATCCAGCCTCCGTCACCATCGAATACAGCCCGCGGGATCCACGCTACGTGGAGGAGACGGAATGGACAGGCGGTGTGAATCACTGTCTGTCAGATACTGACAATCTCTGGGAAACAGAGTCGTCCGAGCTCGAGTCGGACACAGATCTCGCGCCGGAAAACTCTCCCAGCTCTGACGAAGTCTCGGACTTGGACCACGACCTGGAGTTGCTGGATATGGACGACGCAGCGGTGGTCGACCGCATCACACAGGAGCAGAGCCGTCAAGCTGAGCTCTGGCGTCTCTCGAGTCTCAGGATGGATCTGACCCGAAAGGAATGGAAGAAGGTGGAGGCAAACCGGAGCCTCGGATACAATGGGCAATCGAGGGCGTCCCAATATCG
This sequence comes from Mycena sp. CBHHK59/15, assembly GCA_029204085.1. Taxonomy (NCBI): domain Eukaryota; kingdom Fungi; phylum Basidiomycota; class Agaricomycetes; order Agaricales; family Mycenaceae; genus Mycena; species Mycena sp. CBHHK59/15. The sequence goes on from JARGXW010000302.1 coordinate 79,809, forward strand.
GCATGCAAAGCACGCGCGAGAAAAGGCCGCAGTGTCAGCTGAGGCAGCCAAAACGTGCGTTGCAGCATTCCTTTCATTAACTCATGCTATATTTCTTGCAGCCCACAGGCTAAGGGCTTTGCAAGTTTCTTCCAACGCCCATCTCCTGCCATTGCCCGTTCACGCACACCATCTGCGGCGACGTCCACGACCCCCGCCAATCCTTCCCCTCCACTCCATCCTCCGATGAGCGCGACACCCGGTGCCACGAGCCCACCTTCCATACCGACGCCCCCCCCTGTACCCGTGTATCCCGTACCTCGTGTTAATGATACTGGTTTCCACGCACCTGTGTACGGCTATCTTTCTGACGTTGAGTCTTCCGAGTCGGATTCGGATTCTGGAGATGAAGGGGGTGATGAGAGCGAGACATGCGCACAACCCGTTCGCAACAAGCGGCGCAAACTCGATGTACCGGCGCGAGAACAGGTCCGCCTCAAAAAAGAAAAGCGCGCGAAGGATCGGCATGATGCTCTTACCGCCATCGAGAAGGTCATTAGCCTCAAACGTACTGAGTACCAGGGCCCGTTGCAGGCCAAGCGCGCTCGGGTCATCCAGAGCACCCTGCATCTCGTTGTCCGCAATTCACGCAGTCTGATGGAGGCGTCCGCAATGGCGGCCGAGACTCATGGCTTTGCTGCCATCTGGGGCTCGCGACTCGCGCGGAAATGGACTGCCGAGTGGGTGAAACGTCGCGAGCTCCCCGAGTCTGAGCGTGGCCGACATGCGAAGACGTGGTCATTGCTTCAGGATCCAGAAATAAAGGAGGAGCTGGCGGCGTACCTCCGGAGTAATAAGTGGTCCATGGATCCGGTGAAGCTTGTCCAGTACTCTGAATCCCAAATGGTCACGGCGGAGATGAGAAAATATGTCCAGACCGCGGTCAACAAAGAAATGCCGCGCGGATTAAAAAAATACCTGGAGGTCGAGCTGTTCCCGCGCATTGGATACAAGGTCTCCCGAGGAATTTCACTCGCCACCGCCCGACGTTGGCTTCACAAACAGGGCTTCGAGTATATGGAGGTGAAGAAAGGACTGTTTTATGATGGACACGAGCGCCCCGACATTGTCGCTTATCGCCAAAATGTGTTCATTCCTGCCTTCGACCGTTTACGCCCATTGTTGGTGGAGTGGGATGTCAATAACCTTCAAAACCAGGTTGTGAAGCTTCCGCCGCCACCGGGAGAATTTCAACTCATCCTCACACCTCAGGATGAGATGACTGCGCAGGCAAACGACACCGACAAATCCAAATGGGTACTGAAGGGTGAGATGCCCATTCGTAAAAAGGGTGTTGGGCGCGGGATTCATCGCAGTGACATTATTTGTTCAACTGTCGGTCACATCGACGATGCGGGAGAAGGCATGGAGTATGGAAAGAATTATGAGGGGTATTGGGATGGTGCTCGATTTATAAACCAGGTAATTGTTCACCACTCCCGTCAACTCCCATCTCACTGCAGACCAGCTGGAAGTCCGAATCATACCCGCTTTTGAACGCCGCCATGATCGAAACATATACCGCGCTCTTTTTCTCATTGACAACTCCCAGGGTCATTGTGCATATTCGGAGGATGCGCTTGTTGTCAATCGGATGAATTGGCGCTCCGGTGGGAAACAAGCGCTCATGCGAGATGGTTGGTTCATGTGCGCAGGCCAAAGAATCCCTCAGAAAATGGTGTTACCGGACGGACAGCCAAAAGGCATGAAGATAGTCCTCCAAGAGCGCGGTCTCTTGAGGACATTACTCAAGATGAAATGCGACACCGGGGCATGTGATGGATCAAACCTTTGCTGTGGACGTTCCATCCTCGCTAACCAGCCAGATTTTTTGGAACAAAAATCTCTCGTGCAGGAGACCATCGAGCGGCTTGGGCACCGGTGCCTTTTCCTCCCGAAATACCACTGTGAGCTCAATTTCATCGAATTCTTCTGGGGCGCCATCAAGAAATATCTCCGCAAGCATTGTGATTACACATTTGAGGGCCTTCGCCAACGAATGGACGATGCGCTCCATTCGGTTGACATAATGACCATCCGGAAGTGGGAGCGCCGCACTTACAGGTGGCTGGATGCTTACAGACAGGGGTTGGACTGCAAAGATGCGCAGGTGGAAGTCAAAAAATTCAGTACTCGCCAGTACAAGTCTCACCGGAGGGTTGGAGAACGTATGGGACGGGCAATGGACGCGGCGCACGGGCCCTCGGGCTCTTCGGGCACTGCACGTGATTGATGAATTGATCGTATCACTGATGTCTCAAATTGGCCCTCGCAAAAAACAAAAAATTATGAGTTTTGATCCAATAAACTATCCCTCTTGGGGGATGAATCTACTATCTAAAAGGAGTGTTTTGGCCAGAGGACAAGGAATTTGAGCAATATGGCAAGGTGCAGTCAAAGTTGTCAGTGTTTGGTGGTGTTTAGCCGATGCGCACCATAGGTCGAAATCCAATCTCGTAACTGCTGGCGGGCTCTCATCAGAGCCTGATTGAGGGATATCTTATCTAGTCGCCTCTGATGTCAGAGGAAACTGGTTTCTACAATGACGTGGGATTGGGCCTCTTCGAGGCAGGTGCTGAACCTATACAAGAGGGAGGCAACAGGTCTACTACGACAGAATTAAATATGGAACAATCATCTCAAAAATGTGCATGCGGTACAAAACACACGGTCCAAATACCTGTTCTCAGACGATGAGCGTTCTAAATCAATTCGTTATGCATCGAGAACTTACTCGTAATGAATCGACCAATGGAGTGCTCATAATTTAGGGCCAACTCGTCCGTCTTATCCTCTGTCGGTGCACCTGGGTCCGTTCCAAGATTGAACGCTCGAGTCCTTGAGAACAATAGGATGACTTACCCATCTTTTGTGGTGAGAAGTTTCACCTCCCCCTGCGCGCGGCTCCTCAGTCCATTACCACCCGGACACCAGCCCCTTTTTTTGCCCCTCGCAATACTAATCAACCTGTGGCTTCTGGCTCTTCACAAACGGGGAGAGCTACTTTTTATTCTATTCTCGGACCCTCCCAAAGTGGACTGGCGGGGGAAAACGCAACAAATCAGGATGGATCATCAGGAAGATCCGTTGCTGATCCTTGTATGTACCGTGACCATATTTACCAGTTCACACTGATTGTTCCAAAATACAGCCAAGGAGCCGGACGTTTCCGCGGCGGAGTTTTCGCAGATCACTGAACAGCTGGAATACATTGATGAGAATGACGAGCACGCAGACATTGCCTCTGGTGATCGGGTAATAAACGACAGTCTCGTCAACGATGTTCTGGATACCACGGAGATGAATGTGGCAACGGCGGAGGCCGAAACAAGTTCATCGGAGGCCGAAAAAGACTCGGTTCTGCAAAAGCAGTTCACATCGTTGAGGGACAGACTTTCTACAGAGATCAAGAAATATGGGAGCCCCTTGTGTGATCAGGGAGGTGATTTCTACGATCGTGCACCCCACCCGGTGTTTGCACTTCACCGTAGTACTGGTAGCCAGCGTGGGCTTGATCCGACTGAGCTGTACGCACGCGACGTCTTCATATGGATCCCGAACTTGCTTCCTGGTGCGCCAGACAGGTTCAAGTGCACTTGTGGCAAGCCTCTCGGTCGACATGGTAAATATTCACAATTTCTTCGACCCCTCCGGAACATATTTTCATGATCTTATAGGCTGGAATGATGACCCCATTGCACGCCGAGTCCGGTCCATACCTGCTGATTTTTTTCTGTTGACCAATCGCTTCATTTGCAGTCCCCGACGAGCTGAACCTGGACGGGAATTTCTCCGCTGCCTGAACACCAAAAACCGTCTCGATCAGCTTCTTGAAGACGCCCGGCGCCGCGACCTTCGTGTCACCGTTAACCGGGCCGACGTGCACCCAGTGGTGGAACAAGGCCTTGTCGTACTTTGCAGCGGCGCGTTTCGGTGCGGAAACAAGCTCCACACTCGCCTTGCGCTTTACCTGCCTCTTGCCGATCGCAAACTCGAACGAGTTCGCAGGTGCGGTCGACAAAGTGACAGCGGCAGCAGCAGCAGGCGGAGCGTTGGAGGCGCGGATGAGGGCGGACGTCTCGAGTGAGTTGCGCGCGACGTTCTCGCGCACGGTGAGGAGCTCCGTGGTTTTGGCAGCAAGATCTGCCTCCAACTTCGCCACGCGCACGGTCAGCGCCTGCACGTCGCTGGTTATAGGGCGGACTTGCTCCGCCATCCCCTCGTCGGTGCCGTTGAGCGCCTCCTGTACCGAGCCGTGAAGGGCGTGGATATCGCCCTGAGTAGCGAACAAGTTGGCGATGGGAACGCCGACATCGTCGCAGAGGAAGGAGCCGCTGACGAGGTCCAAACGGCGAGCAACAGTGGCGACTTCATCCGAGAGCCGCGCAATGTCTGCCACGCTACCAGCGTTGCCCGGGTTGGTGCGGTTGAGCTTGGACTCGAGCGCGCGGTGTTGGTTCTGAACAGAGAGCCCCAACGCGTCGATCCTCACGTCGGTAGCGATGAGCTTGGCGCCGATGCGGGTGATATTCCCGTTGGCGCGAGCCGCGGAGGCGAGTGCAGTCTCAGGCTTGCCTTTGGTGATCGCCGGCGTTAGATGGAGCACTCTGCAGACATCCAAGTGGTTGGCAAGGATGAGAGGCGTAGCATCGCCGTCGTCCGCCGGGGAATCAAGCGTAGTGTCGTTGGCCTCTGCAGCCATCGACGCCGTGCGCGAGATGGGGCGCGACGCGTGCGAGGGGCCGGTAGCGAATCCCAAGGGCACCGACGGCGTCTCTTGCGAGAAGAGAAAGTCCCGCCTCAACTGCGAGCTGGTACGCCGCGTCAACGGCAGAAATTTCATCGGGGGTGGAAGAGTGTACCTGAACTGCATCGACGGGTCTCGTTTCTCTGGGTCCAGTGCCGCGAAGCGCTCCGCGTCTCTGGCCTGCTCGCTGGCGAACACAGCACTCGAGGGAATGCCGCCATCGTTGCGGATGTCACGTCCAGCGGGAGGGGCGGAGACCGACGTTGTACAGCCATTTAGCAAGCAATCGACGCTGCATAGGCTATGTACACACCCTTGGTCCTGCGTGAAGTTGCGGAGACCTTGCTCCACATACTCCGGCGTAACGGGGATGACGGCCGTCTTGCGAGAGAAAGAGAAAGATGATCGCGCCTCGCCGTCCGCAGGAGCGGCGACAGCAGGCGTAGTCGGTACGTTCGTCGAGGACATGATAGATCAGCACGATTTTTTGCAGCGGAGGAAAAGTAGTGATTTTGTGAGTAAAGAGCGAGCGAGCGATGGTTGTGTGTCGCGCACCAATAACCCTCTAGTTTTGTTGCTGGCTCTTGTCTCTCCACCCTCCGCCCTGCTTTTGGCTCGTGTTTGGTGACGCGTTCTTGGGCGCGTACAGAGAGATTTCAGCCGGTGCTCCACACCGTGTCGCGGTCGAGGCTCGCCGCGTTAGCCCCTGTACAAGGCTACGCGTCGTGCAACTCGTCGCGCGCGGCAGATGCGGACTTGTTGAGATGCAGGATGTGGTCGACCAGCTGATGAGCTGGAAGCACAGCCGCTCGGGCTGATCCGCTCGGGTGATCGGGTTAAGGGCAGAGGGTTTTGATGACGAGAAGTTTCGCCCTCGCCGCCGTGCACTTCCCGCAGGCTCCCTGCGACTTTCCTCTCTTCTATGGTGGCAGCCAAAACTTCATGTCACACCGGAATTTTGATCAGATTCCTTCCAGATTTGAGATTTGGAAGGAACTAGGGGGTAGTTTATAGGCAAATTCTTCATTTCAGAAGAATCGGAGGTACTCCTAATTTAGGGTTCAAAACGGCGAAATTTTGGGCAGAATTTTTTTTTTTGTGTATAGGAAAGATGAGGTTGGAAGACTGCTTTTTTTGTGTGTAGGAACATGGCCTATATGATACCCATTTTCACTTTCTTCTTCCACTCTGCCTCCGCCACTTCTATCTCTCGCTTCTGCACTCCGCGGTGAGACCGGTACCTTTTAACAGCAAACTCGGCGACAGGTCCTGTAACTCCATGGCGATAGACACTGGCATACCGATCTGCACGTCGAAAAAATCTTCGAATGGTGGGCAGTGGACAGGCACGGAGAGCTTCTTCAACAAGGTCTTTGGATTTTTGCCACTGACCATTTGACCGCTCACGAAAGTAGCGCTTGATCCAGGCCCAAAAATATTCGATCGGGTTCATCTCCGGATGGAATTTTGGCAGGAAATGACAGACCATGCCTGGAGCGGCCTCAATAAGCTGTGGATTTCATGGTGAGTCGACCAATCTCAGTGTAAGAATCAAGATGCTAACCAGTTCTAGCTGAGATTTCTCCCCCGCAAAATCCGGTTGATGTGAGAGTAAACACCTCATGCAACAATCAACCGGTCTCTCATCCTCCTCGTCGCTGTCATTACCACCATCATCACCATTGTACATTCCTAGCTCTTCGTCGGGAGAAGCGCCGTCGAGGTGTGGTTTACGTGCCTTTGCTGCCTTGCACACTTTGCATTCCCCGATCAGTGGCTTACCTTTGTTGTTGGTTGTATAGCCGCGCTCAGCCAGAATCAACTTCATGCCTTTCGGCTGCCCTTCAAATTGCTTATGTGGGTGATCATGTGGGAGATTCTCGTCGAACGTCATCTTCTGTGGCTGGCCACCATAGCCATGAGGATTGTCGAGTGGAATGATGGTGTCCCGCATTGCCGGGACTGCGCCGCCAGGTTTAACATTCATCTTTGTGGCAGTTAATGCATCCTTTGCGAGACTGCCATGCGCTGATGAATTGTCGAACACCCAATGAATGATTGCCTTGGGAAATAGATGACGCGCTATAAGAATAGCCTTTGCAAGCTATGTCGGTTTAATCAGATAAATTTGTCGTGATAGAAATGCACAGCTCACTTGAACAATCATTTGTTCCATATTCCAATACGCATCGCCGCCTGCCTTGCCGTCGGGGTAAATGACAGTCGTGGATGCAGTGAAGGCCAGACGAAGTTCCTCGATCAATTTTTCATTTTCGGCAATGAGTTCTTCCGTTAGATCAAGGAGGCCGTATCGCTCGCACAAAAAACCCGAAATCATGATCAGGCGACCACGGCCTTTCTTTTTAAGGACCTGCTCGCCTGCTTTGAGCCAATACTGGTTATTTTGGTACTCGTTCGAATGGACTGTGGACTCATCATGAACGATGATAATATCTTCGAGTTCTTCATCGCCGAGCTCGAGTAAAATTTCAGCCATATCTGGCTCCGCATATTTGGCTCGGAACGGATCAAGGGCCTCGAGCTCTGCAAGATATTCCTTGCGCCGCTTCTTTACGTCTTTGCGTTCGTGCCCATCCCAATAAACACCTTTTGTGTGGTGCTTGCGACGGTAACCAAGTTTCCAAAGCCAGCGCTGACATTGTCGGATGGAAATGGAAGTTTTCTTCAGTGAAAGCGACGGGAGCAAGGTTTCATTGACATGCTTCTGCAACAATTTTGGGTTGACCTGGTAGAACATTGTTAGAACTTGATTTCTTACATGGACTGTTGCCCACCTTCCCCACTTCGAGTGTTCGGAGCCACCTCTGCACACCCATATGAAATCCTTCGTCGTCGAGAAGGCCGTACTGTTTTGCCTGATTTCCCTGATGAGTCGGCTTGAGAGCCCCGTTCGCCTCGAAGAAACGGGCCTGTGCACAGAGAACCCGCTGGAACGCTGGCCCGCGGCCATGATTTTTGGAAACTCGCAGCGCCGCACACAAACGTCCCATGCGCGGCATCCAGCGATAAAAATCCACCAGTGCAGCAAATAGGACAGTGCTCCGAAAGTCCTTCAACTTGCGGGCCTTTTTTAGGCTGTCCGCTGCAAGACACCCAAGCTCGGAGGGATGGAGGGGAGCAGCGTCATCCAAAACTGTGTCAATCCAGCTGGCAATCTCGTCGGCAACAGCAATGGAATCAATAGCAGCGTCCCCGTCCTTTAAACGAGCTTCCTGTTCAAGCAACTCTGGGGAAATGTCGTCCTCGAGTTCTGATTCATTCACCGACAAGTCGTCAGCTGATGATGCAGAAGACGATTCCTCCTCTTCCTCTTGGCATAAATCAATGGCCGTGGGAGGTCTGGATGAGGAAGAAGCTTCGCTGCCGTCGCCCTTATGGCGCTTAGCAGGAGTAACATGGGAAGCCGAGGAGATTTCTACCTCATCATCAGATGAGATCGAGATAGGCCGAGTTCGTTTGCGGAACATGTCGGTAATTGTGGCCTGCTTATTGGATGGGGCAGTGTTCTGTGGGGTAAGGGCAGCCATCTGCCGTTGAAATTCGACCTCGGAAATGCTGAGCAAGCCTTTTTCGTAGTCTTCTTTGAGTTTCTTGTGCTTTTCCCGTGCTGTGCGCTCCGACATGCCTCCAATACCATATGGGCCACGTTTTTTGCCTTGGAGAAAATTACCATAGACCACGGATGACATTTATTAACAAGGGACCCACCCGTCTGACTATATTTCGGTCCTGCCAGTTGCTGCTCGGCACTTCACATCTCGGCGGCTCGACGCTTCTGCTTGGCTTTTTCCCGTTGGACCGTACGTTTCTCCAGTCTCTCTTCAAATGTCATCGGGCGTGGGAGTCGTTCCCATTCAGAATCGGAGAGTTCCTCGGGCTCCTCGTCGCTGCTGGCAGATTCCCATGCCAGATCATCATCTTCGTAATGACCAGAAGAGGATTGGTCGGGTGGATGGATTTGATTTGATGTAAATGTGCCTGCAGAGCCCCTCTGAGTATGCACTGCTCGTTTTTTACTTCTGGGCATCCTGGATGAGGCCTGTGGACGTCGGGGAGGCGCAAAATGGCAATTGATGGCGCGGCACAGCCATCGGCCCGCCTGATCCGCAATCAAAACGGCGAAATCGAAGTGGCAAAAACATAATTCAAGTTTTTTAATATTCTGCTCCGATAGATGTTGAGACCAGCTTCTTTTGATGCTTTTCCCACAGTTACAGAGTATTATGACTAGAACTGAGGTTGTAGTAGGGATTACCAAATCGGGACTCAAACTTGTCACGAAGTTCGGTCCGCCACCATAGGCAGCCCTACTCATGGTTCCCATCAACTAATTGACTCAACAGCGGTTGTAACTTTCCATCCTTGAGATCTAGTTCATGCGTTTAAACGTTAGCTTGGCTCCAATTTGAAGGCACATTAAACATGGGCTTATGGATGAAAATCCAGGTAAGTTCGGGCACAACAAAACATATTTACTTGATTAAGTTAGAAGAAGTTCTTTCGGCCCGTTGATGTGCATGACTTCCTTGTCTCGTTTCACTTACACGTAACAAGTCCGAGTGTAGGTGGCTAGGTAGAATAGTAACGAACTGAACAGCTGGGGACAGCATGGGAGCACACTACCTACTACTTGAAGCTTTGTAGCTGAGCTTTCAATGTCTTCAATTAGTTGTTTAATTAATTACCAATTTGATACCAATGTTGCAATTTTCTGGGTGCGGGTTGCATTGTAGCATCAGGATCACGGCCAAATATGCATGTGACGTGGAACTGTAAGAGGATATATGCAATGGGGCAGTGAGTTTGTTGGAATAGCTATCAGAGATTATCCACCAGGGGACTGATTGTCCAGGTTAGCGAAAAGGATAAATTCCAGCTCCAGCGATTTCAGGTTCATAGCATTGCCTACCAGGGGTTGCAGCTCCAACTCGTCGGCGAAGAGAAAATATGACACGGAAGTATGCTCCAACGAGGGAAGGAAAACAATGCCATAAAGGATGCTTTCAGGCCGGCGGGGTACATTTGCCAAAAAGTATCTCTCACCTCCGAGACTTCGACACGTGTCAAGTTCGGAAGGAACATGGCCGACTGAGTCCGAGTCACGTAGGAGTCAAAGAAAAACGGTGGTTGACTCACCAACTTGCCTGCACTCAATTGAGTGGGGAACAAGTGGAGGCTCCTGCTATTCGATGTAGCTGGTCAGACCTCGAAGGTCTGAGTGAAAATGTGCTCTATGGGGCTGTGCATATTGTGTGCATACATCTTCGCCGGCATTTCGGCATTTTTTCGGTTTCGGCCCGACACAGACTCAGCGAACCACTGAGAACACTCAGATGTCAGATCCGATTCGGATCGTGCGCGAGAAGCGGATTGAGGGATCCTGTCGCGCGGCGGTCATAAGGAAAGACGGCTGAACGATGTCGATGAGCGCTGAGCACTGAACACGGCGGAGTCGGGAGGTGAAATTGAACGTGTCCATGTGGATGTACGTAGGTGCATGCATAGTCGCTGTCAAACCACAATTGAAATCTGTCACTGGCAGCGCTCGCCGTCCTCGATCACAGAAGCAAAGCGGGCTTCCAGATATCGATTACAAATGGGCAAGGTTCTTCGTTCTTTACTCGTCTTTTACCCAATTTATTACTGTACATTAGTGATTCCCGAGAGCACGTCAGTCATCATATCCTACCCATTCGCAGAGCTTGGATGCTGCGGTGGTTGACTCACCAACTTGCCTGCACTCAATTGAGTGGGGAACAAGTGGAGGCTCCTGCTATTCGATGTAGCTGGTCAGACCTCGAAGGTCTGAGTGAAAATGTGCTCTATGGGGCTGTGCATATTGTGTGCATACATCTTCGCCGGCATTTCGGCATTTTTTCGGTTTCGGCCCGACACAGACTCAGCGAACCACTGAGAACACTCAGATGTCAGATCCGATTCGGATCGTGCGCGAGAAGCGGATTGAGGGATCCTGTCGCGCGGCGGTCATAAGGAAAGACGGCTGAACGATGTCGATGAGCGCTGAGCACTGAACACGGCGGAGTCGGGAGGTGAAATTGAACGTGTCCATGTGGATGTACGTAGGTGCATGCATAGTCGCTGTCAAACCACAATTGAAATCTGTCACTGGCAGCGCTCGCCGTCCTCGATCACAGAAGCAAAGCGGGCTTCCAGATATCGATTACAAATGGGCAAGGTTCTTCGTTCTTTACTCGTCTTTTACCCAATTTATTACTGTACATTAGTGATTCCCGAGAGCACGTCAGTCATCATATCCTACCCATTCGCAGAGCTTGGATGCTCGCTATGCAGCTAAGATCTTCCATTCAGTCATCAACACGTCATGCTCTATTCATATTCCAAAAAACTCCGTGCAAGCCGGACCTAGCTATTTGGTCTGTCATTAGTGGGGAGATTGAGATGAACCGCATACTTAAACAATCCTCCCGTTCAGTATAAAATCACCAATGGCCCTTCAAAAACGAACAAAATTGGGGAACATATATTTTTCATGCACATGTATACACTATGATTATACCATAAGGTAGGGCTCACTCATAAGCAACCCACCCCACGTGACTTCCTAATCGGGCTGATGGGCCTCTGATGGCCATAGATGCACAATTTACAACCACGGCGGTGTCCTTGGGCACAAAATGAATACGAAGATCTGTTATAATACCTCCTAACTCATATAATCTGGATCTTCATAATTTTTGGTCAAATACTGAGATTGCTGAAAGACATTTTGGTAGTAATCCGCTTTCAACTCATCAACAATATCAGCAATTTTTTTTGATGCACCACTAAAGACCATATAAAGAGTTCTTCGTATTGAAAATTGGGATATTATGTGCCAATGTGCCGGAATTTGAGCGAAAAGGTGCGGGAAAAGGGACGAAGCCCGATTAGGAAGTCACGTGGGGTGGGTTGCTTATGAGTGAGCCCTACCTTACAATTAGCATTCGTACATTTTATATTGAGCAAAACGGCGGAGAGAAGGAAAAACCTAGGGTACAGTTGATGGTACAATTTTCGACATTACTGTAAGTACTTGTAGGGAGGCAACCACCCAAGTTGCCGTGACATGCAAAATAGATTTGGGCAACGCAACCACCACAATTTTGACCGTGACTGTTGAAAATTCGGCAACCAAAAAATTCAAACTTGGGTCAGATCTCTGCTTTAGAGGGAAATTAAAGCTGATTTATGAGTAAGGTCTTGCAATAATTGACTTGTATATTTTTCAGTGGGTATTCAAGCATATTTCAACAAATTTTCAATTATTTTTGCATGTCACGGTTTCCGAGCAAAGCAACAGACCTCATCATGACTGTGACCCACCTTGATTTCGGCAACGCAACCACTCCTGCCGTGACCGTGACCGTTGCCTCCCTACAAGTACTTACAGTATAATGCGCGGATGGTATGATAGGAGAAAACAGTTCGAAGCAGGTCAACGCTCGTATCACAGGCTTAGATGGTAACGGCAGTATAAGATTGTTCTATACGTGTTGAGAAGTAGTCTGAGATGAAGTTAGAAAAACCACATGAACAAAGTCGCAGCAACGTACCGATCAATGGGCTTGCATCTGAAAACAATTTCATTGCTGATATAACTGTTTCGAGGCACGCGGAAATGTCCTGATGTTGCTGGGTCAATTTGCCCACATAGCTCTGCATGGTCGACAGCTCAGAGATAAATACTTCGGAAACGGTCGTCCAGAGAATCTGGGTAGGGCGATCAGAGATACGATCACAAATCGTCAGAGAACAACGCACCCCTATGATTGGGTCAATATGCCGCCACTCGGACAAGTTCGCGGTGCGAATCATATGCACCACAGATCTCGCCGCCGAGAGGTATTTGCCACGGGAAACTTCGGACGTGCGTATGAGAGGTGCATGCAGTCGAATTATGGCGGCATGGGAAAGAGTCTCGGTTACCAACAGGCTGCGTTTTTCCAAAGAGCCCTCGTGGAACTCGAGACCCAGGGGCAAGTCAATTCGAAACTGCTCAAGAAGGCCATCCAAAAAGTTGAGCGCTTTGGTATCTGTGAGATCTGAATAGGTAAGGGGACAAATCATAGACTTGAAATGATTTTTGAATCAAATACCTGAGTATCGACTGGAGAACGTAATTGCCCTCTCTAGCAGTATTGACGCCTTCGCGAGGAGAGCCGTGGCGGAAAATCCATCCACGCTGAGGCCGTTCAGGAATTTTGACACTGTCCCACCTCCCACGATCGAGTCAAGCAGTTGCTGGTATTCCGGGATCGGTACTCCCGCCGAACGAGAGGACAATGAACCACTAACCGAGTTGTAATCTTCAAGATTGAGTGGCCATGGAGTGTCGATGGGCGTGTCGTATGAGATGGCAGACGGAGACCCATGTGCTGCGACCCCATAATTGTTTACGATAAGAACCATCCAGAAAGCATTTATCCTCTCGCCTTCCTCGAGAGCATCAACAGGTGGAGGGAAGGCCGTTACCAGAACTCCGAAATACGGCTGAATGAGATGGGATGACCGGATCAGATGTAGTTCCGAGCTGATTGCCAGAGAAACGGCGGCACTGGAGTGATAGATGCCTTCCACCGGCCGCCCCAGGGTCAAATAATACAGGGAGAGTAAGACCTCGGCCTGGATGCTGTGTATTACACGATGTGGATGCTGTCCGCCCAGGTCTTGGTGTATGTTTTGTAACATACAAACAAGAAATGAGTGTTCGTTATAAAGACTATGACGCGAAGTCCGTGAGAAACGAGATCCCCACATATATACGGCGCTGAGAAGAGCCGGAGAAGGTCGATCATAATGGCCAAAGGGGAGAGGGAGCAACGCAGAACGACGGAAGGAAGTGGCGTCGAGGAAGAATCCGACCTGTGTGAAGTTTTCCAAGAAAGCATCGACCCTTGAATGAACAATCAGATCGTTTTTCACGGTCAGAATAGATTAAGTAGCTTACAGTGGTTCGATGACTTCTAATGGAGGTTCCTATGGCAAATTCAGATATTAAGGTCTCGCACAAAACAAGACAAAAAACCTACCTCCAATACGAGACCAGATGAACTCGACGCAGATGTCGGCGTGGTAACACGACTTGAAGCTGTGGGGAACGCATCAGCTGGAGTGTTTTTCATGAATTTTATTTGATTGACGTACGCGATGCAGAGCTGGGCGGCGCCCATGCATTGTTGTATTGGGGAATATCCAGGGCCATGACTGGGACATCGATAACATCCGCGTAGGGTTCGTGGAGGAATACAGATAACTGGGCATCAATCATCGGAGCTTCAAGCTCTCCAATGCGATTTTGCAGCTTTTTTATTGTCTCCTCTAGTTGTTGTGTTCGACTACGCCCCTCAAGTGGATACTCGCAATCCTCAGCGGTTCCTGGAGGAGGAGGTATATTATACTGACACGGTCCCACAATTGGAACAGTCAGTGACCGGAGGCATTGACTACATATTGGTTTCTTCCCGTCGCATTTCTAGAAAAAGGGAATCAGAACGCGGAGGAACGTGGTCAAATATCACGACTTGCTATTTTGCGGCGCCTGACGATCCGGGGTCCGGGGATGTTCAATTGGGGAACTCCTTGATAAGATATGTGTGGCCTACCTGCAGTTCATACACGCCTTCCCTCTCGGTAAATGCCCCGAAGGACTAGCGGATCCGGAGGTCGAAACATTCTGAGTCATAGTGATTGTCAGCAAAGGACTCAGGCAAGGTCTCCATGCAACAAGGGGCGGGTGCTTATATGCAGCCCAGTGATCGGTTTTGCCCCATGGAACGATCACGCGTCACGCCCCCTCGAATTGGTCGGGTCCAGCTTCCATTCCATATTAATATGGAATGGAAGCGAAGTTCCTCCACGTGGTCGAGCGCCAAGGGGATCCTCCAGCTGAATGCCTTGAACTCAGCTCATGGTATTCACGATGGATAATAACGACACTCTCATGGTTGGCATCGAGGCCAGATGTGATCGTGCAGGGATCTCGTGGTTCGATGCCAAGGCCGCGCGCATACGATGCATGCCGCATACAACTCATTTAGCGGCACTCAAAGTCGGTCTTCAAATGTTCAAAGATAAAATTTAACTGATCCGTTGAAGCTCCTCGAGGGAATCGGCGCGTTACCCAAGCCCGATCCAAAGAAGCGGGATGCGGATACTTCGTACCAGGAGAGTGTCGCCGCTCCTGTGGGTCGCGAGCACGATGACGAGGCTGTTGCCGGCGATGATGAGGCGGATGACCAGATGGATATCTGTGATAAGGACCTTGAATCTGTGTCCAAAGTGCGTATATTTCGGTTCAGGTGGTCTTTACTAATTTGCTTCAGCTCCGTCGTATCGTTCAAGCCCGCAACGCCGTAAAATGTGGTATGAGGAGGTAAAGGTCTCGTTGAAGGCAGGCCATAGCGGGGATTTGATATATCACGGAGTTCTAATGAGAGATCTGCCATGTTATATCAGGAGCTCTAATTAGAGATGCGCCATGATATATCACATTAGAAGTACTTCTGTTTCGAGTAATTTCCAGTGAAAAAGAAATGCCAGGAGACCGAGTTGAACCACGGATCTCTGGCTTACATCATATTCCAAACAATACAACACTCTTACCACTGAACTAACAGAGCATGAATTTGAAATGATTTCACCTCATCACATGACTGCCCTGCAACAACATCTATAATATACCTTCCTGACCCTCACTGCTAACCCGAACCCTAACGGAACCCTAACCGCCCGAACCGTAACCCAGACCCTAACCGCCCGAACTTAACCATGAAACACAATGTGGAGACCCGGGCTAGGGCAAGCAAGCTTGCCCTAGCCCTTGTAAGGTGGGTGTTTACGCTTATTATGCGCCGAAAAATACATGGCTTATCCAACATCCATGAACACCTATTATGGCATCTTGGTCTACTTGGTGTATTATGGGTTGGCATGATTTGTCATGTGACAATGGTTTTGGGTTCGAACCCTTCGGGTGGTTTTGTTTTACCTTATTTCCTAATTAGGTGCATCTCTAATTAGAGCTCCTGATATAACACGGCAGAGCTCTCATTAGAGTACGTGATATATCACTCCCCCAGGCAGTGGTGTCCACACACCAAATGCTCCGTATGTGGTTTATATTTCTGACGATGCTAATGGCCGTGCATTGGACTATCGAAGTGCCATCGACTCCTTTGTGTACCACAACCGGGAACTTCGGAGCCTGGAGTTGTCAGATGCAGATTGGAGTGCTATTGAAATGGTCACTGAATGGCTCAAGGTTTTTCATGCAGCTACCACCGAGATGTCCCGCACGAAGCATCCAATGCTCTCCACCACCCACGCAATATTTCGTGGACTGCAAGACCATTTGCGACATATTCTACGAAATCTACCCAACTCGGCGCCCACCCGGCTCAAGCGCGGTCTCTTCGAGGCTCATCGCAAGCTTAGTGATTATTACTACAAGTCCGACGACTCTCCCTATTACACATGGGCCGCTCGTACGCACTCCTCACTTCTTCATTAATCAATCTAACCTATTCTGAAGATCTCGATCCCCGAATCTCGTACGAAGGACTCAAGCGTGATTTTGCCGAGGAGCCCGAACTTTTGGCTCACCTCGAGCAATCTGTGGCGCAGATGCATCATCATTTCGACTCGCACTATCCTCGCCGAGACGCGGACGCTCTAACAGCCGCTCCACCTCTGCTCCCTCAGGTGTCCTCGTCTCGTAGAACATCGTCGCAAAAGCCCAACTTCACCAAACGATATCAGCAGGAAAAACGGCTCATTTCAGATGAGTTCGACACTTTCTTCAAGCTTCATCCGGAGGATTTCGAGACTTGCGACCCGATTCAATGGTGGTTTGCGCGCCGCGCCAAGTTTCCTCGGTTGTATAGATTTGCCCGTGATGTTCTTTCAATCCCAGGTATGCAGAGTTATCTTTCGCATTGAACCACGCTTAATTTAAATAATTCTAGGATCTGCCGTCGCCGTGGAGCGCATTTTCTCTGGGGGTCGCGATACTATATCCCTCCGGCGTGCAAGCCTTTCGGCGGAGACAACCAGAACGCTTATGATTGTCAAGCAGCACCTTAAGCTAGCCCGCAGTGCGATTGACGAGCTTCTTGTAGTTTGACGCTTTGTATGATTACTCGAACGCAGATTACAGCTCTTTGCGGAACTTAGGGCGCGGACACTTTTTTTCCATTTTGAGTCATTTTTGATCGTTTTCAGTATTTTGCTCTTTACGGGCTCAATTCTCAATCTACCGCCCATATCTAATTTACGTTCGATTTCTGGGGTAAATCCGCATCTATCTACGTCCTCAGATCATCGATTCATCGATGTTGAGGCCTTTACTACAGGAGCAGGCCATTTTAGCGTTGGCGGCCCCCAGTTCAGCAACGGGGCACCTATATATACCACGTATCTAGTCTAGTTAGACCAGTTGCAAATGTGATGCAACTGGTCTAACTAGACCTTACACCTAATAAAGCCACGGGTATAGAGAAACATTGTGTATTCCCCAGAAACCTACCGCTTTGAGCTCAGGAACGGCAGGACCGGCACAGCAGGTAAGCCATCAAGATGCCCGTCGTCGCCATCACCGCGGCCGTCGCGCCATCAATCAAGCGCCTTCCATCACCGCGCTCATCATCCCATCACTCCCTTCACTGCTGCTCACTGTGAGCTCCCTCCCGTGCCCCCCCATACCTCTAAAATCATGAAATTAATAGGGTATGCTCCTCGACCTATTACAAAGCCATCCCGCGACGCGCGCCGAGCGCTCCGCGTGCGCCATCACCACGCCAACTAAAATACCACCGCCGCCGTCGTACACGTCGCGCGCGCCTCCCCGCCCACCTAAAATCACGGAAATAACAGGGGACCTTCTCTGGGTGATGGTAAGCTGTGCGCGTCGAGTGCGCCGCACGCGCCATCAGCGCGCCCTTGGCGCGATCGATTTACGCGTCGCGCGCTGCTCTTGGCCCGCCGCGCGCCCCGCTCCATCGGAGGCCCTGTAAATCTGTAGGGACGTTCTCCTGGTGTTAGGAGTACACGTCGCGCGCGCCTCCCCGCCCACCTAAAATCACGGAAATAACAGGGACTTTCTCTGGGTGATGGTAAGCTGTGCGCGTCGAGTGCGCCGCACGCGCCATCAGTGCGCCCTTGGCGCGATCGATTCACGCGTCGCGCGCCGCTCTTGGCCCGCCGCGCGCCCCGCTCCATCGTAGATCATGCAAGTCGGGAGACGTGTCTCCCGGGGTGCTAGTCGCATGTGCGCTGCCCGCGCGCAGCGGGTAACGGCCCGTGTGCGCCGCGCTCATTAAAATACTGTAACAATACAAAATAATATACACCACGACTGCCCAATGTACAGAACACGCCGTGTGCGCACTAAATGTCCGTCGCATCCACTTCCCCCGGTGCCCCCTGCGAGTCCTCCGTCACGCGGATCAGTGCGTACTGCTCCGCCAAGATCTCCGCCTCATCCTCCGAGTCCTCTGAGTCGGAGCCCGCGGGCTGCGGCGAGGAAGCCGAACGTGGCGGTGCGTTGTCGTCGGTTGCAGCGGGCGCGAGCCGCTCCTTGTTCATCGCTGTCCCGGGCTCCAGCGAGCCCGTGAACCCGGGGATCTTGCGCAACCGGTACAGCCGGTACCTGTGCTCGTCGTGGTAGCGCCCTTGGCGCCAGCGATAGACGTGGACCTGGTGCGCCATCGCCTCGCCAACCTCTTCCCGTACGCGGGCCTCCGCGCGGCGGAGGAAGTCGTCCTCGTCGCGCACGTAGGTGAGCAGCCTCTTGATCTCGATGTTCAGCCGTATGATTTCTTCATCGGCGCGCAGGATCTTGAAGTGCATGTCCATCGCCATGCGCCCCGCTGGCTTCGCCCACGGCTCCTCGCGGATATCTTCGCGCCCATCGCGCAGGAGGTCGAAGTCGGAGAGGAAGGCGTAGTCCACGACTTGCTCCCAGTTGAGCGGGTCGCGTGGTGGACTGAGACGCGCGGCGGCGGCGTTGTAGTTCGTCAGTGCCGTGCGCACTGCGCGCGAGCGTGCTTGAAGGGCCTTCGCTATGTGCTTGCGAAGTTTGTACCCTGTGTGCGAATATATAAGCAGCATTCGCGGATGGAGAGAAACAAAACACGTACCGGTCCCCGACATACTCATCTTGGTGAGCTCGAACATCCGGGCGATGATCAGCCCCTGCAGATGATCCAGCGCCCGCTGATAGCGGCGTCGTTTGGCCATGAGGGCGGCGTCCTTCCACTCCGCGGATTCGGGGGTCCACCGCACGCCAACGGACATGCGCATCTCGAGGTCGTTGACGAGGAGCTGCGCCTTCTCTTGCTGGTCGATTGCATGCCGCCGCTGCGCTTCGAGGCGACGCGTTGCCTTTGCTTGCGCCTCATAATTGCCGTACGCGCCGGCAGCCGTCGCGGAACCTGTGCCCAGTACATTGTGCAATCGTACTCTATGGAAGAAGTCAGATAAATGTGGGGGGAGACGGAGAGGATGGGTACGTACGTCGCCGCATCGAGGTTGACGAGCTTTTGGTAGTACTCCATTGCTAGTGTCTCCTCGACAGGCTCCCGCTTGAGGCCGATCAGGACTTCCTTCTCGCGCGCCAGCCACGCGTCGAAGGTGGTCTTGTCGTAAACACCTAGGTCTTGCATGGCCTGGAGCAGGGCCGGCTCCGTGCCCTTGACCTCGAGAGCGCGCTTGTACTTGTTGATAAGAAGGAGCGCTGTAAAATAATCAGATTATGCGCCGACGCGGGTGTAAAGCAAACATACATAGGGATTGATATGTATCATATATGTCCGTATGCTGGAGGTATGTCGCGATCGTCTGCTGCCGATGGAATCGACTCGCATAGCGCGTCGATGCGGCGAGGGCGTTGGATTTGGAGAAAAACGTCTCGCAGATCTCGAGATCTTCCAGGCCGACGCCCGGGACGTAGGTGGCGAGATTGGTGAGCTGGCAGAGACGACAATGCCCGTGGCCGTGGAACGCGCCGACCAGCGAACGGTGCTTGTGGTGGCGAGCGAACGGGCCCAAGATCGGGTGCGCGTTGATTCGGCCCCCGAATTCGCAGCCGACGTCGTAGCCCTCGGCGATTTCACCGAGAACATCAATGAGGTGGTAGGTAACGGCGAATCCGTACTTCCCTCTGCGTATTCTATCAGCGCGATGGTCAAATATTGATGTGTTCACTCACAATTCCCCGCTCTGCACCATATCCGCAACTAAAAGCACGAACCCGTGGCGGCAAAGAGACAGGAATATGCCTGTCTCGTCGTACATGCCCCACGCCTTCGACGTCACCTCCTCCCGCATGTTCTGCCAGCGCTCCGAGCAGCCGCCCGACTCCGGTTCCCATTCCTCCGGGTTTATCAATATTCAGAAACATAAGGTGGTGGAGGAAACTCACCGCATCGCCGTCCTCCGCTTCGAAACCCTTGAGGAGGTCATCGAGACCCTCTTTTGCCCAGACATCGACTGTCGCGCGCGGGAGGTAGTAATCACCGGGCACGCTGCGGTCGTCCGGGCGCTCTTTGGACGCGCCCGCGACACCGCCCTCCCCACGCTCTCGGCGATTCCAGCGCTTGAGGGAATTATTGCCGTCCTTCGTGCTGAGGAACGGCAGGTCCATCGGCGGCTCTCCCTCGAGCTTGTACAGGCAGGCTGGGCAGGCGTTCTCCAGACGCCAGTTCGGAGAATCACGATGGAGCAAAACCTTGACGCGGGCGTCCACGATAGCGCGCGTGGCGAGGTAGAGGTCGAACGCAATCGAGAATTGCGTGGAGAGGTATGGGCGGAACGGTACGCCGTGGATGTCGCACAAAGACTTCACCCAGGGCTGGATCGCGAGGCGGGGGCAGCGCAGAGTTGCGACGCGGTATGCCTCGAGTACCCGCGTGGTCAACACGACGGTGGCGTTGTAAGGCGAGCACGGGAAGTAGCCAAGATTTACGAAGCCGGCGGACAGACTCGCGTCGCCGGCCAGCATCGGGATATCCACCATACGCGCACCTAGATCATAGTTAGCTCAAGGAATCTTGCGTAGAGCAAGGTAAACTTACTGAAGATGTCGACGACCATTGTAGGCAGGAGACCCTGCACCATTGAATCCGCGGGGGGTCCACAAGGGTTGCGAGCCCCTCGGCAGATTGACGCAAGTCCCATTCGATGTAGGCGTCGGCGATTCCTTCCATCTGAGGCTTGAAGGCGTCGACGAGGGTCTGCGTTTGGTTTCGGCACGTACGGTAATCGTGCCGCTTGCCAAATAAACGCCTGGGGGTGTACATTATAAGCACCAGCGGCAGAGGCATGAGAAAGAGAAACTTACGCATGAGAGGCTCGCAGGTCCTCCATTAATTCCTCTTCATCAAGTTCCAGTCGCGGATTTACATCCTCTCCAGCGTGGCTGATTTCCGCCTGCGCAGATCCATCCAAGACGTCAGCAAAACTGTCGCCACCAGAGTAATCCACATCGTCGAGGGTGTGGACGTCCGCGCGCGTCTCTTCCGCAAGGCGTTCCATGGGATTCAGGTCTGTATAAATTTTTATCAGCATGCATAAATCACCGAGACTCGAGACTCACTTAACAAACGCCGCCGTTCGGCCTCTTGGTCTTCATTCTTGCGTGCTCGGATTTTCGCGGGGTTAAGGGTCTCGTTGTTGCGGATGGCGCGGCCTCCAGTGCTGTAGAGGGTGTCCTTGATGGATACACGGCGCGACGAGGACGTGGCCTTGAGCATCCCATGTCCTCTCTTCATATTCTTGGTGTGTGGGTGCGGCGCGACTGGATCACGTGCCCCATCACCAACCTCGCACCGCCACTTGCCGCTTGCCAGTGCCACTCACTCTCCTCATACCCCCACGGTACGTCCCTTCCTCCGCTGCCCCTCTGCAACTCTGGCTATCGTTTCAATGTGCACGGACTCAACCCTGGGTCCAACACGCCGAGCCGATAGCTAGCGCAGAGGACGCAGACTCATTCTCTACCAAATATCGGGACTCACACATTTTCAGCGCTTCAAGGCCATGCTTTGGGTTCCGCAGGAGCGAAAGGCGCGTTATTCGATAGCCCCCATCACCACGACCTTCTAACACGCAGCAGACGCGTAGCGGCACGGTCTTCGCGGCGTTCTGGCCTCTGCACGTCACCGCCCTCTCCTCGGACACTTTCGACTTTGCGCCGCTGCTAAGCGAGTCGGTCGCGCGCGAGGCTGAGGCCGACGACGACGTTGAAGACTTGGACTCCGACGCGGAAGAACACGAGCCTACCCCCATCGACGACTTCAATGATATCGACGAGGACAATCCCCCTACTTTCGAATCCCCACCTCCCCCGAAGCGCGTCAAGCGCGTGCCCTCTCTCGACAACATTCCTAAGCGCAACCACCACCGCCACGCTAAGCGTCGGGATCGACGCAACGCCGCTATCCACGCCAACGGCCATGCCCCACGCCCCGCCACTCTGCGCGACCATGTGCGCCAAGACCGCGCTATTCCCGCCACTCTCGACGCGTCAGCCCTCCCGCCACTCACGGAGCATACGCCGCGCAGGTCGAAGACCCCAAGAGCAAGTACGGCGCCAAGAAGCGCCGCACGCTTACCGAGCTGCTCTGGCTGGGCTTCCGGCTCGTCAAGTGGACGGCATGTACGTCGCTTCGTCCCTCCGCATCCCCAACCACTCACCTCCACCTCCAGCGAAGCGCGCCCCATCGTAGACTGCAAGGGCCGCATAATCGCGGTCCTCGCTGGCCAACCCAACGACTCCACTTACGCGCGCGCGGTCTCGGCCGCCTTCCAGGCAATGCTGCTCGGGCGCGCAGAAGCGCACTTCCCCGCCAGCATCTCGAAGCACCGCCGGGGACCTTTCCCCGCCCTCAACGCCGGCCTCTCTTACAGCAAAGGGCAGCGCGCGCCTTCGCGCCTCGGCGGGCCCTACGCCTGGCTTCTCCAGCGCCTGCTCGGGAATCCCGATGTCAACCGCATGGCCACCTTGCGAGCGGTACGTGCCCGCCCTCTGCCTCATGAAAAAACCACCTGACGCCTCGATCTTCAGCCTCCTATAGGCTGTGGGCCCCCAAAGCATATGCGTACTACAAGGAGCACGACGATGCCCTGCACCAGCACCCGCACTTCTCCCACCTCGGGCGCAACTTCCCGAAGTCAGTCTTCTCGTGCGCAGCCTTCAATTTTGGGCCCAACGCCTGGACCTACAAGCACCGCGACATCCTCAATGTACCCTTCGGCTGGTGCGCTGTCACGGCCATGGGCGACTTCGATCCCTCAACCGGCGGCCACCTCGTGCTATGGGATTTGAAGATGGTTGTCGAGTTCCCCCACGCCGCCACCATCCTCCTTCCCTCCGCCACGATCGCTCACTCAAACATCCCAGTCGCTGCAAACGAGGCGCGGGGATCCTTCACCCAATACACCCCCGGCGGCCTCATCCGCTACGTGGACAATGGGTTCCGCACCGAGGCGGAGTTGCAGGAGGAGGACCCCGAGGAGTACGCTCGACTTTGTGCATTGAAGGAGACGCGATGGGAGATGGGGATTGGTCTTCTGAGTACCGTAGAAGAACTACTAGGATCTGAATAGCTCAAATACTATTTCCACCACTTATTTCGAGTGAATGGGTGACTTGAGTAGTCAAGAATGATGATGAGGTGCTGATGGCGAGGAATTATGGCCGCATATCTCACCGCTCCCTTGTCAGAATGTGCTTGAAATTTTCTGACAGGGTTATATAGCTATACGCTACCCTTCTGGAGCTTCCCAGAATTATATCATGTTTTTGCGTGTTTCGAGTCCGCACCTCTTAGATTATTTCCGGCAGGTCCA
Organism: Mycena sp. CBHHK59/15; assembly: GCA_029204085.1. Lineage (NCBI taxonomy): Eukaryota > Fungi > Basidiomycota > Agaricomycetes > Agaricales > Mycenaceae > Mycena > Mycena sp. CBHHK59/15. The sequence continues at coordinate 103,483 of JARGXW010000302.1, forward strand.
GAAATATTTGGAGGCGTAGTAAAGTATCCTTCGCATTGCTGGTAATAAATTCCGATTTTCAGACGAAGGGAGTGTGGGGTAATGATTTAAATACCATGAGAATATCGCGAACTCGTGGTTCTGATGAAAATTTACAGATGTTTCCATGTATAGATAGACCTACGTCTTCCCTCCACCACCATCTTTCCTTCACCCTGGCTCGGACCAAACCTCCGCTCGAGGCGGCCAAAGCTGTGCGCCGCCAAGAGGCGCTGCAACGCTATGCGGACAAGTGAGTCCCGCAATCCATCCCGTCCCACCATTCATTCAAATACTCGCAGAAATCGACGAAAACTGCGTGCCTCTGCGCAAGAGCGAATGCAGCGGTGGGCGAATCTGCGCCTCTACTGTGATCATCCGGCTCATTGCGCCCAAGGCTCCGTGCGCTCCCTGGCAGCAAGGCGCAAGAGGTCGGGCGGAAAGCGTCAGATGCTCGGTATCGTCAAAAGTGTGTCTGTCCATTCTTTGGATTTTTCTCTCTAACTTCCGCCCTCAGCAACAAGGAGCGTACTCGCGAGGCGGACACTCTGAGACGAGCCAGGTAAGTACCCCGCGCACTTGCACCATGAGCAAAAAATCTTTAATTATTTTACATAGGAAGCGTGAAGAAGAGGCCGCTGCGCGCGCCCTCGAGAAGGCTAAGCCGCAGGGCGGCGCAAGGCCGCAGCGCCCGCTACCCGCCGCTCCAGACCCACCGCTGCGCCGACCACCACCGCGCCGACCGCGCGCACATGGCTCCCCGAGGAGATCGAGAGCAGCGACGAAGGGAGTGATCACAATGACGGGGCTATATCGGCGACGCAATTCTGCCTCCGCCAGATGCGACCACCGCGGTCTCCGACTCCGCCCGCCGCACCCGTGGAGCCCGCCTGCGCCTGCGTCCTCCCTGCATATTGTCGCAAGTGCACTTGCGCCTGCGACAACAGCTCTTGCCTTTTCCACCACGACAACGAGGACGCGATGCGCACAATGTTGAAGGGGATGGCATGGGAGGAGGCGTGTGTGCGGCGGCAGCAGCTGCTCGCAGACTCCGCGTGCAGGGAAAAGGAGAAGGCGCGGTGGGAGAAGGCGCGTGCAGAATTACTACGTACTCGCCGATGAATATATTTCTGTCCTGGTCAAATATTCCTTCAGGTTCTGTCAGTAAAATCATTCGAGTACTACGCCTACACGCCCTTTGTGTCGCCGAATAACCACCATATTTTAATCACTATATACATAGATAGAGCTCAATTTACAGGCGGGCGTATATCTGGCGGCTGGGCGGCCCGGATCACGTGTGATCAACCAGCAGTCCCGTCCCTTCCTTCCTCCGTTCTCTCCCTCATGGTGCGGTACGAGCGTGGACTCGGGGGGCGCCTTAACTGCGTCCCTCAGTACTTCCCCCACCCTAGCCACACCTACTCCATCCTGGAACACGGGGACACCGTCGACTGTCTTTTTTTTGCTGTCCTCACGGGCAAATCCACAGGAATCTATAGCCACTTGTGAGTATCATTTACGCTGAGCTCGCAGTACGTGATTGACTCAACTCGATTCTCCAGCTCGCAGATCCTCACCATCCTTCGGTCCGAGCCCGACACAGACCACCTCTCCAGCAAAACTTGGGTGAAAATCATCGCGAGGTGGCGTGCATTTTGCGGGCAAGAGCACGACCACCAGGGAGCTTCCATCTCGTGCTCGTCCTCGCCGGACTACTCCGCATCCGCGTTCGACACGTCTCCCTGCCCCAGCCCGACCGATTCCCGTTGCTCGTCCCTGGATCTCCCTCACCCTGATCTCCCCCCTCTGACTACATCTGGGCCAGCGCCGACGCTGCCACGCAAGCAACCACTGTGCTCCCAGCCGGCTTCCCCACCCTCCGCGCCCCCCCCCGCTGCCGTCGCCGACCAAGAGACGCGCCGACTCGGCGTCACCGACGAAGAACCGGGACGATTCGATGTCGCAGTCCTCTACCAGGACGTCTGCGCGGGTTTTGTCACCGCGGCCCGCCCCTGCCTTCTCACCTGTGAGGGGCTCCGGCGAGCTCCGCTTCCCCACCCCAGTACATACCTCGACGCCAGCCATCGCTCCCTTCCCCGCCGCTCGCCGTGCATTCCCGCCGCAGTACGAAGAACCCCCCGCTTGCCCGAGGAAGCAGCGCCGCCTGCCCGCGTGTTGTACGCCGTGAGCGTCTGCAACCGGCTGCTCGTGAGCCAGCGACGCGCGTACGACCTTTTCGTCGAGACGGAGGGGGCGGAGATGCTCCTCGCGGGCTCCATCGGCGAGGCGGCCGTGTTCTTCGAACGGCTATCGGGCCCGCATACGATGTACGCCGTGAGCGGCGAGCGCAAGGCCTTCAGAGATCGGTAAGTCCGGCTTTTTAATTTCAGGTTCCATTAGGGTGTTTCATACATCCCAACTTGGCGCCCAACTTGACCCCAACTCGGTGTCCAACTTGACCCCAACTTGACCGAGTTGGGGTCCAAGTTGGGGTCCAAGTTGGAGCCACATGTGTGAAACACCTGTTGGCTTCTTCCAACTTTCGGTCCAACTTGCGCTAACCGTTGGGTGTCTGAACCTCAGTGGGAAATGTCTTCCGAATGCGGTAATTATGCCCTTCCCTCTTACCTCCACTGCCGCCGCTCTTCGTGAACTGTATCTCTTACTCCTTGAGATCCTACGGGCTCAGCGTGAACGGAATCCATCAGAAGATACAACTACTTGGCTCCCACTGCTCTTTTCATCCAGCCCAGCACCTCCGAATCAGCCGCGGCATTATGAAAGACGCGGCAACTATGGGTCTCTTAGCCCTCATCCTCTGGGCCAGACATTGCAGCCACGTATAATCGACTACCATGAAGGCTTCTTAGACTCTCCAATGACCCAGCAACAAGGCTGTTCTGATGTATGTATATTATTGCGGCACTCTGGATACCTTTTCATTTTGATTCCAGATAGACTGTCCATCTGATACCACGGTGATCCTCGCAAGCCCCGGAACGTGTGGGATATCGCCGGAGGATGATGCAGATACTGTACCAGACCTCGTGTAGATTGTCGCTGCTTTGTAAGCTCCTGTCGATTAATATCACTTTCATGCCTACCATCTCTGAGCGTCAGTCCTTGATACGTGGACTTACTCGTCAAGCCGAGCAGGATACGGATGATTACTTTGAGGAACAGCGACTCAATGAACTGGAGGACGACATGGACTTCGACCGTCGTATGACAACCATCGATAGCGGCTCGGACTCGGACATCTCTGATATGTCCTCCACGTCTTCGGACTCTTCCTCCAGCTCATCCGAATCATCCTCTGATGACTCTATGCTGGCCGCTCCCACTGAAATGTCGGACGACGACGAAGATGATGTATATGCCGCAAAGATGAGCGCATACGGAGAAATGATGAATGCCGTCGCACGCACTCGCGTTCTCAATCCCGGCAAGGTAGCAAAAGCCTCGCAGCTCCACCTCGTCCTGGTTGAATTCAAGCAGGATGATCCCAAGAGATTCCGGCGCAATCTTCGTGTCAGCCCGGAAACATTCGACGAGCTCGTCACGATGATCGAAGGTCACCATATCTTTGCCAACAACTCGTTCTGCAGGCAGACACCCGTGCACTTCCAACTTGCCATTGCCCTCTATCGATTCGGCCATGATGGCAATGCTGCCTCGGTTGAAGCTATCGCGCAGTGGGCCGGTGTAAGTGCGGGCCTTGTAGTGAAGAGCACATACAGGGTCATCATCGCTTTCCTCGCCCTCCATGACGAGGTAATCTGCTGGCCGACAGAGGCCGAGAAAGATGAAGCTAAAGCTTGGGTGGAGGCAGCCTCATGCGAGGATTGGGCCGGCGGATTTTGCATGGTCGACGGAACCCTTGTACCGCTCTTCGAGAAGCCCGGCCATCATGGCGAGGCTTATTTCGACAGGAAAAGCAATTATTCACTCAATGTCCAGGTGCGTACAACATTGGACCAATTAATTATATCTCTGACTGTTGTCTGTAGCTCATTACACTCCCAAATCTCCGAGTTATTGACTATGTTGTCGGTCATTGTGGTAGCGCACATGACTCGACAGTTTTTTGCGATTCCCATACCTTTAAACAGCACCGTACCTTATTCAAGAAGGACAAAGAGTGGATTTGGGCTGACTCTGCGTACGGATTAGACTGGTGGTGTCTTACTCCATACAAGAAGCCGGCCTCGCTTCAGCCGAACAACAAGACTTTTAACTATCACTTATCACGAGTGCGTCTTAACTGTCGGAAGCACTACTTGGACTCACCTTCCATTTTTACCGCCAGGTTCGCGTCAAGTCAGTGTGAGAATGTGGGTATCACAGAGAGGGTAGAAGGGGGAAGGGGGAAAGCGAGACCAAGATAATTTATTCAAGAAATCGGGGGGCTTTTATAGCCTGGGGAACAATGGGATATACAAGCATAAATAGAGAGGTTGAACAATGGAAGGTATGAGGTTTCAGACCAGCTGAAACGTGTCTCACAACGTTGCTGTGCATATCCATGCCAGCATCGCAACCATGCAGTGTATGGCTGTGCCAGCAGCTTAATACACGTTTCGTACGAGTCGGCTTGGAGATATTCCAACAGTCAGAGCATGCCATGGGCTACATCAAAGGCCGTTTCTGTTCTCTTCGAGGCCTTTGGCAACAGATTGATGACGCCGTTGACCATGAGTGTGCCCTGGCATGGGTGAAGGCTTGCATCATCATTCACACGCTTGTGGGGCGATTGGAGGCCGGGAGAGAGGACAACGACTTCATGGATGAGCTACTGAGGGAAGGCTTGGCTAATCCCGTTCCTGTCGCCACCACCGTCGAGATCATATCATCTAAGAGGAGAAAGAGCCGAGGGAACAAGAAGCGCGCAGAGCTCAAGAAGAAGCTTTTTGACAGCGGTACAGCGGAGTCGAGGGAATGGGAATAAAGTCGCTTCTCGTATTAAGAGACCGGATGTACTGAATCCGCGACAGTGTATATACTGAATACTATAACGAGTGCATCTACTTAAGACGATGAAAATATACGGTATATATGAATACTATAACGAGTGTATCTATTTAAGACGATGAAAATATACGGTGAATATGATGAAATATGTATAGACAATAAAGAAATGGAGAAATCACGACAAGTTCCCACTGTTCCGTGGAAGGACAGGCCACGGCTCCGAGTCACCACTAGCAGCGGTGTTGAACTCGTAGCCGGCTCCACCCTCCGGCATGCTGTACCCGGTGAGCGCCATGAAATCGTCCGTCGAGAATGAATCTTGACCATCGTGGAGACCCGACGACGAAGAGGAGGCGGCACTCGTCGAAAGAGTGCTGCGAGAGGAGCTGGGGAGCATGTAAGGCAGCTGGGGAAGCCGGGCAGGGGAATATAAGCCACAGCTGGGGGTACATGCACGTCGTGGGGATCGAGGAGATGCCGGGGTGCTCCATGCGTGTTGGTTAAGGCGTCTGCGCTCGTTCTGGGCCTGCAGGAGCTTGACCTCGAGCTTCAAGCGCTTGACCTTGATGCGTTCCATCTCCTCCTCGTGCCGCATCTCCCGCTTCTGCCCCAAACGCGCCGATTCCGTCTCGCGCAAGTCGTTCATCCGATCGATGGCTGTGACAGGCTTCTTCCCCTTCACAGCCCCTGATCGCACTGAGGACGATGACTCGTGGGCCTTCGCGAGCCCAAGATCACGCCCGCCGCCAGGCTTTGCTTTCTTGGGCGCTGGCACCGCAGTCTGTTTCTTGGGAGCAGGCTCGATCGCGGGAGGCGGCATGGGATCAGGAGACGAAGATCGCTGGCGGGCCGGCGCTGGTACCTGTGTTCTGAATCAGCATCAAGGGAACGTGCAACATACGATGGCTTAAAAAGTCATCCAAATCATCATCCTCCTCGTCGCGTTCCGACTCGTGTGACTGATCATCCGCGCCGTCGTCGTCGTCGTCCCCGGCTGTAGATGTGATGGAACGACCCTCGTCCTCGTCCTCGGTGGGCGCGGGCGGCTGGAAGAGGGCCTCGGCATCTGATGCGTGGTCTGTACCGGGCTCCGAGGATTGGACACCAATGGGATTGTAGTTGGGGAGCTCCCGCCAGAACGCGTGGAGATCATCCCACCAGGGCCACTTTGAGCGTATATCATCTGTGGTAGTCAGTAACCGTGAGCGCGGAATGCCCAGTGACGTACCAAGTAGGGACGCAATATTGCTCCCTGGGAGGACTTGGTCCGGTTCGAGTCCCGCTCCTGTCGCCCCGAGCGTCTCGACCAACCCCTTGTACTCCTTCTTGAGTCTGAATAGATGGTGAGAATTTTTTCCCTGCGGTGGTCCAGAACGTAGGGCTTACCTGCGCAAACGGGTTTCCACTGAAGTGGCGTACTTCGCCGGGTTGTTCAGATAGCGAGCTTGTTCATCCGGGTTGTCCGCGAAGACGTGTTTGGCGAGCTGAGCATACAGCTGTGGCTTGCCGTCTTTGCCCACCAGCTTCCGTCGGCCGTCCTGCTTGGCATCTGCGGTAGAGTCAGAGAACAGTTTGATTCGAAAGGCGGGGTCCTCGCTGAGGTAGGTGATGATGTCGTCGGTCCAAGTGGGATTTTTTATCCAGTTAACGGTCTCGCGCTTTTTTTTGGTTTGGTGGTGGCGCCCGTCGATGCGACTTCGACGTCAGAGGAGTCGGGAGTCTGGACCGCGGCTCGACTTTTGCGCGGCTTTGGCGGCGCTGTCGTGTCCTTGGCTCTGGGAGGCATGGCCCGCACACTCGGTTGTCGTAGTGCAGAGAAGTTTGTTAGGTTACATAATACAAATTCGGCACTGTAGGACCGAATTAAGCGAAGTTGGGCGACGAAGTTGGGGCATCAAGTTGGGGTCCAAGTTGGATGTCAGCTCGTGGGGTTATGCACGATTTGACATCCAACTCGGACCCCAACTTGGTTTCTGCCCCAACTTGATCTCCGAGTTGGATCTCGAGTTGGGGCTCGAGTTGGGCCCCAAGTTGGGATGTATGAAACACCCTATTATTGCTGATACGTGCGTGGATATCTAGCGAGAAAGCCTTCGCTCTGTTCTTGCAGAAGGCGGGGGCACAAATGCTTTTTTCCAGCAGCCCGGCCGCTGTCGAAGCCTTCATTCGCGAGCATGTTAGTCTGTAGTTGCGTGCGCTGATACATAATTACTCTTTTTTTTTTTTTTGCTTTATTCATTTTGTACACGTCTATGCTTTGAAGTGAATGAAAAACATTCGTTGTATGCTATGATGCGCGTGAAGAAGAGAGAGTCGGAGTAGATATGTACTTGACCATGCAGTAAAATTTAAAAAAATCACAGTGGTGGGATTAGAACTCAGCCGCAAAAATCATCATGCGCACACAGTCTCTCGGGACTGGAGCCTCTGACTACTTCGCGACAGGAGTTCACAGTATTCTTGAAGAGGTGGTGATAGGTGGGCTCTGCTCCGCGATCTGAGCAGCCATTTAATTGCCGGCGCCAAACACAAGTCACGCACTGTGTATCAACAAACACTTCTCTCCCCGTCCAGGCAGTTACCTCACCCATCCACGCCAGCGATGGCCAACATCAGCTCCCACGACGCTCTTGGCACAACCACCACCACCGACACCACATCCTTTGCGTCGCGCAACCCCGGCAAAGCCGTTCAACAGGCTCGCGGTCGCAAGAAGGGCGAGCCGCTCTCCGACGGCCAGAAGCTGGATCGCAAAGAGAAGACGGCCGCGCGCAAGGTCCGCGCAGAAGACCTCGCCGCCGACATCGAAGCGTTCTGCGCATACCGCAGCAACCTCGTCGTGAGCCTCGCCGCGAAACACGACAAGCAAACAGAGTACATCAAGACCTTGCTGGGGAGCGGGTCCGCTTTCAAATCGACGCATGAGGTCTCGCTCCGGAACGCGGTGATGCATCGCATTGGCAAGGAGGAGAAGATTGGTGCGCGGGCTTTCTTTCTTCTTCACGCTATCCACTCAGCTAATTTTTATTCTGCTTCAGAGCCCCCTGACAGCGACGCCGAGGAATACGAGGACATGGACCGAGCAACTATCAAGAAGCGGAAGCGCGCCGCCGTCCTGCTCGAACTCCACCGCCTCACCGATGAGGCGCTCAAGGAGGGCTTCACGCCCGAGGAGGAGGAGGAGATGAAGGAGGTCCTGCGCGATTACCGCGCGCTTAAGCGCGTGGGCCTGCGCGCGTCAAATGCCGCCGCCGCGGCTGACGCGCGCGCCATAGCAGCGCATGTCCAGGACGAGGTATGTCCATATCCCCGCTGCACTGCGCACTTGCTGACGCAGAGCCTCTCAGTTTGTCACGCTGATGGAAAGAACGGGCACGCGCTGCTTCGCGTTCTTGACGCGCGGGCACTGCGACGACGCCACCATGTCCACCTTCCTGCACTCGGGCGACGCGAGCGCGTTTTGTATCGAGGTTCTCAAGAAGGCGCCCCTCGATATTGTGCGGCTCTTCGAGCAATGGGCCTGCTCACGGTCGTCAGGTACGTAGCGGTTTCCTTCACCACCTCGGGCGACGACGCTAACAACTTGACTTACTTCAGAGAATGTGCAACGCGACACGCGTAACAGCTTGTGCGCCGAGATCGCGAAGATCATTGAGGAGAAGCTCCACCTCATCATCCACAACAACACCGCCCGCATCGACTACGTGAACATGGACGTCGCCATACGCGAAAAATGGAAGGTCGAAATCAGCGGATGGCCCGCCGACATCGACATGGTCGCGCCAGGGAAGGTCAAGAACATCGAGCGCCTTCGGCGCCTGCGCGAAGGATGGGTCAGTGGGCGCACCTGCTGGGTCGCGATGACGCCGGAGCAGGTCGCAGAGCTGGCGGAAAAGCTTGCCGCACTGCGCGCCAAGAACGGGGGCGTCGTGAAGACGCGCAAGGCTCGTTCCGACACGGGGGGCAAGCATGCGAAGGCTCCGCGCGCCGTCGGGAAGCCCCGCAAGACCACCAAGGCCGCCAAGGCGAAGACCGCGGGGAAGAAGCTGTCCAAGCGCCGCGTTGAAGAGGACGAGGACGACGAGGAAGAGGATGAGGACGACGAGGAAGAGGATGAGGACGACGATGAAGAGGAGGACGACGAGGACGACGAGGACGACGAGCCCCCGCACGCCCCCACATCCCCCGCGCATCCGTGTCCGCCACGCCTGCCGCATCTGCTACGGGCACGGCCGCCGCCGCTACTGCTGCCACCGGCACCTCCGGATCCCCTAACACCCCCACGACCCCAGCGCTTGCGACGCCGCCGCCCCCATTGTGATGAGCACGAGCACCACCACCACCACCACCTTCATCCCCTACATCCCCCCGCGCCCTTCGGTGACAGCACGAACAAGAAGCGCAAGGCTGACACCGACGCCGGCGGCGCGACGAAGAAGCGCAAGACACCACCGAAGGCCAAGGCCGCCGCTCCTGTTCGCCGCCCGGGGAGCGGGTACAAGGCACCGAAGTCTGCGCCGGGAGGGGCGGGTGCCCGGTCTGACGCGACCACGGCGCGCATTATCCAGCAGATGGCCGAGCGCTCCGCGCTCGCCTACGCGGCTCAGCTCCCGCCCCAGTAGACTCGAGTCCTCGGCGTCATTACATTCTTCTACATACATATCTTTCCTTTTTGTGATCTATAACCCGTGTTTTTTGCGATGAAGGGCCTAGCTACAGTGATGCAAAGTATGTAGAAGATATCCTGCGTGCTGGAAACGTGTCGGGCGCAAGTGGTGCGCGGCTGCGCTTATAATGGCGTGCGGGGGGGAAGTAAGCCCCGCGCGTTGACCTAAGTCGATCGCGCCGAGGGCGCGTCGACACCGCACGTGCCGCGCCACAAGGGGACGGTCTCCTAACACCAGGAGAACGTCCCTACAGATTTACAGGGCCTCCGATGGAGCGGGGCGCGCGGCGGGCCAAGAGCAGCGCGCGACGCGTAAATCGATCGCGCCAAGGGCGCGCTGATGGCGCGTGCGGCGCACTCGACGCGCACAGCTTACCATCACCCAGAGAAGGTCCCCTGTTATTTCCGTGATTTTAGGTGGGCGGGGAGGCGCGCGCGACGTGTACGACGGCGGCGGTGGTATTTTAGTTGGCGTGGTGATGGCGCACGCGGAGCGCTCGGCGCGCGTCGCGGGATGGCTTTGTAATAGGTCGAGGAGCATACCCTATTAATTTCATGATTTTAGAGGTATGGGGGGGCACGGGAGGGAGCTCACAGTGAGCAGCAGTGAAGGGAGTGATGGGATGATGAGCGCGGTGATGGAAGGCGCTTGATTGATGGCGCGACGGCCGCGGTGATGGTGACGACGGGCATCTTGATGGCTTACCTGCTGTGCCGGTCCTGCCGTTCCTGAGCTCAAAGCGGTAGGTTTCTGGGGAATACACAATGTTTCTCTATACCCGTGGCTTTATTAGGTGTAAGGTCTAGTTAGACCAGTTGCATCACATTTGCAACTGGTCTAACTAGACTAGATACGTGGTATATATAGGTGCAACGGGGACCTCGAAGGTACTTATCATTATTTCGGAGCTCTATGCTATGTAAATGAAAAGTGTCACGTCGTCTGATTGCGCAGAATGTACCCAGGGACGAGGTAATTCGCGTATTTCTGGTAGAAACCAGCTTTTTGACATACCAAGCAAACCAGGGCTGTTCCCTTGTGCTCTGTGCGTGAATATTCACAGCCTCGGAGTACAGCCCACTGTTTGGTCCTCCGAAGAGGTTTACGTCGAGACTTTTGATTTTTTTGACCAGACGCGTTGTCGCGACGCGTTTCGCGTATGTCACACCACGTGGTAACTTGTAACACGTCGCTTTTCTTCGCTCTCTCCTTCGATGGGCTTCACCAGTGGCAGCCAGGGGACCGGTGCTCGTACTCGGAGAGCAGCCACATGCTCCATAGATGCTTCCGATTCCAACACAGCCTCCAGCATGGTGGGACTTCTGTCGTGCTCTCGGGACTTTGAAGATGGTGATGGCACTTTGTTCCCAGTCCCGGAGATGACATTGATGATGATGAAGTGACAGCCGCAGACAACCCCTCGGTCCAGGAGCGTGGTAACAAGCGTGGCGCAAGCACGGTTGAGCTGTCCGACAGTTCCGAATCAGAGAAGCCGCCAAAGAAGCGGGCAGCGCCGAAGGGGAGGGGCCGAGTAAAGAAGGGAAAAAACACCGCAGGTGTGTAAACCGTACCTTCTTTGACGCCTCGAACTCAACCCTATGCCATCTGCCGTCTCAAGACTCCGATTCTGACCTTCCGAAATCCCGGAAGAAAAGCCCGAAAAAGAAAGCGAAGGGCAAGCAGGTTGCGGAGGAAGACCCCGAGAACCAAAGTGCGTCCTTTGCGCGCAGTTCCTTACCTTCAATTGATGGGCATGGTAGAGCTGGTGCTTCTTATTCCTCAAGCGGATGGCGAGGGCAATCAACGCGAGAATGTCACCCGTGCGACAGACTTCGATGAGGCTCTGGATTTGATTTACACCACTATCGGCTGTGCTGACGTCGGTAAAAAGCCCAAGCTCTCGTACAAGTTAGCGAATGCTATGGCGAAAGAAGCTGCGATCAGCCTTGCGTCCGTTACGGATTGGGAGGGTTTGGTCGCTGAGGTCACAGCCGCAGAGAAGAAAAAGAAGAGTTCGGTTGCGGCCAACATCTTAGTCACTGAGCAGGTGAGCTTTTGTTTCGTCCATTCTTACCTGTACTCATGACAATTCAAGTACATGCTGTCGTTGCGCGCCCAGCTCAATATCAAAAAAGCGCCGACGGGCAACAAGCGTGGTAAGAAGATTCAGATTCTCGACTTGGAGCACGCTGGGAGCGGCGACGACGATTTCGATGAGGGGCTCGGGATCATGGAGAAGGAGTCTAAGTTCGTTGAGCAGTTGCAGAGTCACCATGGGCGGTGTCAGCTCTGTGGACCATCAAAAGCGTGCAAGATTGACGTCTCCGGAAACCACCAGGTGCTGTCTAATAATATGCTGAAAGGCTGGGCCCGAGCGCTCGTTCGCATTCCTTTTCTTGGCCTTGTGTACTATGCTGATCATAATTGCAGGCCGCTGAGACGCACAGTGTCACGATGGTTACCCCGCCGCGCGCGGGGCTCTTTTCGATGTTCTTCAAAAGCATGGCTGGACCGGCCGGAAACCCGCCCGCTACGCCCGGTTCCATGGCACCTGGGTACTCACCGTTCATGAACCCGTATGTGTTTATGCCCTGGGCATGAACAGCGGGATGGGTGGGATGCCTGGCATGATGGGGGGCAACCCATTCAATTCGACCATGTCCGGACAGCTGTCCACTGCGGTTACCCCGTCTCCGTTGCCCAGAGGTAACCACCTTGCATCCACCTCTGCCCTCGGTGGAATGCCTTCGAGCGATCCACCTGAGATGGGTGCATTGAACCCCTATCCAGAGATTGCGGATTTTTTTCGCAAGGTCGACGTTCACTATCCTCGCCGGTGCCTGCTCAACTTGATTAGCAACTTCGATGACCAGAACTACTTCAACATCGAGGAGATTGCCACGCTGGGCAGTGCCGACGCGATCTCTCGGGCTGTCTCGATTACCACGGGCAACGCCGCCTTCATTTTGGGGGAGGTGCTGAGCGAGATCAAGCGCATTGATAAGGCTAAAGCACGGTTGAGGGCGTAGATGCACGGGTATCCAACAGTCGTTACTACTTCACAGTCCTTACAGTTCCGAATCCACATACTATATCATAATACATGCAATCTAGTACACCACCAATCGAGAATTTTATTTGGCCGACGTTGGTTTTTGATGTTTAATCGAGAATTCTCGTAATATCTCCATGGCGTCCAGTAAACATTGTGCAGACATTTCGGTGAGATATGTCGGACAGACATTAGTCCGACCAGTCCGTGATGTCTGGTTGACATGCATGATGCTGAAAACATTTGCGCGCACATCAAACAAAGGCCGGGTTTTAACCCGCATATTTTCCATCCTGCGGATAGATTCATTGAGCATGCATGTTCAAGCTACTCAGCTCCAGATGCTCCGTCCATCTCCCCCAAGTTGCCAAATTCTCGCGCAAGCATGGGGAGCCATCAATTGAGGGTCGGTGCCCACCGTCGGATCAGACGCTGATCCCATCTTTTGGTTGATCGTGTCATTCGCTGTCATTCACTTTTTTCCTCCCGCCACCATGTCACCCTCTCCAAAGACACTTCTTCAAGACCATCCCCTTCAAGAGCCTCTCTTTCCCGTGCCGTGGCTGGCCCACTCTAAGCCACCAGTCCACTCCAAGTCTATCTCAAGTCCATCGGGATCTGGTGTCAAGTCGTCAAGACTCAAGTCACTCAAGCCGTCAAGACTCAAGCTGCCATGGCCAAGCTCCAAGACTCAAGCTCCTTGACCCTCTGCTCTCTTGGGTATTTCCTGGTGTTCTTTCCCCCAAGGCTCAAGTTGGATGCGGCAATACAATCTGAACACGCTGCGGTTTTTTCCTTTCTATTTTCTTCTACTTTCTTATCGTAGTTTCGTCGCTTGTGACGTCCACCATGTACATAGTTGTGAATGAATATGTTTTTGTTTCATTTTTGAAAAGCATTTATAAAGTTGTAAAGAAATTTAAAAACTATTTCGAAGTGTGTTCATACAATATCATCTCGATGTCCCACCAATGTCCACTTGTCAGTGGGACATCTGAAGATTTGACTGTTTTTGTCTGACGCACCTCTTTCCGATGTCAGGACGACATTTGATCTGAAATGTTGTACAAATGTTTGATCCGAACGGCGGTGTACCCCGAGTGAGCGAACCAACCCTTCGACGCGTCTGCCGTGACCCCCTCAAGGACCCCATAAAGAAACAGGAAGGGGTCTGCCTCATCTCCGGTTTCGACGATGTCCCGGAAGGTTTGCCCGTGGCGAGAGATGTAAGCTTTGACGAATGCGAAGCACTCCTCAATCGGGTTGAGGTCCGGCGAATACGGCGGCAAAAAGACGAGTTTTACACCACTATAGGATGACAATGAGTGAGTGAATCTTTGACACGGACACAAAGCACACGCACGCGTTTGCACACATTTCTTCGACACCCTCGACATGGTGAATGCGACAATTATCAAGAATAAGAATACTTTGCGGCGCTGGGTACGGATTCATGATGGCTAATAAACCCTCGAGCCATAGCATGAATTGGTCGCCGTTGTACCCACCCTCCTTGATGTGGCTGTAGATAATGCCATCGGTTGTAATGGCAGGGAGGAGCGAGTACCTGGGAAGTAATTTAGGAGATGAGTGCGTACAAAAGGGCCAATTGACATACCGGGTTCCTCGAACACCGCACCAAGCGCGGAGAAGTTGACCCCGCGGAAACCCGTGAGCTGCAGCAAGACGGCAGTTTTGTGCCAGAAAATTCTGACGCCGACTCTTTCTTCAAGTTCAACATACACAAGTTGAACCTTTGATTAAACAGCAATTTTCTCATACTTGATCATACCCAGCGGTTGGAACGAGGATTATATTTTTCACACTCACATTGAGAACGTAACCTGGTCTTCACCGTGAAGTTACCCTGGGTGGCTTACTATTTTCAACCATATTGAACGAGTTAACACGCACACTCAGTCGCCCTCATGTGATCATGGTCACAGCACGTCCAGTGTTATAATCTTTCAGGGTACCCACAAGAAGTAAGGAAGTTGGGTAAATTACAGCGTGACTCACGAAATATTGCGGGTTATCATCAATGTCATGAGCTTCTGCAATGCTAAGCGAAGAAACGAAGTGGCGAGGATGGTGTAGACTAATTCATACAGTAGCTAGCTAATCTATACATGTAGCAGTACCGTACTTTCTACCATGGGTTGAAAGGCACAAGTCAAGTAGTAAATTGTTGAATCATAGGAATGATTCGAAATAAATTGAAGACGAGTCAAGAGGTAGGCAGAATTTCAACTATGAACTCATATCTAGGTCATAAGAACGAAATACCCTTGCCCTGATTATTCTGGAGGACAAGATCGAATATTTGAGACAAGTAGACGGATTTGGCGAGGTGGCGATGAAGGTTCGGACTGGACCGGAACTGCCAAGATGGGTGTTACAACACCGTGCACTATCCACGTGTATGGTGGCGGTCATGTGCTTATCGTCAGTGCGGTCTAAGTTACGAGCTTTCACGGTGTGCAGAAGAAGTGACGAAGTTCTGCTAATCCAGCTGAACTCACGAACTTTCACAGAATGCGATCAAACTCACGAACTTCCGCAACGCTAAGCGAAGTTCGGCAACGCTAAGCGAAGTAACGAAGTGACGAAGATGGCGCGGACTCTCCCCTAAATTCAGGACTGTCTCCGCACTGTCTTTGGGTTTCCAGATTCGAAGCCCCTCCGCTCACAGAACTCAAGCCCGGCCTGACACGACACCTGAAGACACTTCGGATTTTCTATTCCAATCTTTCCGAACTTCTTCACGCAGTGTCGCTGCAGGTTCACCAGCAGGCAATCTGTCTTTTTTGCTCGTGGCGCTTCAGAACACAGTATACTGTCATTCTGCTCGCTGGGGCAGGGGACTACTACAGACTCCAATGGGTCAACAGGAAGTGGGCCGTAGACGATCTAGGAGGAAAGCAGTACCACCTGGCTGACCAAAGTTCACCTGGCACTGTTGACCTCATGGATATTATGGAAGGCCATTTGAGACCTTCCAGCACTTGCGGCCTTGTGGTCCCTTGGAAGGCCCTGTATGACCTTGCAAGTTTCTTCCGCTTTTGGTGATGACCACGTTCTTTGTAGTTCAAGTGGTGGTCAGCAATGCACTGCTAATTTCAAACTCCGACAGATGCCCATAGAGTGGTAGGACGGTTTTCTACTTCCTACAGCAACTTTTGCAAGAAGTTTGTGTGGGGTGAAAGAGTGGCATGAGATAACTAGTTATGTAAAATGATTGTAGCAGATTTTCCATTTACTGTCCGGATGTACCTCAAACAGTCAATTGCAAGTATAAATCCCTACATATCTCTGTCCACTGGGAAGATATCGAAAATCGGCAACAATCCATTTGTTCTAAATCAATTATAGTATGTACCTTGCTGCAACTTTGGACCCACAAATTCCTGTTGAGAGTCGGAATTTTAGGAGGAGTGATTCAAGGTAAGGCTGCTGAATCCCTGATTGGGGGACTTGTGCCCCTAAAATTGGAGCCCAAACGAGATTTAATACATACAAATGGCATTCTGAGGTCAAGTCGAGGTCTTATACAGTGCCCAAGGAGGTCCAACGATAAGAGAAAAGATATCACCTACAAAACTTTTTTTTCGAGGCCAGGTCGACCCCTCCCCCCCTCCCTCCTTCCATATCGGGAAGGAGTTTCCCACCCCTGACGCGGGCCGGTCTAGCCGGTTCTCGCACAGTATGACAAAACATCCATTTTGCTGTGCCCACATGCACTTTATTTTAACACTCAATTTTCTTTTGCGGAAAATGCGAGTTCGGCCATCCCCGTGCCAATATCTCGATCAGTTTCTCAGTCGGGATTAGAACAACTAAAACCAAGCTTCAAGACGTCACCGAACATCTACGGGCTCCGGTGTGCCTGTGGTTGATTTTTTTTTTTTTGTTATCGACTCCACTCAACCAATTGATGGACTAAGACTTACCCTAGGCCTGTTTTATATACTCATGGGCCAAAGAATACATGAGAATAATACGCGCATAGCACGACTTAGGGTGGAGCTGAAGAAATGAACCACTTCGATTATATAGAAAGTTGTGCCTACAGAAAAGGAACGAGGAAATGAGCACAGTGCGTACGAATCAAACTAATTGGGTAAGTTCTGTATAGAAGAGGTGAACGATGAGGGGTTCGATGAAAGAAAGAACAAGATGCAACGTCGGAAAGGAAAAATAAGCGAACAGTCTACAGGGAAATTTTCAGGGAAACATACAGATAGAATAAAGAACGCTAGATATCGGTGTTCAGGCATGACGACGCAGTCGAATTCCTCTGTGGAAAAGGTTTCAGTTATGTCCGGGTGATCTTACAGACCATATGTCGATGGTTCATTAGTACGGGTGACTAACCGGCCATCACCGTAACCGTAGCCGTAACGATGCTCCTGTGAGCCCTTACGGTTACGGTACCGGGTACGCGTATAGTATACCCTTGACCAATCTACCGTAGATATCTAGATACGGGTACGGTGCCGATTACACTGTATCATTGAACTTCGAGTAAACAACGATGAAAGCATTTATACTAGACACTGTGGCAGAGTGAGAATGATAAGTACTAAGAGCTAGAGTACTCTACAGCTGTCAGGAACGATGTCCTTGCATGGTCATGTCAGAACCGTACAAGTTAGCTGTCAACAAGTTAGATTTGCCAAGCGTGGGAAAAGTAAAGTAAATACCGTAAAGTTAGCCCCGCCAAATCGAACCGGCGATCAAAGTTCAAGTTAGCTGCCACAAGTTACTTTATACACTCTCGAACGCGATGTAGTGTATAACTCACTGAGCCCGAAAACGCGGACAGGTCCACGTCCTCGTCCTCCTCCTCCTCCTCGCTTTCCGGAGGGGCATGATTCGCATCGCGCTCTTGAGGCTTTGCTGGACAGAGATGGTGTATGGTTAGACTTGCACGAAAGCAAGCGGGACACGTACCATGGACCTTCGCATTCTTCTTCTCCAATGCCTTTATCTTCTTTTTCGCAGTGGCAAGCTGCGCCTCCATCAGTAAAAGTACACGTTTGGCTTTGACGTCTTTGTCTTTGAGACACGTCTTTCGGAGGTCTTTGTCTTTGGCTGAACATCTTTGGTCTTTGGCTCGAAGTCTTGAGAGGCTTATGCACCGCTTGTTGCAGGCTTGTTGCAAGATTATGCAATTATGAGTTAATGTGGTTACGGTTCAATCCTGGCAGGGGCAACTCTTTTTTACAGCCGATCTCGAAACTAATGAGACTGATCGGATTTTTTCTCAAGTTCCCAAAATAGAAATTTCTTCAATACCATTGAATTTATCAATTGTAAGGTCCAGAGACCAAAGCCACGGCTAACCCGCAAAATTTGAGCCCATTTGAGCGAGAAATGGGCTCAGGAGAGCGGTGCAATGTCCCGATCATTCGGTGATTCCCTCTTGTTGATTTGACCTGTGCCAAGTAACTTGATCGCACAGATATCAACTTTTCACCTCATAATTATACACCCTCGAGGTCTTGATTCAATTGCTCTCATTCCCGGTCCAGTGTGCTAGGTACTGTACCAAATTTCCATTTTCGGAACTCGAAAAAAAAAATCTGATCGGTCTCATTAGTTTCGAGATCGGCTGTAAATGAAATAAAATCAGATACATGCTGTAATCCTGCAACGAACATGAAAGCAATAAATCCAGAAGAATATTGAATGAACTTCTAAACAAAGTCGGCATATATGACCACACCAAACGAATTTTTATGAAGGTGTTTTTGGCACACCTGATATTAGTCTAACCAGTATTTGAACAGCAAAAGCCAAAGATGCCTGCTGGACAGAAGACTGAACAGAAGCCTGTTCAGAGAGATCCTGACGCTATGGATGTGGACCAGCACAGGAGGGATGGTTTATGCTTCCATTGCCACCAGCATGGACATATAAGCCGATTTTGTCCCAACAAGAAGCCTAGGTTCAATGTGAGAGCATTGAACCAAGATGAACGCTCAGAACTGCTTAAGCAGCTGCAGGATTTTCAGGAGCACCAGGAGTAAGCACGAACTCACTGGTGGACAGTAGCACCTGGCCTCGAATCTATCCCTATACACAAAGAAACAGAAGTGCAAAGTGCAGAACCAAGATTTCCTGAAAAGAAAGTAGAACCTGGCAGTGTTGAGTGGACAGCAAGGCAACTTCGGACTAGCAAACCTGAAGTAGCCATAGGCATTCTCGACATACGGGCTAGCAGTAGACGTCGAATGGAGGTCTCCCCTGAAACGATTGCAGAGTTAAACAGCTTGGATGATGCACAAGTTGTTGAAGCTCTAAATGAGTTGAAAGGACGAAAGCACTATATCTGAGGTTCTGGGAACCAGATGAACATCGAGTTGATAGCCAAAACACTAGATACCCAGAAGCGGTTCGAACTGTCTCCGTTGTTAGACTCTGGTTGCACTGGGAGCTGTATAGATGTGACTTTTGTGAAACAGAACAAAATCAACACAAAGCACTATCCCAGACCCATCCCTGTCTACAATGCAGATGGTACCCTCAACTCGGGTGGCCCAATCATGGAGTACGTCAAAATGATGATCCAGATTGGCCAACACGTTGAAATCCTTCAATTTGCTGTAAGCAACCTGGGAAAGACTCCGATGTTTATTGGACATGAGTGGCTCAAACTGCCCAATCCTTCTATTGACTGGGAGAAGGGGACTGTGAAATTTGACCGCTGCCCAGCCCGTTGTGAGCCTTTAGGGAGGTGGAATGATCCTGAGTCTGATGACCCAGAGGTGGAGGATCCTGTTTTGGAAGAAGGAGATCGTCTTCTCATGGTGGACTTTACCCAGGAGCTGCACATTCGTGCTTTTCAGACAACAGCTGGCAAGGTTGCTGAAGCACAATCCAAGAAGGCCAAGCCAAAAACCTTCGAGGAAGCTGTCCCTGGCAAGTACCATGACTTCAAGGACTTGTTTGACAAAGAGAGCTTTGATGAGATGCCCCCAGTTCGGCCCTGGGATCATGCAATTGAACTGATTCCCATTGCTATGAATCTGGACTGCAAGATCTATCCCCTCAGTCCAGAGGAACAGAAGCAACTTGATGAGTTTCTTGATGAGAACTTGAAGACAGGACGCATTAGACCTTCTAAATCCCCAATGGAATCACCCTTTTTCTTTGTCAAGAAGAAGGATGGCACACTTAGACCAATCCAGGATTACAGGAAGCTGAATGACATGACCATTAAAAACCGTTATCCACTTCCTTTAATCCAAGAGCTGGTGGACAAGCTCAGTAAGGCTCGCTTTTTCACCAAGCTGGATGTCCGATGGGGGTTTAACAATGTCAGGATCAAGGAGGGAGACCAGTGGAAGGCAGCATTTCGCACCAACAGGGGTCTCTTTGAGCCCTTGGTGATGTTCTTTGGCTTGACCAATTCACCGGCTACATTTCAGACTATGATGAACACCATCTTCAAGGAAGAGATTGATGAAGGACATGTCATTATCTACCTAGATGACATCCTGATCTTCACTGAAACAATGGAGGAACATGAGCGCATTGTCCGACGAGTATTACAGAAGCTAAGGGAGCACAAGCTGTTCCTAAAGCATGAAAAGTGCTCATTTGAACAATCTGAAGTAGAATACCTTGGAGTGATTGTTTCGCACAATGAAGTTAGAATGGATCCACACAAAGTCCAGGCTATTATAGACTGGCCTGTTCCACTTCAGAAACGAGATGTGCAACAATTCCTTGGTTTCATGAACTTTTACCACCGGTTTATTGAAGGATTCTCTGGAATAGCTAAAGCGCTGGTTGCTTACAGTCCCACTAGTGGAAGAGTCGTTCTCCCTCCACCCGACACCCTTCAGAGCGACGGATACCCCGAAGCACTATGTTCCCAAGCCTGGACGGCCTGGCGTAGTCCAGGAGCCTGGACGCAAGCTGTCCCACTCCCAGCAGCGGTAAATTACATACATTTAAACACGCATGTAAATATTATACTTGCATCCCAGTTTAAATATCATGTACATCGCTCGCCTGGCGTCAACATCCCTGAGGATATCGAATATCAGCTGAGTGTTGGAATGAAATCCATGTTTCATAACCCAAGATATACCGCCCTTATTAAGGACACTTGGGAAGATTTCGCCGATCGTCTTAGATGACGTTTATTCTTTACCTTCACTCAAAACGACGATGAAAATATCTACGATCCGGATTACGAGGTGCCCCACTCTAGAAAGAAGGGCCCTCGTCTTCCAGCATATCTGGAGTATGTATGGCCTCACTTTGGGTCGGAACTTCGTTCTACGCACGATTTCCAAAATACCAAGTGAAGATGAGAAAAGCATTTTTAAATCGCTCGCTCCCTCTCCACGCCAAGTCCAACAGTTCTTAGTTGAGAATGACTATATTGTCACCAACACCGACAAGAACCTTGGGATCACTGTGTCTGAGCGGACATGGATCGAAGATAAATGCACAGAATTATTGCTGGACCGTAATAACTACGCTCCTATTAATCCGATTGAGATGCAACAAATCTGTGACAGACAATGTACTGAAATGGAGTCTATTGCTATTTACACTGACAACTACCTCCATCAAGGCTCGCAACTTGGTAAATTCTTGCAGCAGCGCATTACTGCGCCAGGAAGCCAACACACTGTACCGGTATTTTACGGAATTCCCAAAATCCATAAGGAACCCGTGCACAGCACCATCCAAAACCCCGCAGCCAAGTACATCAGTAAAAGACTTAAACCGATTATCATGTCGGCGCCAACCATTATCCATGGAACCAAAGACTTGGCGATAAAATTAAGCAAGGTAACGTTGATACCGAAGCGCCAGTACTATATAGTAACTGGCGACGTTGTAGCATTCTACCCAAACATCCCCCTGACGGCGCCAAGGGCGCTTCTAACAGGATTGGTGTTGGGAAATCACCCAACGCATCGTGATTGACGTGTGGCGAGTGTCTAAAATTGAGGAACACTCGAGTGAGCAGGGCAGTGAGAGCAGTCGTTCATCGTACCATTGCTGTTCTTGTCCCGTGTTCTCCCAGAAAAAGAAGGAGCCATCCATTTGCCGTCTGTCAGAACAGGAAATATTAGTAACCAAGCCTGGCGTGGAGCCGATGGCAGCGGGAAACACACCGCGAAGACTGCCAGAAAGCGGGCGGCGGGGCGAGATGATGGTGAAGAAGAGCAGTCGGCGCATCAACCAGAATGACGGCATGCATCAGATGGCTCGCCGAATTGGGGCTTACGACGAACTTGCACCATGTTCTGACGAACTTGCATGCCCTTGATGCGTTTCGACGGGTTCTGACGAACTTGTGCTCGCTTGGTGCTTGCGACGAGCTTGCGCCATCAAACTACAAAGATCATCCATCAAACTACGAACTTGCACATCCTATGTAGTGACGAAGGTCTATACGACTCACCAAGAGAAAACCCACATCCTTCGAGTTTGCCCCCACTGAAGAACTCGAAGAGGCCCTTGGTCAGATCGAGATTGCTTCCTGGGAAGCTTTCAGCCATGGAAGAGGTAGACAACACATATGGACATATCCCCACCATGTGACCCCGAGGAAAATATTGATTTTGGCCAAAGGCGGGGGTAAAATTCTCTGTAACTTTCCTAGAACACAGACAGCCTCAAGTACCATGCACCAGCACCAAAACATCGGTACCCATTTCACTTTCACAAGTGAGGGACGAGGATTCCGAGGTTGGTGTTCCCACCCCCATGTGACTCCGAGGAAAATCCTTATTATGGCCAAAGGTTAAATTCTCTATAATTTTCCTGCAACATGAATTCCCTCAATCACCATTCATCTGTGCCAAAACATCGGTACCCATTCCACTTTCACAAGTGAGGGACAATGATTTCGAGGTTGGTGTTCCCACCTCCATGTGACTCCGAGGAAAATATTTATTCTGGCCAAAGGCTGGGGTTAAATTCTCTACAACTTTCCTGGAACACAAATTCCCTCAATCACCGTTCATCCACGCCAAAACATCGATACCCATTGCACTTTCACAAGTGAGGGACCAGCCGCTACTTGCAGAGCCGAGAGCTGTTCCTGGAGCTGGAGGGGTCCACTCCGATGAAATATTTTACTCTCCTCTTCCCATTGGCTCTCAATCTTGAAAAAAATCACTGATTAATTAATTTTGTTCAAGAAAAATTGGCCATTTTCCTCGCGGGGATGGGGTGGAATCGGACCGTCTCCTGGTTTTTCGTCACGTTGCGGCCCCCGTTCGAATTCCCCATCATTGTCGAAGATATTCATCCGCTTATCATAATCCTTCCACCTTGCAACAAACCCTTCGCGATACTCCACCACATCTGGGCGCTCGTGGCCATCAATATACATGCCGTTCTTCTTCTTCCCAAATCTCCAACCCATTTTATGAAGCCACCGCTGTGCCGTCCGGATAGAAATAGATCTTCGTTTTGCACCCGACTTCTCCATTAGGTCCTGCATGTCCGGCGATTTCGCAATAAAATCCACGATGTCCTGCGCACGAACGTAACCGTCCTTGGCAATGGTTTGAAGGTGCAACTGAATATCCTCGTCGTCGAGGACTGTGGCTCGGAAAGCACCCAATCGATGGAAGGGGAAAACTCCTCGACTAAGAAACGCGTGGAGCCAAGTCCGAAAATTTCTGGCGTGGGTGACTCCATGTCCTTGCGACTGCGAAACAATGAGGGATGCCTGCCGCCAGGTGTATGAAAGTTCGGAGTTCAGGTACAAATTCAAGCTGCCGAGCATGGCAGTGATCCTCGCACGGAAAAAGACATCAATTGTTTTGTCTTTGCTCTTGATCTCCAGTGTTGCTCGTGCACGGCGGAGGGCAGGAAAATCTTTGTAGTGTAATTGATCTAGAGCGAGGTCTGATGATGTTGCGAGACTGGGAAGCAGACACTGCTAGTATTTGTCAAGAATAACCACCGACTTTTGAAATTTTCTTATGGGACCCCCCATGTTCTTTTTCACAAATAGAATGTTAGTTCTTTTGTGCTTACGTTGATAGTGGTTTGGCTAGCGCGTACACTTTACCCTCATCAGTAAAACAACACATTTTTCTTTGACATCTTTGTCTTTGGAACCGTTCTTTCCGGGTCTTTGTCTTGGGACAGAGCATCTTTGGTCTTTGAGCTGCAGTCTTTGGACGTCTTTGTCTTGGCGGCGATGGCATAAGTCTTGGATGAACATTTTTCATCACATTAAGATTTTTTTGGGTTTCAATAAGTTGGTTTGGGTGAACAGCGCTTGGAGGACAAGCGGGAGGGCTCAGGGACAGAAAATACCGAGGGCAGTGTGATTGGCATTCGAAACAAGATTCTTTCAAAGTCTTTCAAACTCCGCTCAATCAATGATGGTTGCTGCGATGGCGCGATTTGACGGCATCAAATGGTTGGTTGCTCTTGACTCTTGCTTACATCCTCTCACTTTCCCCCCCTCTCTACTCACGCCCGCCCTCTCTATCCACCTCCTCATCAGGTTTCAAGCCGCCGTTCCACCCTCAACACTTCAAGTTCACAGCTTGATGTCCTCTCCGGTGTCTCGGTGTCCTGCTGTCTCAAGTTCCGCCGCCTGTGGTCAAGTTTCGCCGCCTGTGGCTTCTCCTCAATCCAAGATGTACATCCTCAAGGCAGCCACCCACGGCAAGCAAGCCCTCAAGATGATTTCACAGACAATGCCTGTCATCTGACGTTCCGTTCGACATCGCGCATTCCGAGTCCTTGTAGCATCGTCATCCATCTCGTGCTGTGTCACGTCTGCCGCATGTGGCTCTCCCCTCCATCATGCATGCTTGCATTTCCCGCCGCTTGTGGCACCATTTCTCTGATCCTTTTTCCCTTTTCCCCCCCTCAGGTCATCGTAGCTCCCGAATTCGGCTCACGGCCGGTAAGCCTTATCCACATTTACAATCCCCTCATATCTGACATCACACTGTAGTTCCTGCCTCCCATTTGTATAGGTTTTCCCTTCATTTACTGTGCCTTCCGAAATGTACGCCCCGCCCCCTTCATATTCCCAAATTTTTGACTAATGTCGTCCTTTGTTGTAGTACTTGGCAAGTATATTTTCTCGTCATCGCCTTTACGGTAGGTTCTCAGTGGAGTGCATTGGTGTTTATGTACTTGTACCTGTGATAGTCGGCCAATATACATTTTTAAGCCCCATCTTTTCTGTCTTGAAGTGGCGTTGAGATGTCTTTGAGATAGTCTTCACCAAGACTAATTGAGTCTTAGGGGTCTTTCCCAAGACGTATGTCTTTAGCTAAGACTTCGTACATAGCTTAGCCAAAGACACGCGTCTTTGGGAAAATCGCGTCTTTAGCATCTTTAGCGTGAATATAGAAGGGAGTGTGGTGGAATTATGGTGCATTTAGAGTTGGTAGAGGTGATTATGAGCCAATGTGGGCCAAGTGAGCGTCGGCTGACCCGCCACTGTCAGTGAGGACCAGCGTCACTGTGCGACGCGACGAGGGAAAAAAGAGTGATGGTGCTGATCGGGCTTCGGACGCTTCGGACCATCGGCGGTAAGTCTTAATATGGTATAGTCGGAGTTTGAAATTTCCATCTATCAATCTACTTTTTTTTTTTTTTTGGAGCGTTTGGGATAATGAAATTCAGTCTGCAGAAGCATTCCAAAGGTCATCCGCTGGGTCTACCAGATAAATCTAGTTAATGCCGGAGAAGTTGTCCAGGGAGGAAATGCCATTACGCACAAGTACCATAGTGTGGGACTCCAGCCGTAATAAATTTATCCTATCCCATTTCTTGGATCATTCAATGTCAATAGGGATTAGGGATTTTCAAACCTCAGATTTCGAGCTCATTTCGACTTCATTTCAATCTCATTTCGTTTTCATTTCATCTCCTCCAGGATCCCCGAACCGAAATTCGGCAAGAGCTTCATTTCGGCATCGTACTCCGGGATCAACGGAGCGCGAACATATAGTGATTACGACCGTTTCCAAGGCTTTTTGTCGCTCATCTCATGCCTTCCGTCAAGGACGATCTCAAGGCGCGCGTCCAGCTCCTCAAGGCCGGTCAAAAAGCCCAGTCCCAGTCCCGTTCGAAAAAGAATAAGGAGAACAAGTCTCCCAAAACCAAGTCGGCACCGAAGAAGGCCAGAAAAGCGCCGAGCGTGCGGTACGTGTCAAGCCATGGACACACAAACGTTACTGATAGACCATATCCCCGCGCACAGTTGGGTGCACCATCATGAGCTCACTGATCAGCTGCTCACCCTCATCGAAGCAAGTTCCCTTTACCGCCAATCGTTTGGCTTTAATAAAGGGGTAACTGGTGGAGTCCCTACTGGGGGGAAACGGCCGCCGGACCTGCATGCAGAGCTCGCGCATGCTCTCTTCGTCGAGCCGGAGGGTTCCGAGTACACCCAGGAGGATGTCGGCGCCCTTACCGGTGTGATTGGCAACCGTATTGGCGCGTGCGTGACAAGTTTATTTAATGTAGTTTGAAACTCATGGAAAATAGCCTCAAAAAATCCTACCGCGACCACCGCGACAAACTAGGATCATCATCGCTATCCGATGAGGACGATGAGGAGCTCCACGAGCTTGATGACGATCAGAATCCGACCAGCTGTCATCCACCCAGGCCTCGGCTTCAGCATTTGCAATGAGATCGACAAGGAAGGCTTGATATAGAGCATCAGCAGCTTGCTGGCGAGCAGTGCGAGTGGGCATTTCAAGAAGGAAGCAAGGATAACCTGGCGATAACCCACCAGCCTGCCTTTAAAGCATCAACGCGCACCGCGCGTAGAAGTGCCACATGACCGCATAATCTTGATCTCCGTTGATGTGCCGAAGCCAAGCCGAAGTTGCCGAATTCTCATTTCGCTCATTTCGACATCAGGATCAGAGTTGAATTTTATTTCGGGCGCTCGAGGACATGAAATAGAAACGAAATGAAGTCGAAATGAAGTCGAAATGAGCTCGAAATCTGAGGTTTGAAAGTCCCTAATGCATAATCTTGATCTCCGTTGATGTGCCGAAGCCAAGCCGAAGTTGCCGAATTCTCATTTCGCTCATTTCGACATCAGGATCAGAGTTGAATTTTATTTCGGGCGCTCGAGGACATGAAATAGAAACGAAATGAAGTCGAAATGAAGTCGAAATGAGCTCGAAATCTGAGGTTTGAAAGTCCCTAATATCTAACTACACTAGTCTTGTTGTTGGAACCTGAGGACCCCAGCTATTTCGAGGCATGGCATGATCTTCCCCTGCCAATGACATTCGATGAACGGAGAAGCGTGCAGATCAGAGGAAACGGGCTGAAGAGAAGCGCCGGATCGCGGAGATGCGGGGAGCGGAGCACAGGGAGGCGGGAGCCCCAGATAATCAGAAAGGTGTGGTCGGTAACTCGATTCAAATAGCCTGTTTATAATGCTATCCAAGGCAAAACTTGCAGTGCTTATGGAATTGGTGGACTCTCGAAGCAGGGTTCTTAAGACGGAATTGGAAGAAGCAAATCTGCAGTGGAATAAGAAGGCTAAAACAGGTGGTCTCTAGGCGTGTATTTGGAGTCCGAATTTTTCGTTTTTCGCCAGCGGATTTCGCGCTTTTCTTACGTAAGCACAGCCACCGCCCGTTTTTTCTGAAATGAAAATTTTCACTATAAAATGGGGCCGGTCAGAAGCGATGACCAACCGATGACGCACATCCGCATTTAGCTCCTTTTGATTTAGTTTCTTCTCTAAACTCGACTCAATTTTATGGATCCTCCGAGTTTGAAAGCAGAAGTTTGAGGAGACAGATGTGAGGGGTGGAATTATCATTGATTATTCCAGCTTGAACAGAGAAGAAAGCTTGAAAATTGCGGCGCGTGAGAATACCTCGAAAAATTAAACACTTAAAATTTCAAACTCCGCCCCAGCCTAATTGGGATATCCGAGAAGTACCAGTCTGCCTATGGCAACAAGCTCGCCTTGTTAGAATGGCGTAGGCAGACTGGTTACGAGTCTAGCCTTCGCGGCTCGGGCCGATGCCAACACAGCACGTCTTATTTTGTTTTATTCCTCATCGCGTTTTTCTTCCACATTTCATTTCTAAAGATGGTCGAACTCCTCCCACTCCCTGAGATTTATCTTGCAGCCATGTGGTCAACGTGTCCCGCATTGCACTCACTGCGTTTTCAGAAAAATCGCTCACCACGGGCTATTCCTAGGCTATCTGGACAATCGCTCACCAACATCAAAAGTTCGAGTGGTCAATCAGATCAATTAATAGCCCGACTTTCGACCACAAGCGACCTGATTTTGCTCGAGATGGACCACTGTTCTCGCTCACGTTCAGCATTTCTTGAGATGTTTGGAAGGTGGCTGCTTTTGGAATTTCCTGGGATCCATTGAATGGAATTACGACTCGCACCGGAAAGTGTTACGAGTCTAAAAATTTATTTTTAGCTCGTTCTTGGCATCCCGTTTCCTAGACTCGTGAACCAGTCGGTGTCGCAGGCTCACTCAAATCCGAGTCGGCCAACTGATTGGCATGTGTTTGCCAAACAGCTGCGCAAACAATGATGTGATGGTGGACAGAAGTAATTCATGCCACCTGTTCCGCGAGTAAAAATAGATTTTGTGGTGGTGCGCGGGGGAGAGCTCATAGCGCAATTTTTTGCTAATTAGTCACGCCGCGACACGGTTGTCACATTGCGTTACATGCCCATCACACGAGCGCGTTTCGGGCTTGCCTACGGTCTTGTGCTCGAACACGCCATAATGTTCCAAAAGTTTGACGTGTCATCAGAAGATACATACTGATAATTGCTTCAATTGAAATCTCTCCGGAATCCAATAAAAAATAAATATTTTTGAGGCCTCTCAAAAAACGCGTGTTTTCGCCCCCCTCGCGCGTCTGAGAACTCGATGAGTTTTGTGTCTATCGGTCAGGTTTATAGAGGAATATTGTAGCCACACTGATGAAATAAAAGTTTCATCAAATGACCCCAAAGCTCCGAGCGCGCGCTGCGTCGCTATACGCGATCTCCCAACCCCCCCGATTTCCGGACTCTGCAGCAAGCCCCTCCTGACGAAGGCGTGTTTGGTCTGTTTGTTCGCTGATTGGCTTTCTTTGTCCTGCTCCGGCATCGCACGGCATCGTCAGAACGGGGCTTGGACCGAACCTAACGTCTGGGTTTTGTCTGGGTTACCGAGACAGATGTTTGGGTGTGCACTCGTGACTTCCGCATCTCTTTTTCATCAAAACCTCTGCCTCGGATCATTCCCAGCGGTCCGGTGGTCCGCCTCGCGAGCGCAGCGAGCGGCACACCCAAACATCTGGAGCCGAGATTACCAGATCCAGAGATCTGCCACCTCTTGAATCGTGGACTCCCGAAACGTCGGTTTTTCCGGAGTGAGTTAGTCTCGGACCATACTCCGAGTCTCATGACATCCCAATTTGGGTACAGTTTGGCCCACTCACTTTACAAACCTGTAGATGTGTCGATCCGGAGAGCTATAGGCAGCAGTCGGGGTCCCGCATGTCGTACCAAGCCCGAGTCATGAGGTCAACGAGCTCATCGTTCTGACATGCGCGGAATAATCGGTCATTTCGAAGATTTCATCTTCCCCTCTGAGATTGCAGAGGTTTCGCCGACTTGCAGCTTCGGTTTTAATGAACACGGCGGATAATCCGCTGTCATGTTCCGTTTAGGTGCATCAGTCACTGCCCGCGTCACTGCACGATCACTTGCGCTGTCATGTTCCAATGATCCATATTTTGATCGCCGGGGACCTTCG
Organism: Mycena sp. CBHHK59/15; assembly: GCA_029204085.1. Classification (NCBI taxonomy): domain Eukaryota; kingdom Fungi; phylum Basidiomycota; class Agaricomycetes; order Agaricales; family Mycenaceae; genus Mycena; species Mycena sp. CBHHK59/15. The sequence continues at coordinate 132,965 of JARGXW010000302.1, forward strand.
TTTTCTGCGGCGTTTTGCTCCCTGCATTCGTGCGAAGAACAGAAAAAAATCAACGCTGCTTGTGAGCTATACAGCGGAAGATTCAGATTTTTAAGTCACACATATTTCATGGCCGGGAGTTGTACATGGGCAAGAATCACTCGCGGCTGTCCTGGAGCCAGCGAGAGATGATCCGGGCCACCTTTTGATTGGGAGAACGTTGCCGTGTCCAAGCCGAGAGCCAACCTGCGTTCAAAAATTAATTTTCTCTACCTAAGCAACTCCCCGAACCCACGGAGTCTCCGGATTTGCTTTTTGGGGTCAAGAACTCTGGACAGCCCGAATCTTCGATTTATATGAAAAGAGGAAGAGGTTAAAATTCCGTTACCGGTTCATTGAATCGAGTAATTTTCGTCCATCTACCCAGGTGTTTAGGCAAATACTGCTCCTAAAATCCAAAGAAAAAACTGAGACACCACTTAAATCGCAGGCACTGACCCCAAGAATTTAATCCCTCCCTGCTTCACGTGTGGTCCATCCAGGAGGAAAGTCGGAAAGGTGACATCTGTGTGACAACTTCCCCACGGTAACCTCCCCCAATCCTCGGCTGCAGAACACGAAAGCTCCGAGGAGGCGGCGAGAGGAGGAAGCTCCGAATATAAATTGATACACACTCTTAATGAGTCTCTGAATTTTTCTGGACGCCAGGGATGAGAAAATAGGCCAGACTGTAAAAGATTAGCCACAAATGTACCGTCACAGGCAGACGGCGCCGGCGATCAGACTCAGACAAAAACGAAAATGACAGCGCAACTGACCACGCAGTGACGGGCGCAGTGACTGATGCACATCAAACAGAACATGACAGCGGATTATCCGCCGTGGAACCAGTGTTCAACCGTTGGGGATGGCGGGGACCGATTAAAACCGAAGCTGCCGGTCGGCGAAACCCTCGAGCCTCGGCGAAATGAAACCTTCGGAATGACCGATTTTTCCGCGCATGCCAGACATATGAGCTCATTGACCTCATCCCATGACTCGGACTTGGTACGACATGCGGGACCCTGACTGCCCGGGAGGTAAGATATAAATGACAAGAGTATCAATCTCTGAGCCGTTCCCCACCAGTCACGGTGTTGTTTCTGTGGTCAGCCAATCTCACGACATGTAGTGCCTTGCGCTCACGGTACAGCGGGTCGCCAGACTCGGGTTTCAGGCCAATTTTGATTCTTTTCTTGAAGATGCTGCGGACGTCCGGGTGATTTAAATCCTGCACGTCATAACTTTTGATTAGGAAATGATGTCTTTGGGGTTCACTGGTGCGTGCATTGCGTAGCACTACGACTGAATATCAGATGCCGAGTCGTCTGGCTTGGCTCAAATATCCGGCCATTCATGTCAAAGCACAGGAGAAGACAGCGGATGACGCAGCGATTCAGAAAAAAAATGACCTTGGTCGTCATTTTTTTTCTGAATCGCGAAGTCATCCGCATTCTTCTCGTGCACACCACGACCGTGAACCAACAGAAGTCCACCAGTACTTACCGACAACAACGAATGGCCCTTCGCCTGTACGACACGACGGCGCACGAAGCCCCCCCCCATCAGCACCACGTTTTCGTCGACTGCCCGCTCTACGCCGACCGGAGAACTAAAGCCGTCGACGATACGCACCGGCGCAAAAATTGTAAACTCGACGAGAAGGGAATTTCGGAGGCCGACCGCTCACAGGCAGCTAAGTTACTTTTCTCCGATAATGCCCAGCTACATTATTCCTCTACTATTTACTATTTAGGCCACATCCCCCCTTCGACCACTTCTGCTGCCCCTCAACTTTACTGCCACTAAATTGATTCTCGACAATATGACTGGATCCGAATTGTCCGTCGCCCTCTTCCTTATGCAGTGGCAGCCTCTGCCTAACTCTAACCCTCTCCGCCCTCCCGCCCACGCTCCCTAAGGCTTCGACGTCCTTGGGCGCCTCGTGCGTGCCGCGCCTCCATTCGGCCCCTCATGCGCAGCGAGGCGCACGACTCGTTCATCGCGCGTGGCCGACGCGCTCGAGCGGCTCAAGGGTCTGGAGGGATAGAGCGACGACCCCGCAAGCCGTGCGTCGGCATTCACTGTCCTGGAGTTGCGGCGAATTTGACCTTTCGCTCAAGATTGCCACAATAACTGGTATGTCGTGTCTCAAAACTTCGAATACAGCCTGCATCTCTCATCGCTCATGGCGTGGTGGAACCATAAACTCAACCAGAAATGGATCCTTCTGGGGCTGCTCGAGTGTCTGTCCGGTCTCTCACACGAGGACTGGCTGACGACCCCATTTACATCGAACGGGAACGAAAACAGCATCACTGGACGAACTCGCAAACTGGGATTGGATTGAATGCAAGGGAATGCACTGAGGTTCCCATACGCAGTTCAACGTTGTTCAAATTTGGTCACTGATTGAATTCGTAGGGCGGCGAAAGCTGATCGCGCCGTGGGCGAGCAGTTCAAAGTGTCCCTCGAAAGCGGTGTTATGACCAATTCTCGCAACGAATTCAGTCATCGCACTGCGCGCAATACGAAGCGTCACACCAGTGCCATTCAGAAGGCTCAGCAGGCGCACGCAGGACAGAAGAAGATCGCGGAGCTCAGGGCTCAGCTTGCCATCGCTGTGGCAGAGGCCAAGGTATGCTTATCTCCTGCTATGTCATTCGCATTCGATGCATCTAATGCAACCGCAGACCAGCTCATCCGGTGTGGTTCGCGTAACGCAGAGGAGCAAGACCAAATCTCTGGGTGCTCCGAAACGAGTAGTAGATATGACTCACATTTGTATCGTCGCAGCCTAATACTCAGTTCACGAGCCATGCATGAGAGGAGGGGACTAGCAAAGCAAAGCGGTGAGCTGTCAATGCCGATTTACTTCCGCTCACGTCAAAAATGGCATTGCGTGTGAACGCCGCGGCGCTGATCACCACACGCGCCGCCTAGGCGGAAGGTAGGTAGGTAGGTAGGTAGGATTAAAAATTGATTTTTTGGGGCCATTTTCCGCCAATTTTGTGACATGTTTTGAAGATTCGAACCTCCTCAAAAATGCCTGTGACACCCCAAAAATTTTCGTATAAAAAGGGCCCTGTGACCTGTGACATATGAATTGAATGAAATGGTACATTATGTGAGATGGAGAGCGGAATGGGCCAACGAGAGCCCGACGCACAGTAGCGTATGCCTGGTCCGATGCGGGAGTTGTAATTCATAAGCTCGATGGGGGCAGAGGAACCAAAGTACAAAATGCCGCGGGTTAATGGCAGGAGATTTGCTTGATCAGTGCGACAGAAATTGAGCGCCGAAATCGCATGCGTGACAACCTGGGGAGGCTCGGAATAAATACAGATATTCAGAGAATAGCGAGAGAAACGTACACCTTTCCATCGCGGTCCTTTCCCATTAAATAGTAAAGCGGGACGCCAGGAGGATCTGAGAGGTAACCCTCTCGCGCGGTTTGAAGGAGATGCTGTACCATCTCCTTTGCGTCATCCGAGAAGAAGGGGCCGTCACTTTTTTTGGTAGAACACTGGATGTCTTGGTAAGCCTTGAACAATTTATCGAGTCGACCCAATAGAACAGCACGTTGCGGAATATAGCGGCGGATACGGCGATTAAGGGCCGAGGATTTTGCGCGCTTGTAATATGCCCAGTCGCCGCCATTTTTTTCAACCACGGCACGAACAGCGCACTCGTCCGACTGGTCTCGAACAAATATTGCCTCGCTGAAGTCGTGAGCAAAGGCTTTGAATGCTGAATGTTTTTTCGACAAGAGGCGGAGGAGTCGGTCCATATAATGAAATGCGTCATCGAGGACGCGGCTGGGGAGCTTCTCTGACTGCTGTATTAGCGTGAAGGTGTGTTCGATGCCTTCCATCAGTGTAGCCGCGGAAGTGTCCTACATAGGGTATGGATGAACTCGGATTCAATTCTGGAACAACAGCGCGCACCTCGTCGATGGTGTCATCAAATAAGGTGTTGTTGAAAAAGCTGCTGTCAATTCCAGGTATCTCATCGGTGTCCTGTTTAAGCTGTCAATAAATCCGGCGGCGAAAAGGACTGTTAAATAAGTACCTGACTGGCTGCGAATTCGGCATCGTCATCATCAAAGTCAAAACTAAAAGCCCCATCTTCGTCCTCGTCTGAATCCTCGGCTGCAAACACATCCGCGTCCTTCTCCGTCAAATTCTCGAACTCGATGGTGGCCAGCGGTATTGACGGGGAGAACTCGGGGATATTTTGGGAGATGTCAGGCAGAGCGGGGACAGAGAATGCACGGGAGATGATGCGAGATGGAACTGGAGGATTCTCGCCACGAGAAAGAAGCTGAGAGGTGCTAACAACCGCTTTTTGGTCATGCGCAAAGATCCATTCAATCGTTTGATTGTGCAACTTGTGGATGGAACCTGGAACAAGAACCTACGGGACACTGTAAGAAAATCGGGACAACGAGATTGATAGGGCTAACCTTCGTAATCTCAACCAAAGAACGGGACGCACTCACGTTGATGCGCTTCGTGAGTCCATCATTATCCATAGTTGCATTGAGGTAGCCCAGATGGTGCCCAACGATTGTGCCTTCCGCCAGGTAAGCAATGTAGTCTCTTCGAAATCTTGCTCCTAATGCACCGCCAGCGCTCCAGGAACAACTTCGCTAACGACAACGCTTATATCGGTACTCGATTTCTCTTGCGGCTTGTGCGAGAGCAGGGGCTTGTACCCAGGCCACGGAATAATATTTTCCTCAAGCAGCTGGATCGAGCCGAGTTCACAGAACAATATTATTGAACCTCGGAATATTGATTAGGTCAGCCGTGGGGTGTACGCTGCACAATACAATATTCCTCTGTAGATTGGCTGAATCTAGGTGTGCAGGCCACAGAATATTGTTCCACTCGAGGAGCTGAATCGAGCAGAGTTCGCAGACTAATACTATTGTCTCTGGGAATATGGATCAGCTACGCTGTGGTGTTTAGGCTGCAGAATACTACTCTAACACCTCTCCGCAATATTAAATGATGTACACCCAAGCAAAAGGACCAAAGATACCTTTTTTCGGAGAGTCTTCAGATCGTGGTTCGCTTTGCCATGCCCGGCGCAAACAATGAGGTGCATATGTGAGACATGGTCGCGTCGATACCTCCAGGGAATGCAGAATGTTTGGTACTTGATGACATTCAGCGCGTGGGGGAACTTCAAATACACTTATTCTGGCATTAGATTTGGATAGATTCCATAGAAAAAGATCACGCACCGAAATAAACACATAGAGGTGTCCAGTAGACATAGATAGAGCAGAGGAGGCCGGCACGGTGGCCAGAAAAGACAAGTAGCCATGCAGTGAAAGGTGAGATGAAAGCCACGTAGGAGGCTAGAAAGAGGCCAAGAATTGACCATGTCGAAGCACCAACAGTTTTAGACGTAGATTCCGCCAGCACACCACGCCATTATGAGCTAATTGAGGGATCAGTTCTCGGGTGGAAGGCAAGAGCACGATAAAAACACCTTTTTTTATGTGCTCGCGGCCGCGTCCGTCTCCGTCTTCCTCCCGTACAATTTTCTCGCCTTCGTCTGCTTTTTCGCCCCACGCGAGCTCCGCCCTACGCCCTCGAGAATGATGGATGCGATGGAGGCTCCGTCGCATCCATCATTCTCCGATCCCCCACTTCGCCTTTGTCCTTCCCTCTTCCCATTCTCCCTACTCCCTCCCTACTCCCCATCTTGGCGTTTCCCCCTCCTCCCTCTCTCCCCTCCCCGTGCCCTCCTCTCCCTTCGGGAGTTATATGTAAATGGATAGCTAGTATCTTCCGACTCTCCCTATGCGTTTGCAGTATTGTTATATCTCTGTATTGTCAGATTGTGCCTCCGAACAAGCTCTAAGATTAGCTAAGATTATATAATAGCGGAACAACACGGTCCAGCACCCGCGGTAAACACAGGACTATCAAGTTGTACATAGCATCTGTCTAGCAGCCATGATCTGGGCGGACACCAGTTGGAGGGCAACTAAAACACTCCACGTCTTCTACTCTCCATGACAGTACTCCTTCCACCTCCAATAATCGGAGGAAAAATAACCCCTCCGGGTAGCTTCCATTGCGAGGGACGTCGACGTCATGTTACCGTAACATCGGTGACACATCATGTCAACCGACGGCGAACCAACTAGTGCTGTGCTAGGGACAAGGGGGTCCAATTCTCCGGTATTTCGACACCACGTCGCATTTGGTGCATTTTTTCCTGCTGGGTACGAATATTGTAGTCCCGAAGCGTCAAATGACTCGTAAGTTAAAACCGAGAGCAAAAGATTATTCCTATATCAGGCCTGATAACAGCCGTTACGACATGGACAGCCATTCCGAATGAAGTAATTTGGCACGTGTGCTGTTCGGTGGCGTGACTTGGGCAAATATTTTCTTCTTCCACATCGCACTTTTTCCATGTCTAACCCATGGAATACATACCTGCAGATGCCCTCAAGGCGCCTACGTCGAAAAATCGAGGAAATCGGTTGATTTGGTGCATATATAAGGCAATTTCCCACGGGGGGAGGACCCCGGCACAATAGCCGGGGAGATATGGGGCACCTCCCTGGCTAAGAAGGCACCGTTGGGGCGGTTCTCACTGCCCCCGCTAAACCTTCTTATCTCTATCTAATAGCACCGATATATAGTAAATAAACAGATATTTAAGAGATATTGAGTGCTACGAGAGCTAAGGAATACCTCAGCGCTATCGATGAGGTATTCCTTAGCTCTGTTGTTCCCATCACCCCGCCGGCGCGACGTGCGCCATCAAACGCGCCCGTAAATAGCGATATCTCAGAGCTAAGAGATATCGCAGAGCTATCAGAGGTAAGGAATACCTCAGCGATAGCGCATAGATATTCCTTACCTCTGGCGCCATCACCCGGCCGGCGCGACGGCCCCCATCAGCGCACGCGCGGCGCCATCAAACACGTCGCGGCGACCATCAGACGCATCGCGCCGACGCCGCACCGCATTCTTAAGTCGTAAGAATATTGGGGGGCATAGTGGGGCTATATAGGTGGCTTCCTCAGACCTGCTGGAACAAATTTGAACAGTAGGAAATGTTTGTAACCCTCTGAATTCATGACGAAAGGTCTTTGGATGGTGATTTGAGTCAGTTCAAGTCTAGATCATGCGTTACAAAATTTGAGGATCCAGCATTTTCTGGATTGATGTCTCTCAGGCAGCAGATCTAGTTGCTCAATTACCCTGCACTTCAGCATAGCTATAGACCATATGTCTGTAATGATGCCTACAAAATCTTGGGGCAAACCAGGCACACATTGTGGCACAATACTGATTTGTCCCAAGTGGTGATCCCATCCCAAGTGATGGTGCAATACTGTATGCCAATTTACAGGGACCGATCCACTTTAACATTCTCGGCTAATTTGACAATTTCAACAATTTCGACAAAAACCTCAACAAATGTCGGAACTTTTCTGAACTTGTTAACAAATGTCAATGGGGGATTTTCCTGCTGTTGGTGAAGCGACACTTTCCTTCTGGCGTTTGACACAGGCAGCCAGGCCTTGCAGAAGGTTTGGAAGTGGGTCTTATTTTGTACCTCCCATTTATGGAAGTACTCCCATAGCGAGTTGGATGCCGTGGAGCGGGGAGATGTGTCGCAAAAGCAGAGAATGGTGCGAAAAAATGGAAAATTACATCATGCGCACGTGGTAGGTAAAACCCTTCTGAAAGGCCCGATGCTCAGCCGAAAATTTCAATGAATCTTCCAGCGTAGCACAATACTGCTAGTGGCCAAATACACGCATGATGTTCTCGAGGTATTCTATTCTGTGCCATTGCATTGTTCATAGTTTTTTCGGGTCGAAAAGGTTGCATTTCCGGTGAAACGGTGGTTTGTTGCTACTATTGACGAGGTAGGATCTACAGCAAGGCATGGGAGAAATTTCATGGTATTTGCGAGCTCGTCCAATTTAGTCTGTAGTAGCCCAGGGACGATGGTGTAATTAGCTTGCTTGTACATCGGGATACTTCCTGGAACCCGGTGTTCGTTATTCGGACCGTGCCGTGTAATGATACCTACCTACCTACCTACCTACCTACCAAAGCCCATCATGAAGCCCATCCAAAGGCCTTCGGGATTTAAGCCTTTTACCCTTTGGGCGAACACTGGTCCAAGGAGTCACGTGTCACCCTCCTTGTCAGGTTGATTGAAATGGTGAAGTACCACTAACAAGTCAACCAGTTCCCCCAGGACCATTCAAGAAGAAACTGAGTGGAAAGTGAATGAACAAGTCGTGAGTTGTCTGAAGAGAACACCATCGTCCGAAAGGAGGATACAGTTCCGACAAAACCAGTGTTCTCCTTAAGGGCCTTAATAAGGGCACCTTCTGAAGTTAAGGCCTTAAGCCTTAATAACCCTTAATTAAGGGCTCATATTAAGGGCATATTAAGGGCATTAAATTTGGGATGAGCTATAGTAAACGACAAAATACACCTAGTCCGAGCCAGGATAATCATCTCCTGACCCTTCAAGCTCGCCATCGTCGCAGGCCTGTCGCCGCGGACAGCCTGCACATTGAGCAAGGCTAGGATGTCTATTATAAGCAAGATTCAATTAGAGAATATATTTCGCACCGGCTTGAAACCATGCTTCTGCGCTGGGACCGGGAGATTCGGCATCCGAGTCGCTGTCGACGTCGATTGCGTCGCTGGTGCCGGCGCCAGCGGGGCGGTGAGAGTTGATGCAGCCGAGGCAGTAGGCCTTGTAATGGGTGCTATTCTGTTTTTCCCCCTTGTGGAAGAACTCCCACAGGGGCCCTTTCAAACGCATGTCCGGTGTCGATGGAAGAATACGTGCTTCGCTGGCAGCTTCGCCGCTGATCCAGTGATCCAATTATCTAATACCATCATTAAGCCTTAATTACAGCTCTTTGCGGAACTTAGGGCGCGGCGGATTTTTTTTCCTTTTTGAGCTGTTTTTGATCATTTCAGCCAGAACAGCTGTTCTGACCTCAATTCTCAGCGTACGTTTCTGAAAACTATATGAGCAGAATCACACGACAATTCCGCAGGGCATGACGTCCTCAGAATCTTTCCATACCGCCGGTAGTAATTATAATATATTATTTTGCATGTTTTGCGGAGATCATCTCTTGTGTTGTGATTTGAAGGTTGTGTGGGATGTTGTATGGCTCTAAAAACAATTATTTGTATGGCAGAGGGCACACCATCCTCGTAATTGAGGCATGGCACCCGGAGCACGTGAACAGTGGACTTGAACAAGCAGAATATAGGTACAGCTCAGGCTCTGTGTATTTGTGTGATCTATGATGGAATAAGCTGAGAAACTGACCATTATCATTCTATTGAGTGTCCTGGAGGAGTCCCACGGCTCGGATTTGCTCTTGTACTCCCTGTACAGCACCGCGAGACAACTCGATCACAACGATTCCGGGCACGTGACCGCACTTGTGATCACATTGGGACATGTCGCGTCGCCGGACGGGGATGCACAGAGTTGATCTGAGGCGTGTAATCTCTCGAAAACACTTCAAAGTCAGAATATTGACAATTGGTTCACTCGCTGGAGGATAGATCACACAAATACACAGAGCCTGAGCTGTACCTATATTCTGCTTGTGCAAGTCCCCTGTTCATGTGCTCCGGGTGCCATGCCTCAATTACGAGGACGGTGTGCCCTCCGCCATACAAATAATTGTTTTTAGAGCCATACAACATCCCTCACAACCTTCAAATCACGACACAAGAGATGATCTCCGCAAAACATGCAAAATAATATATTATAATTACTACCGGCGGTAGGGAAAGATTCTGAGGACGTCATGCCCTGCGGAATTGTCGTGTGATTCTGCTCATATAGTTTTCAGAAACGTACGCTGAGAATTGAGGTCAGAACAGCTGTTCTGGCTGAAATGATCAAAAACAGCTCAAAAAGGAAAAAAAAATCGGCCGCGCCCTAAGTTCCGCAAAGAGCTGTAAGGCTTAAGAACTTTTCCGCGCCAAGTTAAGCCCTAAGCTTAATGGCATCTTAAGCCTTAATTTAAATTAAGGCTTAACCCTTAAGGAGAACACTGGACAAAACCTCCACAGCTGTAGTAAAAGCAATAAACGATTACATAGAAATACTGGTGATAGCTAGTTGTGTGCATGAAAAACATGTTGGACATCTTTGAAAAGGATAACTGGGAAAACACCAACAGTAGATATACAAGGAAAAAGAAGGTTCTGTATAAAGAGTACATACAGTATATACCCGGTACTTGAGCCAGACCCGGTACTTGAGCCAAACGGCTATTGCGGCCGCAATTTACGACCAAATCCTTATCCCCTTGGTAGGAACGTGTGTTGGTAATGTATCTATATGTGGACCAAATACGGGCCCAGTCGGAGCAGCGGTGCACAGACGGTGTCCAGATTGGCTTGCAAAATGTGCCAAATTTGATGATTGACACTTTTGGGCACGCAAATACGCTGGATTCCTATCTAATCCTCGTTCCTTTTGGACTTTTATTCTATTCAGGACTACGTTAAGTCCATTTTCGTTCCTTACATCGGACGATTTGAGGGTGAGAATATTGTGAAAATGAGGTTATATAAGTGGCGCAGGGGTGAACTGCAAGACTCTAGACCGTTTGAGAGTGGGTAAGATGAAAGAGGAATGAATTAATTTTTGGACCTCAAGAGCCCTCATATATATACTACAGAGCAATCTATCTAGTACCTTCTACTAACTACTTGTCCATGTACTTACTCAGCTGCTTAGTGAGCGAGTGAGTAAGGCGTCGAGGAGATAATTCTCCTCCGACCTTCCTGGAACATTCCGGAAGTTGCCGGATTGTCACGTGTCGGTGTACAGCCACGGACGCGTTCACAACAGAGAAAAGCGGCCATCTTTGACGCGTGCCATAACAGCGTGACACCAAAAATCTTCATCAGACGTGACGACTTCCTACTGCATTTAGAACACTCTAAACGCGTCCCAAGATGGTCCGAGCCCTATCAAAGGCCGTACAGAACCAAAGGGCCCAGAAAGAGAAGGATGTGCGGATGGAACGGGCTATTGAAGAGTATCAGCATAACACGCTCAAGCGCAAGGAACTGCAGGAGACCTTACGCACCATCGCCGATCGGAACAATGTCGACAAAGAGAGCTTGCGCCGACGTGCCAATGGGGGGGGGGGAGTTACTGCGATGAATGTGAAAAAGCATTGATTGACGCCAAATGAAGAGCGTGTTCTTGTTGATCACATCTTGATGTCTGCAGATCGTGGTTTCCCCATGAAGCACCGGGCTGTCGTTAATCACGCGAACGAGATCCTCAAGAGTCGGGGCGGAGAGACCATTGACCAGGAGTCCAACTGGGTCTATCGCTTCATTGACAGGCACCGCGACGAGATCCAGGCCCATTGGAGCAAGCCCCTGGATACGCAGAGAGCCCAGAGCTTGAATCCAGCTGCTGTCGAAGAATGGTTTAAGCTGGTGAAGGAGCTCATCCCTGACCAGAATATCAGAAAGGAGGACATTTATGGGATGGATGAACCGGGCTGTCGTTAATCACGCGAACGAGATCCTCAAGAGTCGGGGCGGAGAGACCATTGACCAGGAGTCCAACTGGGTCTATCGCTTCATTGACAGGCACCGCGACGAGATCCAGGCCCATTGGAGCAAGCCCCTGGATACGCAGAGAGCCCAGAGCTTGAATCCAGCTGCTGTCGAAGAATGGTTTAAGCTGGTGAAGGAGCTCATCCCTGACCAGAATATCAGAAAGGAGGACATTTATGGGATGGATGAAAGCGGGTTCCCACCATCAGACCAGGGAACACAACGTGTACTTGGCCGCCGAGGCACGAAGGTCCAGCACAAGCAAGGGGGCGCAGATCGCGAGAATGTCACTGCCATCATAACAATCTGCGCTGATGGCACCGCACTTCGTCCGACTATCATCTACAAGGGGAAGAATATGCAAACGAAATTTGGTCAGAATAATGTCTCCGAGGCATCGTGAGTCACGCACTTCAATGAACGGGGCCGTTGCTAACACGACATCAGGATCTGCGTCTCCGAGAATGGATGGACTGATGGTGGGATCGCACTAGAATGGCTGAAAAAGGACTTTGATCCACAGACAAGAGAGAAGGCAGGGGGACGTACGCGGGTGCTGATCCTCGACGGACACAGCTCACACCACTCCCTCGAGTTCCTCAAGTGGGCGGCGGACAACAACATCATAATCCTGGGCTATCCACCCCACTGTACTCATGCGTTGCAGGGCCTTGATGTTGTATGCTTCGCGAGGATGAAAGTGATCTGGAAAGAGGTGATACATCAGTTTGAAGAACTTAACCGACGGAAGGTTGGAAAGGCCGACTTTACAGAGCTATTCGGGCGGGCGTACCTGCGCGCGTTCACGGAGAGCACCATCAAGGCTGCCTTTCGCGTCACCGGAATATTTCCATTTGACCCCACCGTTATCAAGCCCCAACAGATGAAGCCAAGTGAGGCGACATCTATTAAGGGTGCTTTCCCGCTTGCCCAGCCAAGCCCTGTTCGTGCTGTCATGGCGTCCTTCCATCACCATGTCCCAACTGCGTTTGACGTTGATCCCGACACCCATGTGCCTGTTGGGGAAAGTGGCAGCCAGTCAGCGACACCTCAGCGCCGCGCAAGAGACCCGATGATAGATCCAGCCCTTTACACACCTTCAAAACGCATGCGGATGATGACAAACACACTTGCTGGAACATCATCGGGCAGCTTTCTTGTATCCAAGGATGCTGTCACGTCCAAAAGCCGGGTTCCCGCACCCGTTCTCGAGGGTCCTCCAGCAATCCCATCTCCCGACTGGTCACAGCTCTCACTCACGGATGAAGACCTGAATAGAATGTCCAAGAGTGAGCTGATAGAAGCAGGGAAGATGATGCGGCAAAACCTTGGACTGGCCAGCCAGCACATCGTTGCTCGGGAGGGAATCATTGAATCCGCACATGCCACCTTGGTCCTTCAAAATGTCTTTGTGGAGAGGCAGAGTCAGGCTCTGAATGCAAAGGAGAATAAGAAGAAGCCCAACCGCACCAAGATTTCCATGGGAGGACTTGGCCGCCATCTCACGAGCACCGAGTGGATTGAGAAAACAGCACAGGCCAGCCGTGAGCGGGAAGAGGAGGCTGCTGCAAAGGCTCAGAGAGCTGGAGACCGGGAGGCTGCAAAAGCTGCAAAGGAGGTGCGAGAGCAGCGATGGAAAGAGATTCAGGAGGAGCACAAGGTGGCGGTTGCCTTCGATGTTCGGCACTGACCTGAGCAACACGGTCGACAAGGCTCGCCACTGTTGCAAGTCTTCGATCTGCCAACGAGTAGAAGAGGAAGCGGAAGCACGAATAGGGGAGGATGAAGGGTCCGCAACAGAACGACGGTGGCGAGGGGTATGAGGGGTACGAGGGGTGCGATGATGGTGGGGAGATCTATGAGATGTAGATACCTTGGGAGGGGCATCGAGTGCAGCAATCTCTGCCCTCGCCTCCTCCAAGGTCTTGATTCCAAGCTTGAACATGTCCATAATCTGCGTCTTCTGTGCGATGATCAGGTTTTGACGACGGTGTTCCGCTTGCGCTACAGCACGTTCCCTCGCAAGCTCGATGTTTTCCCTAACGGAAATTAGTACTAGTATTAAATGATACGAAGAAGCAGAGACTCACCGGGAAGCGTCCATAATCACATCCTCTAACGAGTGCTTTTTGGGAATGTGTTTAAGGGTCTGGCGGGCCTTGTCCATCGCGTTGGTGAGGTCCCCAAGTTTCGCCCCCTTGGAGGATTTGGGGGCATTGGTGCGGTTCCCCCCCGTTTGCTGGGTCTGGAGTGCCTCGATGCGACGATTAGTGCTGACCACACGTGGCAACGAATCGGGGATGTTGTTTTGAGTCGGAGAAGCGGGGAGAGGGGTAGCAGCATGACCCAAAAGGCAGGGATCAATCACAGCATCTTCGAAGACTTGAGTGGCTGGGGGATTGAGTTTCTGATTGTGGACGATCCTACGGCTATTTGGACCAATCCCGGTCGTTATGAGGGGGGGTACAACGTTGGGGTGTGTGCTGAAGAACTTATGGAGCTCCGAAAAGAAGGGGAACTCGTGGTTAAGTTGTTCTGGGATAAGGTCAAGAAAACAGGCAATTTTCTGCAATATGATGATGCACCTCAGAGATTCACTGCTGCCGCAGGGGTATCGTGGTGCGGGCCGTCCTGGGGGATGTAGTAGTCGAGGTATTCATGGCCCCCACCCACACCTGCCTCCTCTGGAGCGCCCAATCCCCCACCGGTAACATGAAGATGTGCAGCCTTTTCCTTGTAGATTTTGCACAGACTATTGACAGTTAGTATGCATAAAGGATGGTTATAGGCGGCCTTACTCCTCGGTCTTTCCCTTGACACGACTCCCGAGAGTTTTCGCATAAAGTTTGAAGTCCTCTGGAAACATAGTCTCCGCAATGCACTCAAAGACAGTAATTTTGCGGTCACCCGACGTGTTCTGGACAAGGATGAGTCAGACTTCATGCAGAATGAATGGTGTAGGTCGTGCTCACCTCTTTAGGGTCCTGTTTTCCAAAGAGAACTACAAAATTCTCCGGCTTTTGAAGCTCCTGGAGAAGCGTCCAAGTCAGCGCACCTTCATTCACAGACCACGGGAGCGGGGGCAGTTTTAGCAGTTTTTCTTTGTGGGCAGCCATGGTAGATGATATTAAAGAGATATTAAGAGTCCGAGTCGAAAGAGAGTGGTATGTCGCGCAGTGGCGACAAAGAGACAAAAGGTATGATTGCAGACAACACTTCATGACAAGCTGCAATTTTGACCTGGGCCCTTAGAAAAGCAGGATTAGGCATGAAAGTAGGTATAGTTTGTATGTAAAATTTTCGTTTCAAAAAAATTGGGAGGGGCCATAGTGTGGGGAAAAAAAGCGCAAAATCTCGAACAGAAGTTTCAAAATATAGTGTACCTATTTCGCCATCTTCCTGGCCTTGCCCTTGCCGAACACCACCCCTCCGGCGGATGGTGGGAACAAGGCAGAGGCAAAGTCCCTTGTCAACAAGCTCCTCGACCTGCTCGGGCACTGGCTCTTCCTCCTCGTCTGCCAACTCGTCGGACGAAGACAACTCTATTTCTTCCCCAGAACGGGCAGGTGGATCTGTCCTGATTCGCTTGAGAGGAGCACCAGGGAGAGAGATAATTTCTTCGATGTCATCGTCAAGGGAGAGTGCGCAGGCTCGTTTCTGCTGTGCAAACATGGTGGCGACGGTGCGCGGAGCTGGGATTGAGCGAGAGGCAGCGAGAGGCGGTTTGGGGGCAGAGGAGGTGGCAGAGGGAGCCTCTGTTGCGTCAATTGCAGCCAACTGGCGGCTCAATTAATCTTCCGAGATGTGGAGAGAACCCGAATTTGTGTCCCGGAGTTTTTTCTTCTTAGCTTGCACGATCCTTGGATGTCCATGAACGCCATAGGCTCCCCTGTGAGTGCCTGAAAGTGGTGATTAACCCCACGTTCAAATTCCATAGCAAAGAAACGCGCCTGCATTTTTATTCAATGCCCCGCCTTCTCTATTCTCGGCACTTTGCATCTCAACGGCACAGTGCTTGGCAGCGGCCTTCTCCCGCTTCTCAAGCCGCCTCTCTTCACGCTCGTCATACGTCCGCGGCTTGGGCTGCGCTTCCAAGGCCTCGAAATAGTCGTCTGACTCCATGTCGGATTCTGTGTCAGTCTCCCACAGATTGTCCACGTTGTCTTTAGATCACTTTTGGTGTTCCCAGAGGTAGGCTGAGATGGGGCGAACATCCCCCCAGTGCCCCTGTGCTGGTGAGAGGCGCTTTGGGCGACCCTCGGCATGGTGCGGAACGAGGAGCAGACGCTGGGCAGGATTGATGGCGGTGCACAGCCACCAGTTATGACCGGCCTGAACCGAAAACGCAAAATCTCGATGTCAAAAAGTATATTTTCATTTTCTGAACTTTTGCTCTGGGGGATCTATAGTGGGCCTTTCCATAGTGCTGTTTACACAGTAACTAAATGTCTAAGTAGAAACCAGAGGAACAGTACCTACTACTTGAAGCTTTGTAGCTGAGCTTTCAATGTCTTCAATTAGTTGTTTAATTAATTACCAATTTGATACCAATGTTGCAATTTTCTGGGTGCGGGTTGCATTGTAGCATCAGGGTCACGGCCAAATATGCATGTGATGTGGAACTGTAAGAGGATATATGCAATGGGGCAGTGAGTTTGTTGGAATAGCTATCAGAGATTATCCACCACTGTCCGAATTCGGTGGCCACGAGAATCTGAAAGGAAGACTAACTTGGGTGGTCAAGAGAGTGGTATCAATATCTGGAGTATACTGGAAAAGACCTAGATGGTCTGTCAGGGTTGGTAAGATATTCTTTGTAGAGGTAGGATGGCCGTGTAAGCGGAGTTTGAAATAAGTTACTTTCAGCACGCGTGGGAAACCTTAAGTTAACTTGCGGCACGGCTGCCGAAAGGGCCAAGTAAAGTTAAAGTTAGTTTACATAAGTTTCTTTTTACGCACTCTATCTACTGTGGACACGGGTAACGACTCGAGAGGGCGCATCACCTAGCTGCCGCCACCAAAATTTAGTGGCCAAATTGGCTGGAGAAAAAAAATTCAATTAAGTGTACCTCTGAGTAGATTCCGGAGCCTACTTTGTGCATTATATTCACCCCCAGCGGTCTGCAACAGCGGGTTGACAGCGTGTATCGTTTGATCTGATGGCGGCAAACGATAATCAAATCTCGATTAGATTAATTCCGCTTACTGTAAACATCAACACTTTGCTTGTCAGCCGCATGAATCTCAACCCTGGAGGGAAACAAGCACACATGTGCAATGGTTGGTGGATGTATGGCAGTGTTCGCAAGGTCCAGAAGATAGATTATGCTGCAGATCATCCAGGATTTCCAGGCGAGCCAAAGGGGATGAAGGCAATTCTCGAAGAACGTGGCCTTTGGCCCTCAGGAAGATTCGTGAAGGAGTGCAAGAAAGGGCTGCACACCGCGGCCCGTGAATGCTGTGCAACGCGGCTGTTAGAATTGTAGCCTGACTTCCTCGAGCAACGGTCAATGGTGGCAGAAAAAATCGAAGCAGCAGGTCATCTATTTATCTTCTGCCCCAAATATCGCTGCGAGTTCAACTTTATCGAGTTCTTCTGGGGTGTCGTCAAGAAATACCTCCGTGACCACTGTGACTACAGTTATGAGGGGTTGAAAACAAACATGCCGGCTGCACTTGCCTCCGTTCAACTCTCCGTGATTTGCAAATGGGAGCATCGCATTATTCGTTGGATGGAAGCTTATCACAATTACTTGGGGCAGAAAGAGGCTTAACGGGTGGTTCGTGCCTTCAGTTCGACTAAATACACCTCCCACCGTCGTGTTTTCGAGCGCGCTGCACGGCAGTTCGACCAGTAGAACTCTCCTGTAATTTAGCGTCATTTTAAGCCTACTTACGACTCTGACGACCAATTTTTGAATATATTCGAGAATGTGGCCAAATTGGGTCTGGAAGAAATTTCGAGCTCACTCAGTTTTGATCCAATCGAAAATCCCTAGTTATCTTCCTACACTCAAAAGGAACACTTCTACTAGACGGATAAGAAATATATGTTTTTTTGAGCCCGGAAATTTTCAAGCACGTGGTGATGGCAGCTAGGTGATGCGCACCATAGCTCTGATGGCTGAGTCGATCCCGTGTTGCCCAGAATTTGAGCTATGTTCGACAACATCCCAGGCTGCTAAAGTTGGCCAGTAAAATCCCATAAATCCACACAAGGTACCTTCTATGTCCTGAAGACCATATGGAAATTTTCAAGGCCACCGTCCAGAGCTTGGAGTTTGGGCCGATATCGACCGAGATGTGTCCCTAATGGCCTAAGTGGTGGCTGTGATCCTGGCGCATCAATTGAAGCGCATTTAAACCCGACACACCAATTGAATCGTGCAAATTGGATTTCTGACCACTGTGCACGCAGTTTTGCTTCAATCTGGCCTGTACCAGAGCCGCTGCGTGCATGCAGTGTTGCCTCGATCTGGGAGCTCCAGTACAAGTTCCGGTACGAATGGCTGGTGAAATGGTCTTCGAAGTCCATCAGGTACGATGCCACTTGTTGTTCAGAGAGCTCTTGTTGAGAAATCATTGCATACGCGCACTTTTGAAGCATCTTCTTCGCTCGGACGGTCAAATAGGTCTCGAAAGGATTGATGTCTCCCAACTTCTTAACTGCCAACTCCAACATCGAGAATGCGACATGTGTTTTCAATTGTGACTTCGTAATATAGTCTGTGATATAATACAGGATGCCCTTTGCTGATGCTCCTGAACCAATGAATTTACATGTAATGTCCATATTGCAACGCATTGCTTCCAGGATTGTAGCATTGAAATTATTTACAAGCCCGTCGAGGCATCTTAGGCAGAGTTCTCCAGTTTCCGGGTCAAATGAGCTTTCGGCTCGAAAATTACTTTCATCCGGATCAAATCGGCAGCTCTTCGGCTCTGGGGGCCCACGCCAATATTTAAAGCATGTGCGTGAATGATCATGGCTCTGGCATTTCTCAACCAGGTTAGTTGTCTTGTCTCTCTCTTCAATTAGCAGTTTCTCACTGTTGACTCAGACCACTGTGCTTGCCTGATTCTAACAGGTTATGGGCCCCGGCTTCTAGGTCTTGTTGGAATCTGAACGGCGGGGTGAACCGCTCGTGGAGGACGACTGAGAGGCGTCTAGCCCGAGATTACTGAGGGAAAACCGTTGTATTCGAGGTTCTTCTTCGATAGCGAAATGGCTATCGAAGGGCTGCTACTTATACAAGATGATCGGGCCGTAATCGTAATACTAGTGGAGTCAGCGGGGACCTATCCGAGAGCCGTTTAACCGGCCGAAGGATGCCGTGTTTCTACGAAGTAATTACGGGCGGACTAATTGGTCATGGGTCACGGTACAATAATATCCATATATGTAATGGTCCGAGATAATCGCGTGAGTGGATACCAACCTAAACACCGAGCTGGAATCCCACGTTCAACACTCCCCCGCGACCTGTGGTCACACGGAGGTCGAAGAGCGCCCGCGAAGGCGTTTGTCTCGTCGCGATTGCTGGGAACGGCGGCGTAATTCCGTGGCGTCCGCAGCGATAGCTGCGTACTCCATGGGAATTTGCGCGGCCATGTAGGTTGAGCCGGTGACACGCGGAAGGGGGGGCGCAGTGGGGATAAGAGCGTGCGCAGCTTTCGTCGCGCGTGCTGTCCGTGAATTCTGCGCTCGTCATCAGAACTGGAGTCCGAAGCTGTACACCGCTTCGATTTCTTGGCCTGGCAAACTTCAGACTGAGCGTATGTTTTTGAAAACTATATGAGCAGAATCACACGACAATTCCTCAGGGCATGACGTCCTCAGAATCATACCGCCGGTAGTAATTATGATATATTATTTTGCGTGTTTTGCGGAGATCATCTCTTGTGTCGTGATTTGAAGGTTGTGTGGGATGTTGTATGGCTCTAAAAACACTTATTTGGATGGCGGAGGGCACATCGTCCTCGTAATTGAGGTATGGCACCCGGAGCGCGTGAACAGTGGACTTGAAGCTGTGAAATATTCCTACAGTCTAGGCCTTATATATCTGTGTGCTCTATCCTCCAGCGAGTGAACCAATTGTCAATATTCTGACTTTCAAGTGTTTTCGAGAGATTACACACCTCAGATCAACTCTGTGCATCCCCGTCCGGCGACGCGACATGTCCCAATGTGATCACAAGCGCGGTCACGTGCCCGGAATCGTTGTGATCGAGTTGTCTCGCGGTGCTGTACAGGGAGTACAAGAGCAAATCCGAGCCGTGGGACTGCTCTAGGACACTCAATAGAATGATAATGGGCAGTTTCCCAGCTCATTCAATCATAGATCACACAAATACACAGAGCCTGAGCTGTACCTATATTCTGCTTGTTCAAGTCCACTGTTCACACGCTCCGGGTGCCATGCCTCAATTACGAGAACGGTGTGCCCTCCGCCATCCAAATAATTGTTTTTAGAGCTATACAACATCCCACACAACCTTCAAATCACGACACAAGAGATGATCTCCGCAAAACATGCAAAATAATATATTATAATTACTACCGGCGGTATGGAAAGATTCTGAGGACATCATGCCCTGCGGAATTGTCGTGTGATTCTGCTCATATAGTTTTTAGAAACGTACGCTAAGAATTGAGGTCAGAACAGCTGTTCTGGCTGAAATGATCAAAAACAGCTCAAAAAGGAAAAAAAAAATCGGCCGCGCCCTAAGTTCCGCAAAGAGCTGTAAGGGTTATTACATAAGGTTTAAGGCCTTAACCAAAAGCCTGACCCTTAATAAGGCCTTAAGATCGAACACTGAATTTAGCCGAGCATGGGAAATTGAGATCAAAATTTATAGCGCAACTTGAATGGTACGGTGGAGGGTGAGCGCACGAGCAGATGGTGTCGCTAGCTAAGACACGAGGTGATGCTATCTATTTTTTTATTTTTTTTGGAGCGTTTGGGATAACAAGATCAAAGTCTGCAGAAGCATTCTGAGTCTGTCCGCTTGTGTTGCTGGTTTTGGGCCAGTCATGCCGGTGAGTTTTGTCCAGGAGGAAATGCCATTACGCACTATTTTTTACCAGTGTGGGACTCTGGCCTTCGAGAATATTTATCCTATACCATTCATTGGCCACATACCCACTAAAACCCCCTCTGTGAGTGTCCAATCATCCGGCAGAGCATCCTCATCCATAAGCAGACCACTCCAGGTGTTCAGCACCATGTCTTTCTTCAATGCGAGTGGGCCAAATTTAACTTTGTTCGTGAGAATGCGGTCGCGTCGTAAGGCCGAATTCACGGCTGTAAGCCATCGGTTGTGGATGCTTGCTGGACTATGGGTTGCACCTTGATTTTTTATGACACGATTCACGCGGAGGTTCCAAATGAGATGCCAACCCACTGATACTAAAATTGCAAACAGTCTCCCTTTTTCAGGTAACGCACGGCCCCTCGGAGACCCAAATTTCACCAGGTTGCAGCCCAAGATCAATCCCCAGTTCAGGGTTGGCCAAGTATCATATTTTTCAACCATAGCTGTTGCGAGAGGGCCCAAATTAACTTCTGTTCTGGTGAGTTGCACTCCAGCGCAATGTGCTCTAAGCTCTCGATCGTGTCGCACACCTGGCAGGTCCCATTTCGCTCCAGGTGCTCAACATGGGACCAGAAACTTCCCACTCTGAAGGTGTTATGAATACATTTCCAGTAAAACTCCCGCGAGCGTCGTTGCAGAGTGGTGGATCGTATCGATTTCCAAATGATTGAATCAGATGGTGTATATGCATATCTCGTCGTCTACAGCGCATCGAATACGGTCGAGATTCACAAAAGTGAATTTTCGCCCGTAGGGAGCATATAATATTTGTGAACACTCTTTGAGATCCCCGGGACCCCAGTGTCTATCTCGACTGGATGTACTATTTCTTGGGATAGAATCTTGGCTGGATTTTCGGAAACCTTCTTGAATTGAGTTCTCGCAAATCTCTCATTCAACATGGCCACAACGGCCTTCAAAACTCGGAAGTTAGCGTCCAGGAGGTCATTCTCGTAATGTTTCCTCTCCTTCACCAAGACTCCTGCTAAGTATTCAGATGAGAAGGTTGATGGCTTCTTTCGCTTAACCACATCACTGTCCAAGATCCAGAGATCAATCACCTCTTGCCAATGGCGGCGAAACGCGCAGTAATGATGTTACCCCACCAACACTCCAACATTCATATGACTAAGTGACGTAAGGAAATGATCGCCGTGGGTGTTTTTAAAACCGACTCGGAGGAGAAACAAACATATGATTGCAGTCAGAACTTCGTGACAAACTTTGGTCCCGATTTGGGAATTGCTACTGTTGCCTCAGTTTTGTATGAGACATTGAGGTGTTGCGTAAATAGCACCACAAGAAGCCCCTTTATAGATCCCCCGGAGCAAAAGTCCCAAAAGTTTTTAAAAAAAATTACCACGAGAGATTTTGCATTTTCGGTCCGGCCCGACCATAGCCGGTGGCTGTGCTCCACCATCAATTTGGCCCGTCGCCCTCCCCGGGAGCGTTCCAATACTCTCCCTAGTCAGCCCAAATGATCAGAGTAGTTTTTCTGAAAAAAAAAAAAAAAGACAAAAAATACCTGATATATGGTCTGATTTTACTCGCGCTATGAAAGCCGTAGGTGGGCCTTCCGGATTCGGTCAACCCAAAGCGGACGTTCCCACGATCCTTTTTGACAGCTCCATCACGGCGCGTCAAGGCACTCTGGCGCGTCGCGTCCACCCCGCGCGTTACAAACCCCCTCATGGCCCACCAAACACGCCTGCTCCTCGCCGAAATCCCCTCTCATCCGCTACAAACCGCACGTCGGCACTCCCCCATCCACAACATCCATCCCTCGAACCTGGATCTCCTCATGGCGCGACACTTCAGCCGACCCATTTCTACTCAACTCCTATTCAATTTGGCTCCGTAGGAACCCCGGAAACTCCATTCAGCTATTCTCCGCCACGTAAACGGAAGCGTGTCGAAGTCGACGAAAATACTCCTGCTTCTTTGGCTTCGGAAATCTCCGGCCCATCTGCAAAGCGTCAAAAGAGAGCATCCCCGCGTACGACTTCCCAAAAAATTGAAGCAGTTCTTCATGCCATAAAGGAGCAAAACTGGACCTTCCCTTCTTTTTTGTATCACATATTCCAAACCAAAGACGGCAAGGGCAAGCCCGTATCTCGAAGTACCGTTCACGCGCAGATGGTTTCGAGATTTCTCGGCGGGCGGGCCGAGAACTCTGTTTCTGACATCCTCGCAGCATGGATGGCAAGTCCGGATGGAAGAATTCCTGCCCACTCGCCGAATCGAAGCCTCATGTATTCAACCTCCATTCCTTACACCATGATTAAACCTGTCTGTGCTGCTCTCACCTCTTTTGCAACGCAAATCATCGATTTCTCGTGGTCTTAAGACATTGGAAAGCTCGCAAGTGACTTGTTCGGATGTTTTCAACATCTGGATTGGCCTTGGAATCGGATTCAAACAGGTTTTTAACGATCCAGGTATGTCCAGTCGCCAGTAACATCTTTCGCCACCTCTCATATTCAACCAGAAAATTCCATTTACAAATTTCAGAAAGAGACCTTTGATGTGTACAACCGTCGCTTTTCTATTTTCATGAACGACTGTACCGACGGCATGTTCATCCTCTCGTACCTGCTGGATCCCGGTACGAAATTTGGCCGCTTTTTTTTGCTCCTGACTAAACAGAACAGTTTATTACGACGACGGTGCTTTGAGACTAGTACTTCCACCTCGGCAGAACATCAGCAAGGGAACGGCGTCTGCTCTGGTTACTGCTATTTGCGGAACTTAGGGCGCGGATCAATTTTTTTTCAAAAAATGATGATTTCAGTATAACACTCATAACTCCCTCAATTCTTAGTCTTTTCTCTTGATTTCAACACCATTGTACTTGTACACAATGCCCCCGCCTGCATGCACCCCTGGATGTGGGATGATTATATAATTTGTACCATATATGGTAAGTCACCAAATTTTGCATATATCACCTCCCGTACAAACATAAAGAGTCTGGGCATCGTGATATCTTCGCACATGTCTACTAATATATATATCCAGCTGCAGGCATATTCAAAATTTAGATATCAGAGCCCCATATGGTGCTGGATATGACCCAGTATATGTAGGTCAACGGTGTACCATAACAACAACATATATACACAAATGGGCTCCCAGGCGCCTGTATATCATAAAAAAGATATATATTCCCAGATATCCAATGTTTTAATTACCTCCCTCTCTCTTCCGCACCACCACTATCCCGCAATCGCCCCCGCTTCCCCCCGCTCAAATATGCTCGCGAGACGATCCCCCGACGGAAGAAAACCCACTGGAAAGCGACCGTACGGCGTTGTGGCAACCCCGGTTTTTTTTTTTTTTTTTTTTTTTTTTTTTTTTTTTTTTTCTTTGTTTTACATCCGTTGTGCCTAGGGCATATGGTAGATGTAGGACTACTTGATAATCGTAACGAGACCGTTTTACTACGCGAAATCAAGCTGATTCGTAACTTTGCGCGTCGCGACGAGGCGACACGTCAAGCGGAACTTCCGCTGCCTGGCAGTGCCAGTAAAGAGATGGGTCATTAAGTCGTCATGGATGTGGGGAGGATGGCAAGGGAAGTCGGGCGGGATCTAATCGTCTGGGGGTTCAATCGGAGGGAAGTCGCCGAAAACAGAGTGAAATCTGCGCGTGCATTGGACGTAAGCGAAGAGGTCCGGGATGCGCTTCGGGTCGTTCAGAAGATGCCTCGGGTACTGGTTTCTGGGGCTGGCAGCATATAAAGCTCGTCTAGCGTAGTCGTGCGCCGGGCAAAAGAAAAGGAAATGGGTGACTGTCTCGTCAGCCATCTCGCAGCACGGGCAGTTCGCTGACGGCGACTTCTTGAGACGGAACAAATGACTAGCGAGTGGCGCGTGTTGGGAGCGTAGCTGGAACAGCAAAGACGCATGCTTGCGCGGTAGCCCGTTCGTGAGCTTTCGGAACTTTGGTGATGGCAGGCTGGCATCTATATCTTTGATGCGGAGGTAGCGTGGCGACCTCCTGAGCCCCTTTCTCGCCGCTTCCTGGAGAATACGAGCGTGCGCCAGCACCAGCGCTGACCTACTGTAGGGCAAGACCGATGGAACCGCGGTGGGCCCGCCGAAAGTGCCTTCCAGAGCCGCACGCTTGGCCGCCTCGTCAGCCGCCTCGTTTCCGGGAATGTCGACGTGCCCGGGGGTGCAGTCGAGTCGTAGGCCAAAATCGCGGTGCGTAGTCTTCGCTTTCCTCAGTGCGCGGTGAAACAAGTCCCAGATATACCGTCCTGTCCCAGTCTTCGCGTTCGTCGCGGCGCATAGCGCCGAAGTGTTGTCCAAACCCAGGGGTATTGTCCCCTCTATCTCCGCATCCATCTCTTCTTCCAGGCACTCCACTGCCAGCACCTCACCTATCCCTTCAGCCTCGTACACTCCATACCGCGTCGCTGAGCCCAATCGCATACCCTTCTGTCTCTTCACCACCCCGTCCACCATCAGCACCCTGGCCGCGCCGACCTTACCTTCGATGAGCGAGCCGTCCGAGAACAGCTGCACTCTCGATGGCTCAGCCAGCGCCAACTCCTTGGCCTTCTCCTTCGTCTCCGCAACGCGCACCTCCACCGGCGCCTCCCATCCAGCGGGCCTCCGAACCGCCCTAATCACCTCCACCTTCCCCTGCCGCACATCCTTGTACGCCGTCATCAAGAAGTGCAGGGGGGAAGGGTGCTTCTTCACATGGCCATAGCGCGCGACGTTCTTCACCTGTGCGTAGAGGGGGTGCGACACCGGCAGCGTCGCGTACCGCACTGCAGCTTTCTGGAGCAGCCGATCGATGACGAGATGCATGGGGAGGAGGTCTGCGTGCGCGTCCAGTAAGTCGCCCGGCGAAGAAATCATCCCACCCAATATTAATCTCACTGCCTTCAGTTGGATGGAAGCCAGCTTCTTCACCGCCGCCCGTCCGTCCTCCCTCCTGTTCCGCCCCTTCTCCCTCTGCCGAGTCGGCGCCAACCACACCTCTGCCCCGTACAACATCCTCGGCACGCAAATGGCGAGATACAGCCGCCGAACGTGCGCAGGTCCCACGCCACCGGAAACCCGCGCAATCCGGCGGAACTGCACTATCCACTCGTGCCCCCTCGCTAACGCCGCCGCCGCCTGATCCCGGAACGTCAAGTTCTCATCCAGCCACAGCCCCACTAACTTCACAGCCTTCGACGGTTTCACCACCACACCGTTCAATACCAACTTCGGCCGTTCCTCCTTCACCCACTCGAGCCGCCCTGTGAGCATGTTGCGCACCTGACGTTGGCGCTGCGAATAATGGCAGACTTGATCCTTGGCCGCCCCGAACGCGCTATTGTGAGTCGTCGCACAATCATCCACCCCCCCGTCTTTCTCAACGTAATCCTCTGTCATCTCCGTAGTCTCCCGCAGCGTGCGCCCGATCGCAAGGACATGGTAGTCGTCGATATATATCCCTGAGTCTATGTCGTCGACTCCCACGTCCAAACGCGCTAGCGGTGAATTGAAAAATTTATAGAGATTGACTGACTGCGGGTCCCCTTGATCCAGTCCATCCCTTATCGCAAACGCCTCCGAGACGAAGTCGTCGAAGATAAGCCGCGTCGTTCTGCCATCGAACCTCCGCATCATCCAGTCGGTGTGTTCCTTTGAGACTCCGGCCATCCGCATATTGTGTACCACCCGCGAGAGCATCGCGCTCGGGAACGCCCCCTTCACATCTCGGAGCAGGAGCGTCGCCACTTTCTTCCCTCTCCACGCATCCTTGATTTTCTTCACCAGCCACTGCACCATGTCCACCCCCGTCCTCCCCGGCCTTCCTCCCCAGTGGTTATTCGGCAGCATACCGTAGAATTCAGCGTTGGTCGACAATTGAAGGTTCTTCCCCGCATTGCGCAGCCTCGCGTGGCCATGCGACAGGATTAGCGGTCGATGTGCACCTACCGCCGAGTAATCCGGCTTCCCCGGCTTCCACCCAACGATGGTCTCGGTGCGTTTCCAGTCCGCTGGCTCGTGTCGGTAAACGTCTAAGGCCCGAAATATTTTCTGCAGCCGAGGAACCAGCAGTGCCGCATTAAACTTGTATACGCAATTCGGGAAAGACTTGCTGCGGGTGGCCTTCCCGGGTTTCATCTTCGCAATAACCTGCTGGAGCTCGACCTCGGACAGCGAGCGATACTCGTAGAGCGGCTCCGGGTAGACCGTGTCGTCGGCGGGATCCGTCGCGCCTGGACTGCGCGCCGGGTAGAACTCTCTCACCATCCACCTGCTCTTCCTCTCGTTCGTTGTCGCAACCTCCTCCCGTCCGTCTACCTTCCTCTTCAAGTCCGGCACCCTGGTCCGACCCCCGTCCGTCGGGCCATGTCTCATAATCCTCCCTACCGCCCACACGTCGCTCCCCTCAACCTCCTCTAGCCATTCCATCCAGCACTTATCCCGGGCTTTCCTCAGCCTCGCGGAGAAATCATTCCTCACGCGTCGAAACTCCTCGTGTATGGGCGCCTCGGGCACATCGCGTTGCCGGTACGACTTGCGCGCGAGCTTCTCCTTCTCCCTCTTGAATCCGGAGAGCTCCTTTGTCCACCAACGCTTGGAGTGCGGGCTGATTTTGCTGACTTTCACGTGCTTGCCTACGCACCTCAACAGCGCCGCGTCTAGCGCCTCGATTGCCGCCTCCACCTCCTCCACGCTCGCGTACCCATCCACTTCGCCCAGCCGCCCTAGTTCCGTCTTCAGCTCCTTCCCAAACTCTTCCCAATCAACCTCCCTCCAGTTCAGGCTCTCTTCTACCACCTTCGTCGGCGGGACGAGATCCATTTCCATGATGATCGCGAAGTGGTCGGACTTGCCCGGTGTGCGTGCCGGAAACGCGTCGCAGGAGATGAAGTATTCCAAGAAGTCCCTGCTGCAAAAGACGTTATCCGGGCGCGTCAGATTCCCCGTGCCCTTCGCTCTAAGGGTCGGTACATCCTTTGGCAATGGCATTTCCATGCGGTATCTGCCTAGCAACTGCAGCAGCGGGAATACTGCCTCCTCTGCTTCCGGGGTGAATAGGTGCGCATTCTGGAACTCGTCCCACAACGGGCTGTGACGATTGAAATCTCCCAGCCAGACATAGAATGTGCGCCCGCGCCCCGGCGTCTGCGCCCTCCATTTTGTCCGGTTCACGCCTTGACCGAATTTACGTCCCGGTAGACCGTTTTACACGATATCGAAATTGGTCAATTCAACCCAGCTTAATCGCCAGTGATCACTACTTAATTTCCGTCCAATTGACATGCCAAGCAGATGAGCAGTATGGACCAGGAATATGGAACTTCCCTGTATATCTCCTCAAAACTCCGAAATTTATGAAATATATTTGCACTCGATCAAAGAAACTCTCAGAAGATCGGGAAGAGCTGAACAGCACTGGGCGGAAAAGCAGGCACAACATCCAAACTCTGTGGCACAAATACAAGGATGACTTGACTGCAGAAGGTAAAAAATGCTCCCGCTTGGTCAATGAAAGATCACGCCAAATTCATACATGGACAGTGCAGAAGCACCTTATTATCAATGATGAAGACATGCCTATTGAGGAAAAGCATCTTCAAATTTTACACCTGGAAGGAAAGATTGAAACCTATCTTAAAGAAGAGGCTGACCGCAAGAAAGCCCAGTCCGAAGCTAGATACGACATTGAGGGTGAAACTCTGAAAACTTGCCACTGGACTCGATCCACCAAGGAGTACCACCACCTCAGAAACACCATAAATGAATTTAAGAGAACAGATAATAATTCAACTGTACCCCGCTTTGAAACCCGACCAAAACAAATGGCGGAAATGGCCCGTAATTACCATGAGTCTGTCCAACGGGCCGATATCACAGAGGAGGACGATTATGGTCAAGTGATGTGCACTGAGGAAGTGCTTAACAAATGTGATGCACAATTATCCAAAGATGAGTATAATGAAATGGACAAGGATCTGACAGAAGAGGATGTATGAAGTGCTCTTAAACTATCTAGTAATGGCAGAGCCCCAGGAGTAAATGGTATCCGATACAAAATTTTCAAAATGATGGACATTGAATACAAAAATCTAAAGACAAACCGGGAGCTTTCAACATCATGGGCTTCCTCGCAGACTTATACCGTGACATTGAACAATTTGGAATAGCAGATGGATGTAACTTTAACATGGGATGGCTGTGCCCCGCATACAAAAAAGGAGACACAGGCCTCATTAGCAACTACAGACCTATCACACTATTAAATACAGACTATAAACTTATGACAAAGGCTTACTCTATGCGATTAATGAATGTTGCCCCCTCTTTGATAAGGCCAGACCAAGCCGGTTTCATGAAAGGGCGGAAAATTGAGGACCAGGTCAAATTAGCTAAATTCCTGCCTAACTATGCCGAAGTGGCAGAAGAAGATGGGATACTTGTTGCCCTTGACCAAGAAAAGGCATATGACCGAATTAACCATGATTACCTCCTGCGTGTCCTAGACCATATGCGCTTCCCTCCCAAATTTTCAAAGACACTCAAAAGTTTGTACACTGATGCCAAAACCATAGTTATGATTAACGGTGAACTAAGTGAACCATATTGTTACCAGGGGTGTACGACAGGGAGATCCCCTCTCCTGTTTGTTATTCAATCTGGCTATCGAGCCTCTTGCATGTCTGCTCCGGAAATCTGATATTACATAAGGGAGTAATCATTCCCGGAACAAACAAGAATCTGGTGTTATCACTTTTTGCTGATGATACAACAATTTACCTGAGATCCACTGACTCCATCGAAACTCTCTGGGGTATTCTGCGCCTCTGGTGTGCTGCATCAACTGCGAAGTTGAATGAACACAAAACAGTACTTCTGCCCATTGGGAGGCCCTCATATTGTCAGAAAGTCATAAGAGAAAGACGAATTAATGATCAATGCCGAATTGGTGCGATCAGCGAAACTATTAGAATTGTCCCCGACGGCGAGAGCTGCCGTATGCTAGGTGCATGGGTTGGAAACAAAATCGCTTATACTACACCATGGCCCTCTGTGTTGGAGAAAATTAATGCAGATATCATGCGCTGGCAAATAACGCTCCCAGAAATGTCATATCATTAGCATGGTAATTGGACGTCGGACACAGTATCTGACCAGGTCCGGGATGGAGCTCGCGATCGCCTGCTTGACGATGGCCTCGTCTGACTTCCAGAGCTTCAGCTCCTTGTCATGCGCCTCGAGTGCGGTGATTTCGGCCGCGGTAGGCGGGCTAGCGGTGGTCGGAGCGACGGGAGCGAGGTGCGTTGCCTTTAAATGATCCGCTAGACCAGCGGCGTCAGCGGCATAACTGAAACGATTTTTATAGATGCTCCAGTTGGTGCCGTCGGTCTCGCATTTCGGAATACGGAGGAAATAATCGCTGAGCTTCGAGTTGGGGGATGACATGGTGTACGAAGAGAGGTTTGTTGAGTAGTAGATGTGTGTGGAGAATTAGATTCGGGCGGGGCCAAAACCTATAGAAGAAGGGACTTTAGAGCAATTCAGGTTGATGATCGGGCTTCAACTGAGCCCAGGATTTGGATAATTCCGGGTGTTTCCGAAAGCCAGCGATGTGGTAAACATGCCTATATCTTTGGATTGTGTCGCAGCAATTATGCATACACTAGATAGGTATTTACCAATTGGGATGAAGAATGGCCTGTGGTGCACCACAGGAAGGGGGGATTCAAGATATCTTTTTACTAGGCCCTATGCCTCAATATTCTCGTTCATTTGAGCCTAGAATGTCCCAAATTGGATGAGAATTGACCAAATAATACACAGTTCAAGGTGGGGTTGAACACAAACACCCCGAGTTTTGAAACACCATAATCTATTGAATTACACAATGAATATGGTACTGGCCAAAAGCTCCGGTTACGTGCTATCCGGCGCAACTTGAATTAACAGGATCCATCCAGAAATGAGTGGGAAATGAGCAGCAGAAGGTGGAGTGTTCAAGCTTTTCTTTTTATTCTATTTTTAGAGGACTGTCATCAATTTTGCAAACGGCTGTAATTACAGCTGTTTGCAGAACATAGTGGGTGACATCCCGCAAGGTAAATTTATGCTGGGGGAATATTTCGGAGGGATGTCGAGACAGCTATTATTCAGCAAGAAAAATTGATCCCGCAATAATGCAGGTGTAATTTTATTAGAATTTTACTATAAAATTTTCCTGAATTTCATGAGGTTTTCGACCCATTATCATTCTATTGAGTGTTCTGGAGGAGTCCCACGGCTCGGATTTGCTCTTGTACTCCCTGTACAGCACCGCGAGACAACTCGATCACAACGATTCCGGGCACGTGACCACGCTTGTGATCACATTGGGACGTGTCGCGTCGCCGGACGGGGATGCACAGAGCTTATCTGAGGCGTGTAATCCCTCGAAAACACTTCAAAGTCAGAATATTGACAATTGGTTCACTCGCTGGAGGATAGAGCACACAGGTCATCCGCTGGGTCTACCAGATAAATCTAGTTAATGCCGGGGAAGTTGTCCAGGGAGGAAATGCCATTACACACAAGTACCATAGTGTGGGACTCCAGCCGTAATAAATTTATCCTATCCCATTTCTTGGATCATTCAATGTCAATGGCTGTATACCCACTAAAACCCCCTTGAAATGACCTAAATTGCACAATAAATTCAATGTTCGCAGACCCGTGGTGTACCCGAAGGGTTTCGGGTCTACTAAAATTGGAACCCATACCCGTACCCGGGCCGACCCGACCCGGAAACCCGGTGGGTTGACCCGTACCCGTGCTCAACACTAGTTGTCTCTCGCGCGGCGGCAACCAGAGTCCTCCTCGATTCCCTCAGGACGAACACGGAAGTCGTGAACCTACTCCCGAAGGACTTTCATCTGAGGAAGCAGATAAATTCCGCTCCGACCGAGCAGCCCTTCTGGCACAAAACAAAAAGCGGTGCGAAGATGAAGGAAGGAGAGCCCTTGAAGACATCGAGTGGAGTGTTCTGCAGGCCAAGCTTCACTCCCTCCTGCCTGCACGGCATCAGCCGACTCGTTCTACATTCACCTCGGCTGACCTGGAACGCATCCTCGGTATTAAGTTGCCTACGTCGTCATCGTCTACCTCTCTTTCGGCAGCCCTGTTGTCAGTTGCGCCCCACATGGCGCAGTTGTCTGCCGGGGTCACTGCCGATCCTCATATTGAAGAGACCTGGAAACTCCGACGTGCATTTGCAGCCGACAAATCCCTCGACCTCGTCATCGACCTCATGCAGCTCCAAGCTCTCAACATCCTTCAAAGTCGTCAAAATTTTCTTCCCACATCGACAATTCGCGAAAATTTTCCTCCGCTCGGGGGATTTTGTCGGGATCTGGAACAGGCCTGCGCGCAATTTTGGGCCAAAATGTCGGGATTTGACACAGGCTAAACCCAAAAGAATTGCCCAATTTGTCGGGATTGGGATCAGGCATTTCGCCCTATTATCAGGGGTCCTGGGTTGATGGCAAATCGGTCGCGAGACCGATTAAAACCGAACATGCCGGCCGGCGAAACCCTTGGCAATGGAATGACCGATTTTTCCGAACCGCGACCTCCGGTATCAATCCATCAAACGAATCTAGACTGCCGATCGGCCGTTCGGCGATGTGCGCGATCAAAGAAGCGTGTTTCCGTGTCCTCCGTATGCTCGATTCGTACATGTTATTTTAAGCGGGCTTCTGTTCCTCGTGCTCGTCAAACAGGAACACATGAGTGACAAAGTGCACTCTTCTCCTCCCAAGATGCATTTCCAACTCCTTGAGACGCCTCGTGTAATCTGGCTGCTCTTACTCATTCGCCCAGTTGCAGTTTGGGCCGCCCCGACCATCCCCGGTTGCGTCAAAAACGACATCCGCACGACCTCAGAGGATGGGGAACATACAACCACAGGTGCTTCACGTTCTTGATTCGATATTTTTCCGCATTCTCATTGCTCTGCCTCCTGGCAGCCATCCTGAGGAACAGTATTTTCGCCTATACGATCAAGCCGATCCCATGCTGTGGGCATGAGCCTGTGATGACGGTCAACTTAAAGATGTTCGTCGCCAAATCCTGCGCGAATCCTGGTGGGTTTCATAACTGTTTTGTTACTATAGGTCGAATGAATCGGAGACCGGATATTGCGAAAGGGGCCAGAAGAAATCACTTCCCTCGACAGGAATTGTACCCTGGATCATCATAATCGTCGTCATACCACCACTGCTTTTTCTCTACTGTCGGGCCCGGAGATCCATCCACGTGCTACCATGTATCGAGGTGGCAGACATCACGTCGCAGAGCTCCCACGCCGTCGAAGAGGTCGCAGAGGCTGAGGAGGACAAAACCCTCCCACGCCGGTTGTGCCTCATCCTTTTTCTGCCTCTACTGGCTCTTCTCTCCGACGTTGGTCTTCAAAGAGCGCAGATCATCGTGACATTTCCACTCCCCGTCACATACTTTTATCTACTCTGAATCTACTATAGTATGGGCTTATCAAGATTTTTTGGACGTCGCTGATTGGTGCCGTATTAGGTGCGCTCAAAGTAGAATTCTGCGGCAGACGCAGATGATCATGTGGCCAGTGACCGGCCGTCACCGTTGGTAGATGTTTAGTCGTGTGTGCCTAAGCCCTCCGTGAATAGGAAATTTCTCGTCTCTTGTCTCTTCATCGCCCCCGGGCTTTATACCACCTTATCTACCTCGGAAACATGGCGGACAAGGGCATGTCATTTGGCGTTTTGATGGTGCAGTCACCGTGACTGTCATCCGTGTTGTCACTTGGCATGTCATTTGGGTTGTCATCTGGTCATCTCGCCATTGTGTTCCGAAACGGATATGTCCCAAAATGGAAGGTGAACATCAATTCTGAAGGATAATAACCGGAGCACATTTTGTCATATGGAGTGATTTTAAGACTCTCCCATATCTCCTAAGGATACTCTAATTTTCTGAGATGTTCCTATGGGACCCCCCATGTTTCCTAGTACTTACTACGCGAGTGAACCGATTGAGGCACGTGATAACGGAGCCGCCAAATAACCGCCAAATAACCGCCAAATAACTGCCTCTCTCCTACCACTCGAACGCGTCAACATCACCCGGATGCGCTTGTGACAGGACGCACCGAGTTTTGCCAAAGCTTTGGCAAAAGAATGATGGTAAGTTCTCAGCCACTGGCCGGCATGCCTTCGAGGAGAGGTGAGGCATGCAGATCAGGTGCTCGCTCCCTGATTGCGTGCCTTTGGAGTCGCTCCCCGCGCAGCTGGGGAGTTAGTAAGGAGGACACTCGTGGGACGTGCTTGCGCGCGTACGGATTCAGGAAGCGAGGGCGTACAGGATTGTGCACGCAATTGGCAAGGACGTGCGTGCGCCGTACGAACACCAGTTGTGTGGAGGAAGGTTTACAGGTGCGTCCGGCTGCTTTGAACTCCCATATTCGCATAATCATAGATTTGCATAGTATCATAGGCTTGCATACATGTTCGTAACCATAGGAGAATATACTTATTTTCCTCCTCTTTGCTTTCTTTGCGGGAGGCGGTTGGGACATGGCAGTTGTGGACAAAGAGTGAGACATCACATCTTGCAGCGAACAATAAGTTCAGTACGCGAGAACAATAAGCTAATTACGCGACGGTCACAGGTTTTAGTCACGTCGGTCCGAGTGCCGGACCAACCTGCGCAAATGACAGTCTCGATGACAGTCCGCATGACAATCAAAGTGACAGTCACGATGACTGCACATGACAAAAAGCCCGATGACATCCCCTTGTCCGCCGTGAAACTCATAATATCGACTTAATACTAGCCCATCCATGTCTGGCTGCAAAAATCTCCCGAAACTCGCCCAAATCACGTGGGCCACGGACGAGGGAGCTCTGACTTGGATTCTCCTCGAGAAGCTTCAAAAAAAGGAGAATTTCGTTGTTCTCTTCGGAAAACAGGACCCCAAGGAAGTGCGTACGCCACTGCCTATTACCTACGTAAAATCTGACACCCTTCAATCAAGAATACCTCCGGTGACCGTAAGATGACCGTCTATGAGCGGATCGCGCAGGAGATGTTCCCGGAGGAGTACAAGGATCATTCAATGATTATTTTGCTGATTTTATCGTGCTCGAGCGGCTCTTATCGATGTAAAAGTATGTGAAATGATCAATTAGGCCGGAAATGGTCATGGAACAAATAAGTGACGGCCGGTCACTGGCCACATGATCATCTGCGTCTGCGACCGGCCGCAGAATTCTACTTTGAGCGCACCTATTGTGGAGGCAGTCAACACTAAGGTGGAGAGCGTGGGAACCCAGCACCCTTACATAAGCCATTGTGTGACACTCTTATAAGGTAGCCTGCGGCCACATGCAACTGACCCCTCGTCACATCAGTCACAGCCGTCTATATCGGGAGAAATGATGCTCGTAAATGAAAGATAAATGTATTTAGACACTTCAAGGGCCTAAATGCCAAAAGCGCCTGCAACATTTTGTACCCATACATCACATGTGTGCTGAGAAAAATAACTGGCCCAAGAGGATTTGAACACGAAGACTACAGTTGCATTTGTCACAATGCATTAGGTCATAATGCATAATTGTCATAATGCATACACTTTTGTAGACTCGTAACCAGTCCCTACGTTGAGTAACAAGACACAGTAGTAGTGTGGAAGTTATTTGAGGCCAATCGGAGCAAAACTGAAAAAGAAAGAAAAAATATAAAGGTTACTCGAACGTAGGGACTGGGAGAACTTAGTAGGGGAAAGTGCCATTAGAAATGGCACGTGACAATAAAACTGACTTGGAAAATTTTCGACGTTAGGAATTTTTGACCGTTCCCAAATGAGATTCTGAGTAAGAGGAAAGTCACAGAAGTATTTGAGAAAAGGGTCCCTGTGCTCACATTGTCCCAAATTTCCTTTGCTATGTCGCAAAGAAGAGAATAGTTCAGGATGTATATTGCAATATATTACAGTGTTTTCCGGCACTGCAATAGTGCCCCAGGTGGCCGTATAGCGCTTGATTAATTCGAGTCCCAAGCCAAGCATTTGATGCATCATTGATGTGCGAGCCCTAGTCTTACCGGGGCAATATCCATTCTTCATCGAATAAGCGAAACTGGACTACGACTGCGCTCCCCCCCTCACTGAGCACCTATGAGTGCCCGAGGGTGTATGGGAGTTAGCCTCGAGTCACAGGTAGCCATATGAGTCGGATGAGACGGAGAACGCGAAAATCGGAGAGAAAAAACGAGTTACGCTGTTCCTGACCAGTCCTCCTTCTTCATCAAGCATATTGCTGTGGAAACTGCCTACGTCCTCAAACCGCTCAAAGTTTTCCTTGCACAGTTTATCCACCTTACTCTTTCGTTTGACGGCTGGTCTAGTAAAAAGGGCGACGAAATCTACACAGTTCACATCACCACACCGAATCGAATGTCTTTTCTGGTCAAAGGCCTTGTGTTGACCGGCATTTCAACCAGTGCAGAGAATATTTTCAATTGTCTGCTCGCTGTGAGCTAGCCGAGATTCTGAAATGAGCGCGTTAAGCTGCTGCTGGATGGCGTGGTGGGTGTCGTTGGCGAACGCCTTGGTTCGACGATCTTTCGGTGTGAGGGTGATTTCCCGTGACGTGTCACGAGGAATGCGGGTGATCAGTGACGTGGCAGGGTGCTTTGCTGCGACGGAAGCGTAGGATTTGTTGGAATGGCAAACCGATGTGTGCCGGCATCTCCTCATGCGGCACATTTATGGACATAGTGCGTGCTCGTTTCCATGAGCGCGCCTTCATCTATGCACTTATTGCATTTGTATCCCTAATAATTACCTATGATTGCACTTACCGACTTATATGGTTTTATAGCTACTTATGCCTCCTTCCAGTTATATTTACTTTGAGTTGTATTTAAGCAGTAGTACAAACGGAATATTAGTTCAGTTCAATCCGCTCCTCCCAAGTCACTTATTCAACAGGTTATGGGCCCCGCCCAAATCTAATTCTCCACACACACCTACTACTCAACAAACCTCTCTTCACCACACGATGTCCACCACAAACTCGAAATTGAGCGACTACTTCCTACGCATTCCGAAATGCGAGGCCGATGGTAGCAACTGGTCGATCTACAAGAACCGGTTTAGCTACGCCGCTGATGCTGCTGGACTAGCTGACC